>VXAZ01002897.1:0-22435 GCA_013399875.1 Gymnorhina tibicen | reverse complement strand
TTTTTTTTTTTTTTTTTTTATACTTCCCTAGAAATACACACACAGACACACAGAGCATGGACATCATGGCAGGACAGGGACAGAGAGGAGCTGCCACCCTGGGCTGACCCAGGGAAACACATCCATCCACTCTACCTCAGGGAATTTCATCCCCAAAACCGCAGGGCCTCCCCTGATTGTTCAGCAGCAGCAGCAGCAGCAGCAGCAGGTCACTGTACCTGTGCACAAAACCATTGCAGCCAGGCCAGCTGAACTCAGGAGTACGAGACACTCTGTTCTGTACCAGGAAAGGGCTGGGGGGTNGCCCCCCCCCCCCACACCCTGCCGAGTCACTTTGATTGTACTCGCCTGGTGGACTATGAATCGAATCCTAAACATTATTCCCGTTACACAGGACACAGCTCCGGGGTGGGGGAGGATTGAGTCACATTCAGAATTTGGTCAGGCAAAAAGAAATGTCATTTTAAATCCTCAACAACAGTGGGAAAACTGCAGCCAGTTGCTAAAGCCTGGGTGGAAAGGCCAGGCAAGTAACTTGTGCCTGGGCCCGCCGAGGTGGCTGGAAGGTTGGGCACTCCCCAGCAGTCACCCCAAGGTGTCCCAGACCCCTCTTCCGGCCTGTAAGGTGTAGCAAAGGGCCAGGAGCTTTTGCCTCTCTAAAAAGTGCGCAAATCTAGTGTAGCTGCACGCTTTGTCATGCCATGTTGTTGGTTTAAGTCACAGATGCTTGGGATTTGGGCTTTTATTTGCCCTTGTTGCTGAGCTGATTTAAAATAAAAAGGCAATTATGAATGGAACAGTGGTGTGGGGAGAGTTCCCTTATCTTTATCAATTTTCTTCCTTTTTAATAAAAACTTGAAACTAACTTTTTTAAAACTCCTTAGAAAAGGGTTCAGTTAAAATATACACACTTTTAGTAAAAGACTTTTTAAAAAAATCAAAGGCTAGAAATTTAGGGTGTTAACTTTGCTTTGAAAAGGAAAGAGGAAAATTCTGAATACCTTTTATATCACTAAAAAGAAATCATTAAGCAGTATAATTCAGTGAAAACCATTTACAGAAACATTTTACAACCCTTCTATTGTTTTATTTTAGGATTGCATACCCAGAGCTGGGTGATTTACCATTTCAAATGACTAGCATGTATGAAAAAGTTGTGCAGCAAAACAAAATCTCATTAAGTCCCTTGCAAAGGCATTCTTTGCAAAGACGTAGGAAACGGTTTAGTGAAAATCACCAGCCGAATGTCTCCTCCCGGGATTTTGGTCACGAGGAATGCAGGTGGAATCCCTGAGGACGAAGCACGGTTAAAATCAGTTTTGAGAGTCGGCATTCGCGGCGATCTGCAGAACTCCGAGCTCAGCTCCGAGAGATGGAATTCGCTTCGTGCCGTTTCCAAAACTCCCTGCCATGCCTAACAGCAGTGGCCACTGGGAGCTGGCTTTCACAACAAACAGTCTGACTTCCCAGCAAACCACCTTACTCTGGGAAGGGCAGACACTGAAGAGGGCTTGCCCCCTCGCTTTCAGAAATTTTGCACCTCTGCTTTCTCAGTGCAGTGTGATTTTCCTGCTGGCTTGTTTCCACCTTGGGATTTTTTTTCTCTCCCCACTCACACAGACCTCTTGCCAAAGTCCGGTTCCTATCTCGATAGTCTGGGCTTCCTCTGCTTCAGCAGAATGGCAGGACCCTGTGACAGATGATGGGAACATTTGCATTGAGGAGGATGATGGGACAGCTATGGCTGAGGAGCTTTGCAAAGCTAATAACTCACCAAATTGCTGGCAACACTTCAAGTAAGCATTGCCGGTTGTCAGAGCTGAGCTTTTCTGAAATCTCCACTCTCCTGAAGAGAGGAGGGCTGTAGTCCCGCCAAGGACATCGCTTCTGTGGGACCACGACCTTTAAGTGACAGGGTTTGAATGCTGGCACTGCCAGTATTTTGTCTGGGACATATTTAGGGTGGGTCGTGCTGGGTGGTGTCTCAGAAGCTCGGAGTGCACAAAGCAGTTGTGGGGACAGACACCATCTAGCACGAGCTTCCCGCTCTGGAGGGACAAGGACCAGGACTAAGGTCTGTGGGGAACAGGCAGGAGGGCATGGGGCACCCTGCAGTGACAGTGAGCTTCCTTCAGAGTAAGCCCAGGTGTTACAGTCCCTCCAGCAGCTCTCCAGAGTCACGTGCAAGCACCAGCCCCCACCTGGTGTTTCATTAAAGCTGTGCCTTGCCAGGACAGCATTTGTTTTGTGCTTCTGGGAACTGAAGCGCTCTCCTGACAGCTTGTGTGATGGTTGGAGGGGAGCAGGTGGGGGAGAGGGAGGGAAGGAAGGAAGGTAGTGAGAAGATAGTGGGATGTCCCCAGACCTCCCTTCCATCTGGGGGCATTAGCAGCATTCAAGTGACCACTTTGGTCACCTTAGAGAAGGATATACTCTGCTAGTCTGTAAGAAGGGTGAATACGGACTGTGAAGTGACTCAGATCGGATGGCAAGGCTGTGTGTGAACATGGAAACGGCCTTACAGCATCATCTGAGTCAAAGCCTAAGCTGCCGCTGAGGAAGATTTGCCAAAATCCCTGTGCTTGTGCTCCCAGAGACTGTGTTTGTCCCAGGCAGCAGCACTGCTCAGCACAGAGCCCTCCCCAGCACAGCTTCACCTCACCACTGTCTGGGAGCTCTGAAGCATTTGCAGCTGACCTTCCAAATGCAGGTTTCCTTTAGAGCCAGAAGACTCCTTCCTGCTTTTGGCTGCTTTTCTCTGAATCCCCATTCAGTGTGAAAGCCCAGCTCCCAGCCCAGCCCGCACGATGGCCGCGAGCAAACCACAGACCCTGGGGTGGCTGCATTTGTCCCTCGCTGCTGGGGGACCAGAGCTGCACCGAGCCTGCAGCTGTCCCCTGGCCACTGCCACTCAATCAGTGCCTTGTCACTGGCCTGGGGAGCGGGCAGGAGGTGGGAACAGAGAGAAGAAAAGAGAAGGAGAGAAAGAAAGACTCCATATCCAGCCACTGGTGCCAGGGGAAAGCTGCCTTCCTTAAGTCCCTGCCTAAAAAAATGTGTAAAAATAAACCCTTGTGATGTGCTCATGGTGAGCGCTGCAAAAACTGATGGACTCATGTACATCTAAGAATTGGATATTAGGGTTTTTTTCACAGGAAATAGATCTGTGCACACTTTTTAGGTGAACGGCAGGATGTGCAAATAGAAGTTTCTGTGTGCACAATAGCTGCCTGCATTGAGCACGCCATGGAGTGTTTTTGCTCACGGAAAGACCAGTTTATGCAAAAAATAGCCCAGAGATAGCACATTTCACATAGTAAGGACCATTTATGTTCCCTCAACAGTCCTTTGGCTGGCACACTTGAAAATACCAGGCGTCTCACAATCAACAACACCTCTTGGCACTCAAAAGTCCTGAGCCCAACCAGAACTCTTTTTTTGATGATCAGTTGGACAACTATAAACTTGTGGGAATTGTTCTGATGTCTTGCCAGGAACAGATAGTTTTTCTTTACTTGCTGATCTCTTTGATATTGTATTGGGATATCAATAACTTTTTTTTTCTGGAGGGCTTTGAGAAAAACAGGTCTTGTTTTTGGACTCTCACAATGCGTCCTGCAGGGATTAAAATAAAAGTTGTTTATAATCTATTGCTTCCTGCATCGAAGGGGCTCACAGAGCCTGCCAGAAAACACTGCACTCTGTTGCTATTGCCACTGTGGGGTTTTTTACATAGTAATTTCACCTAAGGCCAGGCTGCAGAATCAATAGCCATGGCTAATGGCAAATTATTGACAGTTATCTCAGGATTAACTCGTTCCTGTATACAGGCCTAGTTCGTCCTAGCAATATTTAAGATGTGCTGGTTCTTGACCAAAAGGGTGTTTTGCTGCCCTGGTTGTCATGAAGTTCTTAGTTTTCTTTCATACACACAACCCCCAAGAACTGGAACTACTCAATTTCAGAAATCTGATGTAAATCAGCTGATGGTACCAGACAGCAGACTTGTTTACAGGCTCAATGGTCCATTATCTGAAAGGATAACAAGAGTAATCCAAACCCAGTAGATGAATCAGCAATATGAAATCAACTTTTCTACCACCAAAAACAAAGCAGCAATTCACAACAGATCAGTGTGGATGTGCCAGAGGCTTTGAACTTAAACAAATAATAGCAGCTGTAAAATATATTTTTTTATTATTATTAAAAATCCCCTATTTTTCCCAAAACATCAGTATGTCCACCATAATCTTTCCTTTTCCTGTGAATGAGTAGTCCTGGTATCAATTTTGAATGATGTGAACCATAACCCTTAAAATCCTTAAATGACTGCTCACATCTGTATGACTTCCCCTCACTTGAAAGGGCCAGAAATGCAAATGAATTAATCCACAGGATGAGCTTGATGCAGAAAAATGTTGTTTACTTCAGTATGTTTTGAACAGTTCATGGTTACCCCCTGCTTTGGGAAAAAAAAAAAAAAGGCAAAAGCCATATGATACCAGAGAAAAAAATTTCAAGACCTTTTAGCAACTACTGGAATTAACCTGATGAACCCAAGCCTTGCCACAGGCAAGGTAAACAAATTGACCCTATGACTTCCACATAGCTTTGCTTTGCATGGAAGTGGAGGATCACTGGCGTCAGGAGTTTCGACGAGAAAACTGAGGCTCTGTTTGATCGCACAACAGTTCTCTTCAAAAGGGAAGGAAGAAATAAAATGGCATTAAGTAATCAGTACAGCGGGGGCATTTCCATTTCAATCTACAAATCTGCCTGAGTTGCTTTGACTTTGTCTTTGCAGCAGAATTTTTCTGGGCCCGGCATTCTTGAGCTTCAGCCTCCAAAGTCTGGAGCAGCGCTTGAGTTTGTGCCAAACTTTTTGGGCTGCCTTAGGTGGTGAGCTCTTCTGTGGAGCCACATCCCACAGACTTGAGCATTGTACTGAGGTACTTGCCAAGTTCCTGTGGGATACTTGCCTTGGTCCCTTGATCTGTCTGTAAAAGTAAACAAGAAGTCTCTGGTTTGTCGTGTCCTCCCTTCCAGCGAGTGCCCAGTTGTTCCAGCTGTTTGCCTTCGTGCATCCCTCTGGACGTGAGCACTGGGTAGGCGATGATTTGGCTGGAGGCCACTGCAGCCCTGCCTTGTAACCTTGACAAAACAGTGCTCAGCAGCTCACCCAGGCTGAGACGTGGCAGAGCAGAGACACTTGGCCTGTGTTTCACCAGCTGTGGACATCCCTGCGCTGGCTCGCTCTGGACCACAACAGCACACCCAGAACAGTAGGACTGTATCAGGCTGCACCTTTGTGTTCAGCAGCCGTGACTCCAAAAGTTCGGGAAGTCCCAGGACTTCAGTGGGATAAGACCTCAGTTCAGAAGGGGCTGCCATTACCCTCGGGAATTTGGCCATCCTGGAACAGCCACGGTTGGTGGCTGTCTGGTGCTGGCAAACTGCCCCCTCTTGTGCAGTGAGGATGACCTGTTAGGCAGCCCTTGCTATGGTCTATTGGCAGGGGGTGTGGCTGAGTTAACAGCAGGAATAGGAAGAATGGCGTTCCTGAAGAGTGCTGGAGCAGCTGACAGCACTGGTGTGTCCAACATTTGTCTTCCACCAGCTCACAAAGTATGTCTGAAACAGAAAGGACAATACGAGGTCATTATTGACGCATAACCCGAGCCCTGGTAGAGAGCCACATTCATAATGCAAGGTTCTCTGGTAAAGAGGGGGATTTCAGAGTATTCTGGCATCTATTCACTCCTGCAAGAGGAGATTCATCTCTCCTCTGAGCTCTTACTGCATCTGTTGCTGGTCTGTAGCTGTCCTGATTCCTGAAGCCACACTTTGAAGAAATCAGGTTTAACTGCAGCCTGAGGAGAGGTGGGAATTGTACCCCCCTTAAATGAATAGATACAAACCATACAAACTGCAACATGGCTATGGGCTCTACGTTCAGCCAGCTGAAAAGACCACACTCCTCTCTCCTGCCTCATCTGGGACCCACCCTGCCTTTTGTGTACAAAAGGTTTCACCACGTGCTATTTTGCCATGCACAAACATTCTGCTTTTTACCCTGCTTGTGTTTTTGTTGCACTCCTTGCATTGGTTTTCCAAGATTAATGCCCTTAGTAACACTGGAGTTAGCCAGGTTTCTTCTCTCTATTTTTCTCCTCTCCCCAGAGGGTTTGTGGAGAGCAGAGCAGGGAGAAGTACAGCCTTCATAAATCAGGAGGCTGAATGAGCTTTCACAAGGTAAAAGTATTGTATAAAATAGATATTTTAGGCCATGATACATAGGGGTTTGTTTCAAAGGCTTGAGTTACCTTCAGGAATGAATCTTCCCATTGTATATAAAGCCAATCTAACTACTGAGAAAAGAGGGCTTTTTGGAAAATGCATTTTCGTCTTATAATATTTACATTTACTTTACATTGTTATGGGCTTACAGACTATTTGGCAGCCAAGACTTTTGAATAGTTCTGTTTTTCTTCTTTTTTTGAAAGCTAAAGAGATCCTGTCAGATTTGGAAGGACCAGGAGTTGACCTATTGTCTCTATTTGCCAAGTCGCTGCTAATTCCTTGTGCAGGATATTTTCATAAATGAATGCCTTTAGTTTGAAAGGAAAAAGAAAAAAATAAAATGAAAATATAAGTGGCCAGAGCCCAGCACCTGGCAGTACAAACACGTGCAGCTCAGCAGAGGGTGAGCAGCCCCTTGGGGAAAAACCTCTGGGCACTCCAAGGCAATGAGTAACCCCTGCCATGGCCATGCCCTGGCAGCCACAAGCCATAAGTCAGCCCCCCTCTACCAAATTAGAAGGGGGAGGTTGGTTTAAGTGTCCTTAAGCTTTAAAAAATAATAATTTTTTAAATAATAAAAAACACGTGGGGTTTTCTCTTTTTGCTCTCCCTTCTGATGTTTGGACCCTTGACTCTGCCTTCTGCTCATGGTTTCCCATTTGTCTCAAAATTACTTTTTGGTTTGTTTTTTTTTTTTTTAACTCAAAGCTGAGGTTCTCATCTAATCACTTCACTCCAGGAGCTGGGGCTTTTCAAACAATAAATATCACAAGCCTGGCAAGGAGCTCTGAGAGCTTGTGTTGGTGATTGCTGCAATAACAACCTTGGATGTTTATGCAGTGTAGAAAATAGTGAAAAAACAAGCTTCAGTTTCAAGATATAAATCTTCCCCATTGTGAGAAATAGCTTCAGAGAGCTGTTTGTTTTAATTAATAGTTGCAGAATGGTGAATAATTGGGATAAAATAACTGGCCCAAACCTTCACCTAAATCCTAGAGGAAAAAAATAAAAAACAAAACCAGACATTAAAAACTTCTTTTAAGATATGAAACTTCCAGCTAGATTGTGGCTAAACATTTTCAAGTGAGAACTTATAGCTAGACTCCTGAACTCAGTTTTAATGAAGTGTCCTGATTTTAAATCTGGCTGTTCATTTAAGATCCTCTATATAGATTTAGGAAATCTAACTTAAGCCTTCATTTTGAAAAAATACACCTTGGCCTCTTTCATAAATATATTTTTATGTTCATATATCTATCTATATATATATAATTAGAGAGAAGTATGTTTCTCTAAAATTCCTGGTTTCAGGCCTTGGCTTGGCAGTGAAAAGAATAAGTGAAGAGGTTTATGAAAAATAAATCTTTGCATTCCTCTATCACCTTTCACCTGAGTATCTCAAAGCAAGGAAGAATTACGCCGTTTTAGCTCTGTTCAACCCTAGAGGAATCTGCAGCTTGTCCCGGGTTGTCACAGTGGGCTTTCTGACCCGACCCAAGCTAAGGAGGGCGGTCAGTCTCCTCCTCTGTCCCTCCCTCCCTCCCCATCACCTTCCTCCTGCCACCACCCTCGCTGCCAAAATCCGGCACAGCAGCCCCATGGGCTGCCAATCTCCTGCTGCTGCCCTCAGCACCTTCATTTCTCCACACGTTTCTTGCATCCCATCTCCCTACATACTTTGGAAAATGCAGCCCTGACCCCAAAGAGTTTACAGGATAAATAAACACAATTTTGTGTGTGGGTGAGAGAGACACAAAGAAAAGTGTTGTCTTGCCAGCACCACGCCCCCCCTCCAGTTGCTCTGCTTACGTGCTTTATGTCTTTCCCTCATTCTTTATCTTTTTTGTTTATTTAGATTATACACTCTTCAGGCTGGGGATGCTGCCTCCTTCTCCTGCCTTTACCACAGCACAGCCCCAAAGCTGGTTGGAGCCCCACGCTGCTACCACAGTACAAACAATAATAAATAAAACCAGGACTGTGAAGAGATTATAATTAGAGCTGTGCAAAACTCAGCAGTTTTGGTCTGCATTGGTTCCTCCCTGCTGAGTCTACATTGTGTTTTGGATTTGTATGCAAAAAATCCAAAGCAAAACTCCCAAAGTGCCAAGTGTGGCCGGGTCTAGGCTCAAAATCGTGCACGTACCAGGGTGTTTTTAGAGGTTCCTCCTTGAAATGATAAACCTGCTCAAGAACTGAAAGGTTCTTGAACCTTTTCAGTCTTTGGGGGCCAGCAAAGTTTTTGGTTTCATTACCGGAGTCTCTCTCAGCTCTGCCTGACGTACCAAGTGCCACACCATGCTGCCCTGTGGCTGACAAGGGGATTTAATCTTCCCCAGCTGCCCGTGCAGATCCACTCATGAGCACCCCATCTGGCTTTCAAACAGCGTTTCAGATTGCTACATTCACTGGCCATGCCCAAGCGATGTGGGTAAACAGGGCCATGTCCAAAATCCTGCTCTGACCCAGGGCACGGCACGGAAACCACCGTGCGCTGAGTAATCCCTGCGAGTCCCTGGGGAAGGCCCTGGGAAACGCTGAGCAGGGCCGAGGAAGGCACAGCATTTCGGCCGGCACCACAGGTGCGCAGACCTTCACCATCACCCCCTGGTGCACGCGGGTCCTGCTCCCCTCTGCCTCGCTTGCCAGGCCTGGGGATGGGGGTGAAGGGCTTGAGCCCCAAAAGGGGAGGGATGTCTCTGCAGCCAGACAGCCCAAGGGTGCTTAGCGGGGCAACACCGTGCACCAGGGAGGTGCCACAAAATCGGAGAGGAGGGGAAAGTAAGGGTTTTCCCAGACTGGGGGAAGCCCAGCACCCAGGGCAGATGTGCACGGGACTCCACCTGGAGCTAACAGGGCACAGGAGAGCTTTCTAAAGAGCCGTCTGTCCATAAATACATCATTACAAAAGTATTACGAATCAAGCCACTTCCGCTCCGCGCCTGCGATAAAGAGCAGCAGGCTCTCACAAGTCTCTGAATTAAAGCTGGCAGGATCTCTTACATCAAAAGGTCCCTTCCCAGGCAAAATTTGCAGGATCTGCTGCGCTACAAGAAATTGTATTGATTTTGATGAATTTTTTAGGAATAATAAGCAAAAATATACTAAAATTTGAGTGGAGTTTTTCAGCATTATGAAAATGAAAGGGGAGGGAATAATGTATTTCACAGTGACTTTTGTCTTCTGCAGATCATTAGCAAATAATAAAGGGGAGAAATTAGATTGCATGGCAGAGAAACTATTTGCATTTACCCAGGCTTGGCACAGTCTGGGGGCTTGGAGAATTTCTTCTTAATCTTTTTGCAGGACAGAAAATCCACATCCTTATTAACAGTAATTAAAACCTTAGCTCAAATTCCTAGAAAAAAAAGCAGCTGTGTGCCTTACCATGGACATTTCAGCTGACTGTGCCAGAGGTAAGGGGAAGAAGGGTGAGGAACCCCATTTTTTTTTATGGGGTGCACCGTGCCTCAGCTGGAGCACAGCATAAGACCCTCTTCTTGGGGCTTTTGCTTTTTTCCTCTGCTGCTGTGTAATTTTCAAGCAGTAAAATGGTCACTTCAGCATGGAGGAGGAGGCATCCGTGGCCCTGGAATCCAGACTGGGGGCAGCTCCAGCAAATAACCCAGGCATTTTTAAATATGGCTTAGACATATAGATTATATTGAGCCAGTAGATCAAAGTCACAGCTCATGGTGAGTAAAAGTAAATCAAAGGTTGGACTCGATGACCTTGAAAGTGTTTTCCCACCCTAAAAATTTCTACAATTCTATTATAAGTAGATGTAGCTACTTACTTATTGTAATCAATTAAATCTATGGGGTTCTCTGTAGTCACAAGTGTCACCTATTTTATTAATGAATTTTAGCTTATTCCTCTTTTATTAATGGATTTTAGCTTTCTGACTGGAAAAATATATGCTTTCCCTCATGGCAGAAAGTTGCATAAAGATCTCCATGGCTTCCCAGTTCTACCTCCAGAACCTCAAGAAACCCAGTAACCCAAAATCTTAATTAAAACTGCAGCACTGGTTTAAATTGTTCTACTAAATGCTGGGACAGTGAAATCTCACCAGGCCATTCTCATATTCCTACACCTCCATGTTCATGTTAATACACATCCCTTTTTATTGCTGCACTTTTTCTCTGCAATGATATATGAAAAAGAAGAAACACGGAGGAGAAAAATTTTATGTATATATATATATGTGTGTATAGATATATATATATATATATATGGTATATAATTGTCTACCCTGGCAGTATTCCCTGCAGGATAAGGCTAAAGAGCTGTAAGAGCGATAGTAGGCATAGCTGATTTTTTTTTTCCCCCTTAATTAACAGCACAGTGCCTTGCAACAGAAAACTGAGGCAGGTTTCTGCTGACTTAGCAAGTGTCTCATGAGGAAGAAATCTATCTGGCAATTATGGCTTTGCGTCTCCCGCCCTGTCTCCTGTTGTTTGTGTAAGACACCGGTGCTTCTGCCACGGGCTTCTTCACACAGCTGTCCTGTCACTGCCAGCTCTCATAGGTAATCCATCCAGCTCAGCAGAGTTCAAATAAGACACCTCCCTTTCTTTGCTTTAATTAATGCTTTATTTGAGTCTCCCCTGGGGATGTAGCCATGCTGATTTTTCAAAATTCTCGCTTATTTTTTAAGCACGGAAGAAATGGAAAATGGCCACTGTTGAGATTCTGGATATGGGAAATCTGCTTTGCTCAGTCTTCTGTTCCCAGTCAGTGTTTTAAATGCCCATGGACATCTCTTTAGCTACAGAACATATTATGCAATAAATTCTCTAGCTTGGGAAGGAGAAAAAGACAAATCCAGCCAAATTCATTGTCCCTGCAACCTCCTCTGCTGTCCTGCGCACACAGCACTGCAGCTACAGCCTGCTCATGCACTGGTTTGTGCTGTCCCACCCCACACATCGCTCAGGCCCTGCCAGGGGCTGAGCAATCCCAGCTCAAGTCAGGAACCGTTTCCTGCTGTGTTGTTGTTTTCCCTGCACCGTCGATGCCTGTGGGTTTTGCTGATCTGGGATCAAATGCTGCGACTGAACAGACAGACGGACACCCTCAGCACCGGGTCCCTGTGGCCCCAAATCTGGATGAGGCAGTCCAAAGCCCACACACTTGCCATGACTTTTCAAGAACTCATTAAAAATGTGTGGCAGTGCTGTGAATCAGGCCTGGACTACACCAGCAAGCCAGTAAAATCCATCAAATGACAGATAAGCCAGACAGGCTAAAACCAAAGGGTTCAGCAGAGCATGTTTGAGTCAGTCAGAATCAAGAACTGCTACACCCTCAATCAGCACTGCCTGATAATATTTCACTTGCTTTGGGTTTCTGTGCTTTAATGAGGAAACAATGGTGTTTTGTAATCCTGGCTATTTAAACACGTAACACCACACTGTGCTTCTGCAGCTTCTCCCTCCAGCTGCCTCGTGAGCCTTGTGCAAAGTCCTGTGGCACCTTCAGAGGCTGTGGGAGTTCCAGTGAGTGTGTTGTGTAAAGGCAACCCCAGGGACCTGTCCCATGCTGAGCAGAGAAGGTACGAGGGCAGAAGTTTTCATTTCAACTTCTGCTCAACAGCTCATGGTGCAAAGGCCCAGCTCTCACTTCCCGAGACCCTCACGAGTCAGCTTCTCCCAAGTTTCCTGCACTGCTTTCACTGAAACAGGGCACAGCAAAATGAGGGCTCAGGACAGGCTCACTGCCCAGGGCATGTTGTGAGCTTAGTTTTTCTGACAGCAGCACAAATCTGCACACAGACCAACCCTTAGTCTGGCTACAGGGTTTGGCTAAAATGGTGTAAGCTGAAAATAGAGGCCCAGACAGGGGCCTCCCAGTGATCCCAGTCTGATCTCCAGACAATCATCCTTTTGCTTCCTGATCACTTTTTTCTTCCTGGCATGAGCAGCAAGCCACACTTCCAGCCTTGTTCTGCCATGTCCATGTCAATCCTCAAAGAGCCAACACTAGGAAAGGCAAAGTACCACCACCACCTTCTCTCCTCCTGTCCTCTCCCAGCAGGGTCTGATCTTCTTCTTCCAACACAACTTCCTTCCTATAGCAAATATTTCAGCCCCCATACTAGATTACTCTTATCTTTGTGTTGGTCTGTGTCTTCTATTTTGTTCCAAGACTGAAACCTATCCAGTTTCAAGTGATCTCATGTCAGAAAGACATGAAATGACAGATTATGTGATCCACCTGGTTAACAAATATTGATAAGGCTCATCCAGGAAGTGACTTGTCCTCAATGCACAAAGGCTGGGCTGGGGTATGGACTGGATCTTGGGTTTCTGAGCTCCTGGTCGAGCCCTACAAGAACTGCCTGGAACTTTTCTAGTACCTACATGTCTCACTATCTAAATCTCCATCACCATAATGCCTGTGCTCCTCCCAGTAACAACACTCCCTCTCTCCCTCTCGCCTTGTCTTTCTCACCAACCCATAAGTAAAGATGGGCCGATAATTTGAAGCAGGGCTTTGTGTGTGTGTGTGAGAATGGAGGGCAGTTGTGTATCAACACCAGTGATAAAGTGTATGAAAGTTACCTTGGCACACACAGTCCATCAGCTATGTCAGGTCAGCAGGGCTGGATTAAGGGAATTCTCCCACTGGGTTCAGTATCAGCAAGTTATTCTTGCAGCTAAGCTGAAAAGAAACAGTCCAAAGTGACCTCCCTCTTGCAGGGGTGAAGTGGTGAACCCTATCTAGCCATGAGGCTGGTGTGGTTAGATGTTGTTCTCATGAAGGGGATTTATTTGAGCTCAAAAAGGCCAAAGTGAAGGCAAAGCAGTCAGAGAGTAGAAGGCTTGATACTGTCTCTTCAAAGGGTTAGGTGAGATGCAAGCACCAAGTTCATCACACCCATCTAAAATGCTGAGTTATCGCACCCATCTAGTGAAAGGCTTAAGGTCACTTCTTTCTCAGTGCTCCTTTGGCACCATTTGAATACTCAGTGATGCTTTTCTTTTTATTGTTCCTCTCTGTCCAGTATTGTTTAGAGATTTAAAAATTAAATTAATCAGCGTCTTGGAGCATAAGTTCCAAGGTGGCTTTATTGTGAAATCGCAGTGTGACTCACAGAGGCTGCAGATCCACCTTGGAGGCCAGCCTGGCTCTATTTTTGCCTGTTGTTTGTCTCCACGCTGGTTTTGCAGCAGGACTTGTAGCCACACAATGCAATGAGCTGAGAAATGGCAGTGCGTCATCCCGGGTGTGGCTGAGGAGCGGTGTCACAGAGAGAGATGGCAAGATTACAGGGAGGATTTGAGCAGGATCCGGAGGAGGGTGAGGAACAAAATGTCCTGCAACAATAAAAATATCCATTTATGTGTGTGACTCAGGAGACAGAGAGTTCTGCAAAGTCTCATTCACCTGCTGGGGCGAACAAATTCCAAACGTCAGAAAGCACAGGCTGCAGACACAAAGATGGACAGGTGCATGTGCAAAGAGCTGAAATGGGACAAGCTCTCACAAGAGCCCGGCTCAGCCGGAGGCCGAGTGCTGCTGCTGTGGAATGGCAGCTGTGGGAAGTTAGCCTTGTGTCCACTCAAAGAGTGGCACCACTTGAATTTCTTGAGCCAGAAACAAGTACTTCTGGGAGCAGTAGAAATTATGCTGCCTGGTTTCCTGTGACTCTCTATTTTGTGGTTGATTATCTGAGGCTAATAAGGGGCAAGAGCTGAATAAAGCTTTTCCTGTGGTCAGGGCATCCTGTGTGGATTCTCCGGGGTCTAATAATACAGTTCACCTTCCTCTTCTGCCCTTCCTTCAAAGAGGCGCTAATTTGGATGTCTGTCTTCTGCACAAGTGCCAAACTTCCAGAAATCTGTATGAACTTTCTATCTGTAAGGACTCTCTGGCAAACGTGCCTGAAGTTGGCCGGCTTCACCCAAAGCTGCCATGGCAATGTGCGCACAGATACATCTTCAGCCAAACCTCATTTGTTTAGGAAGCAAGGATTCATTTAAAAAAAATAAATCACACCTTCCCCAAAGCAGTAACACATGATCTGTGTGCTGACCAGGCCTGCTTTAGAAAGCCAGGGCTCAACTTGTGATAGTTGCTTAGCAATTAAGCAAACGGCATCTTACACCAGAAACAGCAACCACAGACACAGGTCTTACTGGGGAGCTTCATCAGTGCAACTGTGGCATGGGAAATACAAAAATAAAATGCTCACCAAGAGGGTACAAGCAGGAAATACCCCAGGAGCACAGGGCAGAGAGATAGACCTTGTGCTTTCATTTAAACAGGAAAGGTAGATGGAAACGAAAATAAATGAAGCTATACTTAAAATAAAGATTACCATACCCTAGGCCGACAGAGGTTGTAACACCTGACCTAAGAATGGGTGGGGATGTGTGGGATAAAGGAAGGGAGGCCTGGAAAATTGTGGCATTATCTAGATAAGTTTCATGGAATGAAAATAAACAGCCGATATCTGCTAAGGGGTACACGGAATAAGTCACACAAGACAGTCCGGTGGTTCATATATTTTTTTGGTGTTCATGAAGAATTGGGTCTGCCAGAACAACAGGCTGCCATGGAAGTGGAGCTTATTTAGGTTCTACTCATGTACCTGTTTACCTGACCTTTGATGTTAGCGGCAAGAGCTCCCCTGGTCTGGAGCTGGTGTTTCTGTGCTGTTTGCACCCTCAGCGGAGCCCAGCGAGGGGTACACAGCTCAGTGCTGGGCCAGGGAGTGCTGGCAGTTGGCTACAGGACACTGATGTCCCACAGTGAGGTGTTTCCCTGTGTCTGTGCCACCTGGCAGCGCTGCTTCTTTTTCTACAGCGTCGTTGTAGAATTGAGGCCAATTCCAAATCTGTTACAACTCATCCCAAAACCAGCCAGTTAATGGGATCCTGTTCATCAAAGCCCTCCTGTTGTTTAAGAGACACGAGCTGCTAGTTCTCTGCTAATATGAACGCTGAAGTATTTTCAAGGAGGATGTCGAGACAGACAACAATTATTACTCCTCAGATACTTGAAAAATGGTGGTGTAGATATATCTCTAGGCATATGTGTGTATGAGTACTTAGGGAGACTCCAAAAACTCATCCTAAAGGTATAATCCTGCAAACTGTTGACCATTCTGGCTCTGCTCCAGCAAAGCACTTAAATATTTGGTGGTCTCAGGAAGACTCTTCACACACTTCAAGTTAACGCATCCATAAGCACTTTGTTGGAGCGGGCTCAGAGGCTGCACTAGAGCCACACCTTGCACAAGAGAAATCTCCCCAAGCCAGTCCCGGTCTCTGTGGCTGGTGTGGCCACTGGCTTCCTCACAGCTACCAACAGGCTACGTCAGCACTGGCATTGCCTGGCCTTGCTGAAGGGAAAAAACTTTCAGTGGGTTCAGCACTCCACCTCCATGAAATATCTCTAACAGGACAAGCAAGGTGTGAGGGAGGCAGTTTTGCACGCAGTGCTGTAGAGAAAAGATTTCCCTTCCCAGAATCAGCAGTCTCTGGGCAGCAATAAATCCACATGCTAAAAAATAAAGTGATTCCTAAAATAAACAATTCAGGCTTCGAACCGTACAATAGGCAATTAGTTTGAATAATTGGGTGTAACTGTAGGCAGAGAGAAGCTGCAAGACCAGATGTGCATATAAAGCTAATCATGGGCTTTACAGAATCTAATCAAATCAGTCCACCATCTGGAATGAGAAGAAACATCACGTGACAGACCTGGTCAACATGTGAAAATGGCACAAATTTCTGGATAACGAGCTTAAGCTAAATCAATACATCACGTGAGTCAGAAATGGAAACATCCACAAAATGGATTGCACCAGTTCGACTAAATCACGTCTGATTTTACCATATTAATACCATTTTCTCCTACACACTGACCTTAGGTGACCTATCACAAATAACAAGCTGGGAGTATCAGAAACAAGTACACACAGGTAGAAATAGCTCATGGCAGAGTAAGGTTCACATGCACACATCTATCCATACAAAATAAATCCTACCTATCAAATGACTCTTTTCCAAGCAGTTGGTGTTAAAACCCTCCAGGTAGGTGTGTTTAAGTCAGATCTGCAGAGAGTGGATCCTGATTCATTGGAGCTACCTCGGGAGCAGGAGCTGGAGCAAAGGCTGGAAACAGAGGAAATGGTCTGCATGGTGGCAAAGCCAAGAGTGCAGAGTTGGGCCACTGCTGGAGAAGGGGTGTTCAGTAGGCTGAGCTCGGGCCTCTGGTGGTTTGGAAGCCCTGGGCTGGGATGTAATGTTTGCATGGACCCAGATGGGGTTGACTCTGCAGTGTCAGCTGGAAAATACCACAACACCAGGCAAAGCCCCTGGGGATGCTCTTGCTGAGCTCCTGTGTTCCGCTGGGCTCCTGTGGTTCTGGGCTGTCCGTGCTTAGGTTTGCTGTGGGAAAAGGGCTGCACGGCAAGGAGGGGAGGTCTGGGTATCTTCTCTCCCAGGACAAAGCCCCCCCGTGCAGCAGCTCTGACAGCAGGGGATGGGGCTCAGCCACACAGTGTCTCTTCCATCCTCCACCCCTGCCAGGACGCCTCGGGTTGTCCCGTGGGCTCACAGCTTTCTGCACTGCAGTGGGGCAAACAGGAAGCCAAAGTCAATCCAGCTCAACCAAAAGCAGAACTTGCTGCTGCTCCATGACATTTTGATTGGTGACACAACTTGGGCTGCCCCCTCTCCCTCCCCCATTTCGTGCTGCATCCCTGGTACCAGCAGCCCAGACATGCTGCAGACAACTGCACCAAGGCTGCCCAGCTCAGCCGTGTCCCGCAGCCGGGGTAGGACTGAGCCAGGGAGGGACAGAGCGGAACCTCCAGGAGGTGACAGCGACTTCATATAATGTGTGGGGTTAGGCTTTTCATACAAAGCTTCACTGACTTGGCAACATGTGAGTGTGTTTGTGGGTTTACAGATTTACTCCAGTGCTCCAGCAGACCATCCTCCCCTTCTGCTGCTCCTCTGGAAATAGTTCAGGTCAGTGTGTTGTGCACATAATTAGTACTGGCTTTCCCAGCCTCCAGACATTATGTTAGAAAGACAGACAAAACCTAGGGGGAGGGATTTTTCTGGCCTAAAGTGACAGGAGTTGGGGGAGACCATGTGGCTACTCCGAGTGAGTTTTCCGCACATGCATTTTGTTCATGGTCTGTGTGTGCAAAATATGTCAGGAAAAAAAAGCTCTCAGCGGGGTTAGGAATCTGTCCAGCATGTGGCAAATCCCCAGTATGACCCAGCCCTCCTCATCCGTCCCGCTGCCATTCCAGGGGTCTTTCTCCACAAGGCATTTCTGCAGCAGGAGTCAACTGAGGCAAAAAGAGGTATTTAAGCAACACCAGCTCTCACAAACAGAGGCTCAAAAGTATCCACAAACAGCCCACAGGTGTTGACAGCCAGTCTGGTGCTCAAGGTGAAGGGAGGGACACCTTGAGCCCCGTGGGTTGAGTGACTTTGTGGCTTGCTGTGCCTCGCTGGAGCTGGTGGCAGGGCATTTTTTTTTGGTCTAACAGTCCTGGCATGTCACCATGGAGTCCAGCCCCCTTTCACGGGGGGATGTTAGAATAAACACACATTTCAACACTCCTTCAGCTCACCTCACAGTCCCAATAACAACAGTGCAATATTTTAAACTGCTTTTGCAAGCCTCCTTTCTACAGGGCAGTTGAAAGGATATAAAAGCATTTTAACAATTTTATAGATCATCTCCGGAGCGCTATTGTGATGTGGGAGAACAGGAGTTTTGTTGCCATTTGCCCGTGGACAGCTGCCAAGCTCACCTGTCTCCACCGAGCCTGTGAGGGCCATATCACATCTCTCTGGAAACTCTGCGGCCGGCTCTGGATGGCTTCTCACTTTACTCATCTGAAAAACACGTTGCTCAGTTTAACCCTTTCTCAGTGCTTGCCTGGGGGTGTAGCTCAAAACAGGCAACTTCTGTTTGGGCTTAGGGAAAGTAAGAGCTGGGAGGTAGATCTGGAGAAACCTGAAACCAGGACCCTCCTGTGGAAAAAACCTTCACCCACGTGAAAATTCCTCTAACCCTGCAAGTCATCCTACTGACTTGGGGCAAAGGGTCCAGTTTTTCTTTTGCCACTCCCTGATCAGAGTTAACCAGCCTCCAAATCTGACCCTTCTTTAAAAAGCTCCAATTCGACAAGGTGCTTAAGAACTTGTCTTTCTGACTACAGTTTTACCAGCCTGGTTGCATGCTTGCAAGCAAGGCATAATTTAAAGCATCTGAAGCCAGAAAGGGGTGGCCTGAGCCTGTGTATAAAATACAAAGCTGAGGATTAGAATAGATCTACCACTGACTACATCTTCTTATGGGCCACTTAATTTTGCAGGGTCCTGCTTCTAATCTCCAAAATTATCAGGAAAACCCTCAGTGTACAGCTGACACAGGAAAACTTTGCAGTTTTGTTTGCTGACATTCAGGAAATATTTACTGATCCTCCTGTGGAAGGTGTGACAGAAGTGTAGCGTAATCTACTCCCCTATGTAAGAATTTTGTAGGGATGTAGTTTCCATCCCTACAAATGCATAATTCTCCACCCTCCTCTTCTCCTGGAAAGAAAAGTGCATAAAATTATTCCCCATCCCATTCTTTCACTGAGTTGGCAAAATACAGTGAAATACGGTGAGTTTAAATTATATGGAGTATGCAGGCGTAGCTTATCTAAGATAAAGCGTGCAGATCAAAATCAACAAAGCCTCACAAAAGAAAGCCCCAAAAGAGCTTTCATCTGCCTGATCCCATTTCCCTGCCTACACCTCTTTTAACCCCATTGCAATACATTAGTTCTGCTTTAGTTTCTGCTCTGCAGCAACAATTCTGCTTAAGAAAGATTCTGTTGAGTCATTACCAGCATCAGCCAAACAGGCTTTTCAAGAATGGAGGAGAAAATAAAGGCTGTGGTTTTTAAATTAATTCCAGGCTGCTTAACCCTTAAACCACTAGTGACTTTCAGACTCTCAGCCAAGTTAATGCTGAGCAAAATTTGGGGCTGTTGTGCCTGAGACAGAGCAATGTCAGTGCTTTTGTCAGTGATTGACCACTCAGGCAGTGCTGGCCATGCACCTGGAAGGCAGAAATTGTAGTGAAGGTCTCTGCTGTCCAACCCACGTCCTAAACACTCCCTTCTTGCTTGTAAACACTGCCTCAGATAACCCAGACCTGCACCTAAACAGAGGCAGGGAGAAGGGCTTTTCTACCAGAAGCTAGCAGTTGTAAATACAGGAATGGAAGAGAGACCAGCACGTCTCTCCCTCTGTGATGTAGGAGAGATTCTCCACTCCTTTTTCCCCCAGCAGGTTGCATTTAGGAGAGAACAGTGGTTGCCAAAAAGATAGAAGTTGAATAAGCTCCTGGTACCTTGAGGTTTGAGGGGCCCCCAGGGGAGCCAACACTTGGAGTGAGAAGAGACAGAAGAGGCGAAAGCGGATAAGGTGATTTTCCTTGCCTTGGTTTTTAAAGCAATCTCAGCCTGCTAAGCTTTCAGTCCGTGGTGCCAATGGCTATTTCCAAAGTTATCTTTGCACGGAAAAAGGCTGGAATCCTTCTCTCTCTCATTCTCTCTGCCTCCCTTTTTAGTGAAAGCTCAGTTTAGATCTGATATCACTCTAAAAGGTTTGCTATCAAAGTTTATTAGACCCACTGGGACAGATCACAATTTGCAGAGGCTCACAGTTTCACGGCAGATAACTGTAAAGTGAACCATTCAGTGTTCTTCAAAATGCTCATTTTTCTTGGGCTCATCTATAACACAAAGCTGCACTGTGTTCAAGCATCATTAGAAGTGATCCCAGCTGATTACATGATGCTGGCCATAGTTCTGCCTTTGGAGCAAAGTCAAGCAGCCCCCGGCCCCCAGCCTGTCCCACTGGGTGATGCTGAGGCGAGTGGGTGCCATTTGCAGTGAAGGCAAGCTCTACCAGCACAAGGGGATAATGACTGCTGTGTGCTCCTAAAAAACATTAAAAAATAAAATATGAGAAAGCATGAGTGCAGCTTCCCTTTAACAATCCAGATTTGCCTTTCCCTGCTTAATGGTAGTAATAAAAATAACAATTAGGAAAGACTCCTCTACCTAGGGACTACAGCTGAGAAATTTCAGCTAGAAAGCAAAGAAATGAGAGAAGGAATTAGCATGTCAGTCTTCCTATAGATTGGTTGGAATGGTTGTTCTTTTATTTTTTTTTTCTGTTAATGGAGTCATTGGTGTTATTATGTGGTTTTTAGCAGGCTATCCTCCTAAAAATGCATGGGAATAAACACCCTATCTGGTAGGATCTCTGACTGTAACATGTATCACAGACACATCTATTTACAGTGTGAAGGGAGGGGAGGCTGTTTCACTTCCCAAGACAGTAATGGAAAGCATGATGTCCCGCAACCAAGGGTGGTGAAGGCTGGGAGAGGTACTGGGAAAAAAACATTCACAATAAACCGAAGAGTGAAGGGGAGTTTCAGGGCAGATATTTGCAGGATGCATCATCATCATCAATCCTGGGAAAAGGCTGAGAGGCAAAATGGTTGAGTCGAGTCCTTGGGCCAGCAATGTCCTGTCCTTCTGCTGCCATTTTCCCTGTGACTTTGTAGTGTCATCTGGTCTAGAGCAGCAGGCTGGACAAAACTCAGGGAGACGGTGGTTCTCAGATGCCCATGCTCCCTGCCAGGCCTTTTTCTTGCTTTTGGCCTCGGAATGCCTCTCACCAGAAGCATTTGCAACCATCTGACAGCTCGTCTGCTCTCTGATTCCTTAACAGGTCGTGCAGATGGACCAGAAGCTGGATGACATCCTGAGCAAGCTCCAGGCTCAGCTGGGGGATCAGCCCCAGGCACAGATGCCAGGGCCAGCCACCCCACCTGTCAGACATCTACAGACAACCACAGATTCCCCCCCGGTGAACCAGAAAATGTGAAAGCCAGTGGACAGTCACATGTGACCCTCTCGTTCTTTCACGTCCAGGTGTTTCTCAGTCTTGGTGTCTTCAGCTGTGTCGTGGGTGAAATGAAATATTCTGCGGTAGTAGATTAATGCGGAAAAACAAAAATAGAAAAAAAAAAAAACCAAAAAGAGAAGAAACAGCGAGAAGCCAGTCACGACCTTAGGAGAGCACATAAGTTTTGCACCTGTTTTATTTTAGCCATCGTTAGCTAAACTCTGCCAGCCCGCGGCGGTCCCATCCCCCCAGCCCTGTTCGGGCTGAGCACACAGGCACAGGGCACGCTGTCGAGGGAAGCATCCCAGCCAGGGTTAGGATGACCCATTTGTGGGCACAGAAGGGGAAAAGAACTGTTCTTTTGGCATTTAATCACTAAGTTTAATGCTCACAGCATGCCCGAAAGGGGGAAAGGAGCCAGCATTTGAACATGAAACAAATGGAAATCAGTGAACAGGAAAATTAAACAGCATGTTTTGACTTCTACCAAGCAGTGAGGATCATAAGAAGGGCAGATTTATATGCTAGTGCGAATGACAAAGTAAAGACAACAGGCTACTGATTAAAAATATGGAAGTGTACACAGGCTGGTTGACATATGAAAGGCTGAAGCAAAGACTTCAGCTAATTAAAGCAAAGGGTTGCCAGTGAGATGAGATGCATGTTGGAACAGACAGGCAGGAGAGATAGGATCTGCGTGGGCTTACTGCACCAGAACACTGTAATAGCTATCAGCTACGCTGATGACTGTTATGCAAAATGTTCTCAAGCTCTTACCTTCATTCAGCAGCGGTTGTTGACTGCAGTTGCCTTAATTTTAACATAAGAAACCTGTATGGTAATTGGCTGTGAGCTATCTGCGAAGCTGGGTTCAAGCCACCGAGTAGCAGCGTGCTGCAGGAGGGCTGCAGTTGTGATCGAGAGTGGCAGGATTTCTTAAGGAAAACAGAAATGCACGCACTGTTGATGAAAGTTAATCACTGTTTAAATAAACTGCTGTATATAATTTTAAATGCTAGATTTATTTTTTGCCTTGTAATCTGGCCGTAAATCGAGTGCATATGCTGGCTGATGTACTGCTGTTGAGGAACACATCTGGTGCAGGTAGCCAGGCTCGCAAGCTGCAGATGGAAATGCAGATTGATCTGCAGATTTAAATGCAGGTTGAAGTACAGGTTGAG
>VXAZ01002896.1:221132-233886 GCA_013399875.1 Gymnorhina tibicen | reverse complement strand
AGCTGCCTCCTCCAGAGATTTCAGTGCCCTTAGCTGGCGTTGATGGATTGCTTGGTGCTCCCTGTGTACATGGGCGACTCCTGCTTCAGACTTCTCCGTGCCAGGAGAAGACAAACAGTGTAAGAGGAGGAGGATGATGTGCAGGGGGGCACAGATTGTACAGCAGCAACTTTTCCTTTGTTCAGGGTGCTGTATCCACACTCCTCAAGCACAGACATATTTGCCATCAACACCTTTGGTAGCAAAGGTTAACAAATTACCATCAACACCTTTGTTAACAAAGTAAGAGAATGGTACTGTAGCTGCAAAGCTGATGAGTCTGGTGAGGACAGGTCAGTGAGGGCCTGGAATCTGCAGAGCTGGAGCTATTCTACCTTCTTAGTCTTGAGACAACTTTCCTGTGATGGAAATGAGTTGGGCAGAAGCAATGTAGGGAGACAACAGGGAAATTAGCAAAAAGCNAGTTGGGCAGAAGCAATGTAGGGAGACAACAGGGAAATTAGCAAAAAGCAAAGGGTATATCTATGTTCTAATGTTCACAAATACTATCCAGTGATCAAATCAGGATGCTCAGCCTAGCTCAGGGTTCCAGCCCTCTGCTCATGTCTAAGGGCTTCCTGTAATGCCCTGGCAATGAGGGCTCTGTGAACACCCTGCCAAAGGAGTTGTTTCTTCCACGGCATCCACAGATCCAAATGAGCTAAGAGATACTCTGGTCACTTTGGAGAAAGAAAAATTACTTCTGCTGCAAGCAGACCCTTCAAACCCTCCCTGATGCTGCAGAGAAGGTCTTTTTGCCCCATGTCAGCTACATGTCATGACTGGCTATGTCTGTTTTAGGCTATCACCCACTCAGACGGACACTGCGAGAGGGTCAGGGCCTGGGAGAGACTCCCAAACCTTTATGTGAAAAATGTAAAGTGCACAAGTGCTGATCTCTGGGTTAAATTACACTCCACGGGGTTTCCTGTACCTTGCACAGGAGTTAGTGGAAGTTTCTTTGAGGAGAGTTCTACACCCTTTTCCCAGAAACCATCACACATTTTAATTACTCCTTTCACACATCCAAGCACTTTATATGCAAGTCAGCCTTCCAGGCAAGTGTCTTTTTAATAACCTTTTCGTTAAGCCTGGTACTTTTCATTTCACCAACCATTTACTCTTCCCATATAACAGACCTTTGTTCAAAATACTTCCACTGTTATGCCAGAGGTACAAATTCCACTGACTGCTAGCACCAAAAAGCAGAATAACTGGATGTTCCCAATTACCATAACTGCCTAAGCAGAACTGTCACACCCCATGAAGGTGGGCATAGCGGTGGTTTAATTGGATATTAAACCCCCCTCCAGCAGGAGCATCCCATACCCAAAGGAAAAGCAGGATGATGAACAGGGGAGACTGCAGCTGATCACTTCAAAATGGGATTAGGAAATGAGTGTGGAAACTTAATGCATTATAGCCTCTGGAACAGCTTTGTCACCTTGCTGTCTGCCCTCTCTCCAGGTCACCTCAGATTCTGCTGAACACCATGGTCCCCACAGAACATCACTGGTGACCTCCCTCTGCAGATCACTCACGCACAGCCAGCCAGGATTCTTTTCATGCAAAGATCTGTCCTCTCTGAGAGCCTGCACAGCCTTCAAATAAGACTGAACTGTTGCTTAGGGGCCCCATCAAAGGCCCTCTGCAAACCTAAAACTGAACTGGAGCTTCCTCCAGAGGGGAGTTTGGAGCAGTCTCACTCAGGGCCCAGCCATCCCAGCATTACAAACACACACAGACCACAGAACACATTTCTCAGAAGCACGATGCAGATCAGTTCCCTCATCTGGAGATTTCCTTGAAGAATTAAATGGAAATGATCCATTAGTGACACCAATTAATCTCCCATTTATAATCAAGTTAAAGTTTTGCTGTGGACAGTGGTTCATCTTGATCTGAGCCAAGGACCTGACACCAAACATGACAGGACCCGCTGTGTAACACCTGCTCATCTGCTGCATAGGTGGAAGGTGCTGAGCTGCCAACATCAGTTTTTACTCTATGAAATATGGAAACAAATGGCACAATCAGTACTTTATATTAAATAACCTGGTAATAAATGCAAAGGTACATTACCCTGGAGCTTTACCATCACTCTGTTGCACAACTTTCCACTGAAAAGGCAGAAAGCCCTAGAAAGAAATTAATGAAATTATGGCAGCTGGTAGGGAAAAAGGAAGCAAAGCCTTCTGACATGGAAAAGAAATTCAGGCTGCAACTTCAGGAAAAACTGGATGCTTCTACCACAGTGGTTAACAGCAGATTTAAAGTCATTATTAAGTTTCAAAGTTAAAGCCCCACTGCCAACTCTGAGGCATTACACACCTCATGGAAGTTACAGCCTTGGAGGATTTGTCAACACCTGCCCAAGTCTGCTGGGCTAATTTCTAAAGAAATTTTTCTTCACTAACCATTTGAATATAAATCAAAGTGAAGAATCTAACAGACACTTTGGGCAGTACTTGGACACACCACAGAACATGGTTTTGTTATGGGAAGCTTCCCTATGTGTGAAAACATTTAAATCAATAAGGCTCCTATGCAATGAGTAGCAAAGGTGGCTTAAATTTGGTCTTTTCTCTTTGAATTTTGTGTCCTCAAACATTTCCTTCCACAATACTCAGCAATACTCAGCTGGATAGATTTAGTGTGCATGGTTACATCAGAGACACAAATGTATTCGAACCCTGTCACCCTAAGAGCATGCACCACCATAGCCAAAATAAAGCTTTCCCCATTATTAACAGACATTCAAGCCATCACACAAAAGTGCATAAAGTATTGGTACTCCCTCAGATAGAAACATTCTGAAATACAGTTGGTAACTGTTGTGTTTATTAAGGAACTGGTTTGTAAGTGGGGTTTGGTTTTTTTAATAACCAACATGATACCCCTTCCAAATAAAAAGAAATGTAACAGAAAGAAAAACTCAGCAAAATACAAGGGAAGAAGGGATAGAGGGACAACTCTGGACTGTTGTAACTTAGCAGATTAACAGATCTCCAAACTCAGCGTCAAAAAACCATCACACGGAAGAGGGCAGGGCCCTCATCCAGTGAATTCTCACAGCCTGTGCTTGCACACCCCTGCACAAAGCTCGAGCGGATGCATTGCCAGTCCAGCAGAGATAGTGCAAGCACATGTGAGTGATTTCAGTCTCCTCAAGCCTCCCATTTCATTACCTAGGGGTAATTAGGTTATTTTTTCATACAAAGCAGTTTAAAGGAGTGCAATCCCTCCCAGTACCAGTTCCAGACCTCCCTGTGATGCAGTGTTCCCTGTCAGCCACTGCTGGGCAGTGGGTCTGGACTGGGCAGAGCACATACTATGGGGTGCTTTTCCAGCCCAACTGAGCAGACCTTGTTCAGGTACGAAGCAATCACAGAGACCACAAACTAAGGTTTGTCCAACTTGTGTGTGCGCTCGTGCCTCCGTAGGGTCCCTGACTCGGTGAAGGAATGCCCACAGAAATTACAGGAGTAGGGCTTCTCACCGGTGTGGATGCGGTGATGGCGCTGGAGCGACGCCAGCCGGGTGAAGGTCCCCCCACACTCCTCACAATAGAAAGGCCGTGCCCCAGAGTGAGTCTGCTGGTGTCTCTTGAGCCTGAGCAGCTGCACAAATGCCATGCCACACTCCTGACACTTGTAGGGCTTGTCCTCCCGGTGGATCACCTTGTGCTTGGACAGCAGGTTTGGCTTATCAAAGCCTTTGCCGCACGTTGGGCAGGTGTAAGGTTTGAAGTCATCTTCCTGAGACTTTGGGTTTTCAGGACAAGCCTGATCTGGGTACTCAGCGTTGTGCTGGCTGCGGTGCACCACCGACCAGGGGTTCCTGGCCATGCCATTCCCCAGGATCACCATGGAGCGCTCAATCTTGTGCACATTGCGCAGGTGCCTCCAGACGTCAGCCGTGCGGATGAAGCCCTTGTCACACTCCGGGCACTTGTGCGGCCTCTCGCTGGAATGGATGAGCTTGTGCATGCGCAGGTTGGCCGCGCGGGAGAACGCTTTGGCGCAGATGGGACAGCGGTAGGAGTTTTCCAGCAGGTGAGCTCGCCTGTGCTCCTGCAGCTTGCTCATGCTGTGGAAAGAGGAGCCACACTTCTTGCATCGATAGGGCAGAGGTTCCTTGGGGACAGGCTCCAGGTCCTCACCAAACACATCCCCAAGAGCAGTGCTTTCGTTGTCCTCACGGAGTTTCACTATCATCCGTGGTTTCCTGGGGTGCTCAGAGGAACAGTGATCTAAATCCTTATCTTCACTCTGCAGGTGGAAGTTGGTGCTGGAGGGGGCAAACTTCCCAGCCAGACTCTCACCTTGTTTCTGGCAGTAGGTGTCACAGGTTTCTTTGTCTCCACACTGCAGCTCTGTGGGAAGCTCCTGCTGTCCTGTGGGTCCAGCAGAGTTTCCAGTAGGACTGCACAAGTAATTCATGTCCACCTCCTTCTGCAGGCTACAGGTGTGGCCCACCTGCTTCGTGGCCTTTCTGGGATAATTTGAATGCTTCCCACCTGTGTCACAAATGTTATTCTCAGAGTCCCAGTCCACGCTCACATCCATCCTCTGAGGCAAACGCTGTGTTCATCTGCAGCTCATCATCACCCAGAGCTTCGTGTCCTTCATGGTAAGTCCATCTCATTCTCAGCTCGCCTGACAGTCCTCCCTAGAAAATAAAACACCTGTTTCATCAGTGATTCTTCTGATATTATAAATTTAGAACAGTGAAGGTATTTTTCTGATTCAAAGAATGGGACATTAGTTATGCAGTAGGAGAAACAGAATCATCTACTATTAGATATGTAGAAAATATACATTCAGCACACAAAATGTAGACAGACTATGTTTAATGAAGTTCAATCCTGTATGATCAGCCAGCCTTCACTACCAAATATAAATTGATAATTTCCATTTTAAATTCACCCAAAGATGAGAATCACAGAATCCCAGAATGGTTTGGGCTGGAAGGAATCTTACAGACCATCTCGTTCCAAACCCTTGCCATGGGCAGGACACCTTCCTCTAGACCAAGTTGCTCCAAGCCCCATCCAACCTGGCCTTGAAAACTTCTAGGGATGGAGCAGCCACAGTTTCTCTGGGCAACCTGTGCCAGGGCGTCCCCCCCTTCACAACAAAGAATTTCTTCCTAATAACTAATCTAAATCTCTCCTCTTTTAGTTTAAAAATGTTCCCCCTTGTCCTATCACTGTCTGTATAAAATGATGCTCTCCTTCTTTTATGTAAAATCCCTTCAAGTACTGGGACATGGGATAAGACATCTCTGAATATAAGCATACATACAAATGAACACATATATGTAAAAAGGTAAATATTTCTGTATTTCCACATGTACATAAATGTAGAACTTGCCTGTTTAGTTTCAGTAGGCTTGTCAAGTGCTGTTATCAAGGCAGTACAGTGATGTGCATTAAGTGAAAGCTCTTATTCACACCCCAGAAAGGCCAGCTCCATCAGGCACACAAGCCATGCTTTCTTCTGCTGGAGACATGGAAAACAATCTGGATTAGTCCTCATTAGTCACTGCCTGGAACAGCGTGGCTCGACTCACCCCCAACTCCAGTCATTCCCGACAATATAGTAAGGAGCTGGTAACAGGAGTATTCCTCACCTCCAGCCCTCTAACTGAGGTGCCGATGACTTTGGGGTGGGAAAACTTTCCAAGGGATGCTGGCGCTGCTTGGTTTAAGAGAACTCCGTAACCATGGCTGCCCATTTCCTGCAGCAGGGGGACGCTGAAATTACGGTGTGGGCTGAAAAATAATAATAACAATAAATACATACATATACACGTATATATATTTTTAAAAAGGAGATATTTATGTGTTCCAGGCAGCATGAGCCCCCAACTTTTCCCCGCTCCGGTGCCCGTTCCCCGTTCCTCCGCCCTACCTGGGCGCTGCGGGTCCCGGCGCGGCCCCGCGCATTCCCTGCGCATCCCCCGCGCCGGCGCGGAGCCCGCGGCAGCGGCACCGGCGCAGTGGCGGCTCGGCCGCGCTGGGGCTNCGCGCCGGCGCGGAGCCCGCGGCAGCGGCACCGGCGCAGTGGCGGCTTGGCCGCGCTGGGGCTGCCGGCAGCGGGGCGGGACCGGCCACCGCGTCCCCTCCCCGGCCACCGCGTCTCCTCCCCGGCCCCGGTCCAATCCCGCAGCCGGGCCCTTCCCACCGCCCCGGCTCGGCGAATTCCGGTGCTTCAGGAGCCTGTTCATGGAATCATGGAATGGTGTGGGTTGGAAGGAACCTCGAACGTCGTCTCGTTCCAGCCTCCTGCCGTGGGCAAGGACACCTTCCTCTAGACCGGGTTGCTCTGAGCCCCATCCAGCCTGGCCTTGGACATTTCCAGGGATGGGGCAGCCACAGCTTCTCTGGGCACCCTGTGCCAGGGCCTTACCACCCTCACAAGGAAAAAACTTCTCCCAAAATCTAATCTAAACCTACTCTCTTTCAATTTGAACCCATTCTCCCTTGTCCTGTCACTCCACATCCTTGTAAATAGGCTTGCCCAACCTCTCCTGTAGGCTCCCTTCAGGTGCTGGAAGGCCACAATTAGGTCACCCCAAAGCCTTGTCTTCTCCAGATTGAACAATCCCAGTTCTCTTGGCCCTTCCTTATAGCAGAGGTGGTCCATCCCTCTGATTATCTTGGTGCTCTCCTCTGGACTCGCCCCAACAGGTCAGTGCCCTTTCTGTCCCTTAGCTCCAGCTCACAGCAATTCATGGAGTATCCCCTCTGCCCCTCACAATGGCAGTAACTGTGCATCCATCTTCCTGCAGGAGTGTGGCAGTGATTGATTCACTTTCAGGCTCTGCCTTGTTGGAAGAAACAGGCTCTGCCCCTCTAAGGAGGGATCAATCCACCTCCCAGAATTCTGTGTCTCACTTCCTACTCGAATGAGTCTTCACACCCAAAAGGGCATTCAGCATCTTCAGTGATGCCTCACCAGGGCCTTTCACAGTGGCACCAGTTCCTAGAGAAGTCCTTTGCCCAACACCTCCAAGGATCCCACCTGCCTTTGCCAAAGCCACAGTAGTAGGATCATGGTCCACAGTTGAAACCACTCTCCATCCTCTCTGTATAATCTCACGGAAATTGGTCCTGCTTTAAACCCAGCATTGGGAAGCTTTGCAGTGCCTTTTCCTAGCAAAACTCCTCCAGCTTTGGGAAATGGGCTCCACAATTAGCAGCAAATACAGAACTGAAATGACAAATGAACAAGAGTGTACATTGCCAGCATACAAATATGGTATAGAAGAATGCTCCAAGCTCTGTATTATTTTTGTGATTTCACAGATCTTGCCAAAAATAGGCATGAAACCAGAAACTGCTCTGCTGGGAGTTGAGGGTGAGGAAAATAAATGTATCTACTCCTTCCACACAGAAAAGCGAGTTCCTTCTGAGAGCAGAGTAAGTGGCAGTTCAGTTCCTTCAGATGAGGCACTTCAAAAATAAGTTTGCAACAGTCCTTTCACGACAGTCCTTGAATCCATGAGGAACCCACACTTTGCTTGGAATGGCAAATCTTGCAGGGGAAGAACTGTGATTCCAACTTTCCCAAACTAGGAGAAAACCAAAACAACTCAGAAGATTTCCATTATTTTTACGGCATTTTTTCAGAATTTAAATGCTTAGATGTTTCTTACTTAGCTGGGCAGGGTAAAGGCATTCTCCCACCTAGACCCAGGATGCCTGGAATCACATACCCCTTCCACATTCCCTCATGGAAGACAAACACACACCCCTCCCCTTGTTCATTAGGGAAACTGTAGGAATACATAAGGACCTGCACCAATATCCGCACAGCCAAGCATGTCTGTGTGGGGCAAAGATGATGAATGGCCATTTTTAAAAATTCCGAATTGTTGTTTATCACAACCACAAAGGAATGGTGTAGTGCCAGTAAACAGTGTCCTTCCTCAGAGGGATCATGGGGGGAAAGGCCAAAGCATCTCCACATGCCCCTCCTCAAAAGCATCCATAAAAATCATGTTTTTCTCATCCCTGCTTATCCTTCTTTGAGGTTCCCCAGAGTGTTCAGAGGAAAAGAATTCTCAACATTCATCCCCATACTGCAGGTCAGAGTTGGTGGGTTGATTCAATCACACTTTTGGTAGGAAATTTTAAGGTTTCCTCTTTTTGGCACGCAGTTCCATATGGATTTCTTATTGGACTGAAGGCCTTGCAGGATGCAGCTAAGGCTGGAAGGTGGTGAGGAATCTTCCATCACCTCCAGCTTCCCACCCTGTGTGAGGCTTCTGTGGGATCACCTGGGTGTTCCTCACCTTTGTGACAACTGTCAGCACCAGGAAGCAAGCCTGCCTCCCACCTGGGGTATCACACAGTGCTCACTTGTTAGGAAATGTGGAAACAGGCAGTGCAAATTCCTGTGCCCAGTCGTGTCTGGCTTCTTTCACGTCAGCTTCTTTGGAAAAGAAACAAGAATTTAATTATCTGCCAGGCAAAGTTAGTATTTAATCTATCCGTTTAATTGAAAATACTCCAGTAGTGATAAATAATGCAGAGCACTGCAAGTGATGCCTCGTGTGTGAGATCAAAGACCCAGGGCAGCATCAGTCAGGGCCTCGTGTCTGCTGTTGTTGGGCTGAGATAAGACAGAGAAGGGATTCTGTGCAAGGTAACAAAACCAGCACGTACACACCCCACACCCAGACCGACAAAAGTATCCACACATTCATCGCATTCATCAGCACAGCCCCAAACCACCCCTCTGGCTTTGATAACACAGAACACTCTGCCAATGCTTCCCTTTTAGCATAAAATAACATTCAGAGATCTTGCCCTATTGGTCCTCAGACAAACACACTTAGCTCTATCAACTCCACATATTTTGATTTTTCCTCCTAATACTGAGGTATTTAAATGTTACCTGCTTTNGTCCTTCCTCAGAGGGATCATGGGGGGAAAGGCCAAAGCATCTCCACATGCCCCTCCTCAAAAGCATCCATAAAAATCATGTTTTTCTCATCCCTGCTTATCCTTCTTTGAGGTTCCCCAGAGTGTTCAGAGGAAAAGAATTCTCAACATTCATCCCCATACTGCAGGTCAGAGTTGGTGGGTTGATTCAATCACACTTTTGGTAGGAAATTTTAAGGTTTCCTCTTTTTGGCACGCAGTTCCATATGGATTTCTTATTGGACTGAAGGCCTTGCAGGATGCAGCTAAGGCTGGAAGGTGGTGAGGAATCTTCCATCACCTCCAGCTTCCCACCCTGTGTGAGGCTTCTGTGGGATCACCTGGGTGTTCCTCACCTTTGTGACAACTGTCAGCACCAGGAAGCAAGCCTGCCTCCCACCTGGGGTATCACACAGTGCTCACTTGTTAGGAAATGTGGAAACAGGCAGTGCAAATTCCTGTGCCCAGTCGTGTCTGGCTTCTTTCACGTCAGCTTCTTTGGAAAAGAAACAAGAATTTAATTATCTGCCAGGCAAAGTTAGTATTTAATCTATCCGTTTAATTGAAAATACTCCAGTAGTGATAAATAATGCAGAGCACTGCAAATGATGCCTCGTGTGTGAGATCAAAGACCCAGGGCAGCATCAGTCAGGGCCTCGTGTCTGCTGTTGTTGGGCTGAGATAAGACAGAGAAGGGATTCTGTGCAAGGTAACAAAACCAGCACGTACACACCCCACACCCAGACCGACAAAAGTATCCACACATTCATCGCATTCATCAGCACAGCCCCAAACCACCCCTCTGGCTTTGATAACACAGAACACTCTGCCAATGCTTCCCTTTTAGCATAAAATAACATTCAGAGATCTTGCCCTATTGGTCCTCAGACAAACACACTTAGCTCTATCAACTCCACATATTTTGATTTTTCCTCCTAATACTGAGGTATTTAAATGTTACCTGCTTTCTCTTTCACATGTTGCATCTATAAGCCCATGATTTCATTAAACTCTGCATTCTAAGCCTTTCCCATCAGCCTTGATGAGTTATTCCAGCGCACACACACACACACAAATCAGCTGTAATCCTCAAGGAGAAGGCAGAAAACTGATTGAATCACCCATTTCCTTGCAATATATGATTCCTATTAAAATTACATTACTGGTGTTTTGTGCCTGTCCTACATGCATATTCCCAACACACACATATATGGATGCCAAATCCTTTTTATTTATGCCACCTCACTTTTATGTGTCTTAAATGTGAAGAGTCTGTCAGGGCAGATGAGGATCTGTAATGTATTTGCCTGTTAGATCTACCCTGGAGTAATTTCTTAATTTTAATTTTCTGTTAAATTCACTAAAAATGTGAACTCATGGTTCACATTGCTGTCACAATTGGAGCTTAATATATTTTGTGAAGGGTTTAACATCACATTCCATCACATTTGAATTTTTTATGGGCCATAGAAGTTTCTGGCTACTCTGTTTTAGGACTGCCATAAACACTTTAAACATCTGAGAGCTTCAGACTCTCCTATATAAAACAGGAAAAAAAATCCTGTGTGATGTTTCTTCTAAGAAGCAGCTGAATCCAGAGAGATTTCGCTGATACTTAGCTGAAGTTTGAGCTTTTTACTCCCCAGAGGGAAGCTGGGCCTCTTTTAGCCCACTGAACTCCAATGACAGACCTGCAATGCCCGTTAGGGACACTGAATTTTGAAAGGACACCCACACAGGAGCCTTAGAGTGCGATTAAAAGAAGGTTCAGGATCTCTGATGCAGGGAGCTGTTTCATTGTCTCTATCCAGCTTGTCTTGGTTTGAAAGACAGGTGTCTGCTTGAGGAAGGCAGGAGCCCCCCTTGGAATGGAAAATACAAAAAAAAAGGGAAAAATACCCCTTCCCTCTGAATTATTATAAATTTGAAATTAAGGGGCTTTCAGGCAAAGATATGAGGAAATAGGAATAACAGTTTTTACTAAGATATATATATATATATATATATATGTCTGGCATATATCTATATAACAAAACAATAATACAGAGAAGCTGGTTTAAAACCTGACAGAGTCAGGGGTACAACCTGGCACCCTGCTGGGCAGGGTATTGGTAGCAGTCTGATGCAGTGGTAGCTGCAGCTCTCTTTGAAGTGGTTCTGCTGAAGCAGTTATCTTGTAGAAAAAAAGAAGTCTAGTCCTCCTCCAAAAATCCAGTAGTGGTGTAGCTCTTGTCCTCTGGGATCGCAGCAGGTAAGGCTGCCAGTGCTGTTCCAAACTCCAGATTTTATCCAGGTGGGAATGCTTGGCTCCTTCCCCCTGGGCGGAGCATCTCACGATGGGATGGTGAGTCATGGGGCAAGGCACTGATGGGCCCATTCACAGGAGATAGTCTGGAGGGAGTTATCTCTGAGTCATGCAGCAAGGCATTGTTGGGCCCATTAACAGAAGCTAGTCCCGAGGGAGGAGGCAAGGAACATCGGCACACCTGGTTTCAGCAGCTCATGGTAATAGAACACACTGTAACCCAGGACACAGCTCCATCCTATTACCCTAATATACATTTTCCTGAGGTTTGCCAGGATCTTCTACATCTTTGGGTCCAGTGAACTGGCATCTAATGAATGAGGCATTCAGAAGAAACATTGAAAAAGCTCAAGTTCTAACTACACCAAAAGCCAGACACAGTTACAAAATCCAGAGTCAGGCTGTACAAGACACGGAAAAATTAACAGGAACAAACCAAGCAAGGACTGTAAGAAGCAGGCTGGTTGAGCAATAACTTTCTGGTGTGATTTAGCTTCCCAAAGTTGCAGGTTCCTCTGCACATACTGATGTGCAAATTTTCTCAGCAAATTTCTTTCTGCTGTCTGATTCTGCAAATATGCCTGGCTGGAGATCCAGGACTGTAAAGGAGCCTGCCAGGCAATAACCTGACCCTTCTAGTGCTGGACAAAAGGTGCCTGTGCAAGAACAGCCACATCTGTGGGCTCCTGCCATTCCTGGCTGTGAGTTTGGAAGAGCTGCACCTCTGATCTGCACCTGCACCTTGTACACACTTAGTCTGGAACCCCCAAAAATGCATCCATGAGTTTGCTAAAAAGTTAAAGGGGAAATCTCTGCCTGCTGAGCAGTTCTTTTAATACCTGGGCTCTGCACTTATTGGTTTCTTTTCTAACAAAATTCCCAGACTGGCCCAGGAAAGCATTTGATAATCTACTCGACAACCACTCAGCACAAAGGATTTTTACTACAGCACTTAATGAAGCGTAAATGAGAAGCCTTTAGTGGTGTCCCAGGAAATCACAAACTCTCGGCAAGTTCTTTTTCTTCTCCTTTTTCATAACTCTGCTCGAGCAGAGAGGTGGGACAAGATGATCCAGTATGGTCCCTTCCAACCTGAACCATTCTGAAATTAAAACGGGAACTGAACGAGCACCTCTGACTGCACCGAGGCCACCCCAAAACCCTGCGGGGGCATTTTCCCAGCCTGTCCCACCCTCTCCCTTCTCTCCTCCCAGAGCTGGCACTCAGTATTGGCGTCACCAACCGCTGGGATCAGCCCCTGTCACACCCCCTGTGACAGACACATCCAGGGCTCAGCCCCTGTCACACCCCTTGTGACAGACACACACACAGGGATCAGCCCCTCTCACACACAGGGATCAGCCCCTGCCACGCCCCCTGTGACAGACAGAGCCAGGGATCAGCCCCCTGTGACACCTCCTGTGACACCCACAGCCAGGGCTCAGCCCCTGTGACATCCACAGCCAGGGCTCAGCCCC
>VXAZ01002896.1:32309-220645 GCA_013399875.1 Gymnorhina tibicen | reverse complement strand
CCCCCGTGTGACTGACAGGGACAGAAACCTCCCCTGTCACACCTCCAGTGTGACTGACACTGCCAGGGATATCCTTTGCCACACCCCCCGTGCGACTGACAGGGACAGGTACCGCCCCTGTCACACCTCCAAAGTGACTGACACAGGCAGGAACCTCCCCTTTCACGCTCCCAGTGCGACTGACACAGCTGGGGACCGCCCCTGTCACACCCCAAACGTGACCGACCGCAGCAGGGACCGCCTCTGTCACACCCGCAGTGTGAGTAGCACTGCCCACATCACGCCCCCAGTGTGACTGACACCAGTACGGACTGCCCCTGTCACAGCCCGAATGTGACTGACACTGCCAGGGACCACCCCCTCACACCCCCCGTGTGACTGGCACTGCCAGGCATCCCCTCTGTCACACGCCCGGCGTGGCTGACACAGGCAGGGACCAGCCCTGTCACTCTCGCAGTGTGACTGAGGCTGCAGCTGTGCTGCTGTCACACTCACCTGTGTGACTGGCAGAGGCAGGAACCACCTCCTGCTCTAACCCCCGATGTAAGTGACATGCGGGCACCATCCCCGTCCCCTGTCACACTCCTGTGAGGCTGATACAGCCACCGTAGGGTCCTCAGCCATGGAACACACCTTGTCAGGGCATAAAAAAACCCCAAAAGGAATAAAAGTGCCCCATGTCTGCTCTGTGTTCAAGTCCACCTGCTCAATCCCTCTCCAAAACACACCTGCAAGTCTTTAAATTAAACATTTAAATGCGCACAGACTCCTCAGATTCCAGGGGAAAATCATGGACACCCAGCAGGGTAAGGAATGCTGAGGTGTGGGGTGACACAGCTTCTTTTCTTGCCCCTCATCCTAATTCCTTGCTGGTAACCCACATCCCAGCTTCTCAGGATTTTTTTATGCCTCCTAAAAGTGTCACACAGGTTCAGCAAGTCTGGGGACAAACTTGTCTTTAGTTCCCAATCAAAAGTCATGGCATTTGGGAGACTGGACCCTCTCCTGGGACATCACTTCCACCTTACTACAGTTAACACAGTTTTCCACACAAAATATTCCAGCTATAGGTTAACACAGGTTTTTAACAGCTCAGGATGCCTGGATACGGTATGGAAATCCAAGAGCAGGGGCCATATCTCCATGCCAGGCTCTGCCATGCTTGTGGCACTCTGTGACTTCTTCTCAAGCAGCTGAGCTGCCCACAGATAATGGAGAAATGACTGCACGGGAGAGCATGAGTGCACAGTGTGTGTGAGCAATCCCTAAATATACAGGAGAGATGGGAGAAGCCTCGGCATCCAGGACTCTCTGCTAAATCAAGGCAGAGGAATGATGCCTGTGCTATGCAGATGAGCTGTCATATTGTCTCCCACACAAGAGCGTCTCCAAAGGAACCTACACCTACTGCAATTATCCTGCAGCATATGGGCATTTATAGGTCAACCTGGAAAAAAGGGAGAGTAATGGTTGGCCAAAAAAAGCAGGAGCCCAGATAATTCTCCAGTGTTATTTTGGAAAACGCAGACATTGAGCAGGATAAATTATACATACCTGAGAGCCATTAGAAAATGTCAGATCGCCTCTAAAATGCATTAGAAGGGGAAAAAATTCCTCCAGCTTTCTTGTGCAAGAGGAGAATGCAGTATGTAAATAATATTCCCTAATAAAAATCGTCACTGGAATGAGTTTTCAAGCTGATTCCGACCCTCTCTTGTGCTGGGGACAGAGTGTGGGGCTGCATCCTAAGAGCCAAAGACTCATCATCGAGCTGAAACTCTGACAGAAAAGCTGCACTTTCATTGCTGGAGCAACCATGATGTATAATCCAGGAGCTCCTCCCAGAGTGATTTCAGAGCAAAAACCCAGAATATTTGTTACCCTTCTCTAAATTGAGCTGGAAAAAAATAATAACTTCTGCTGCCAACTCTATGAAAACAACACATGTATCTTGACAGCAGATGATTTAAAAATGAAGACCAACCAATAATGCAGTGTTCTGGGTGTTGAGGGAGGAAGAGGACTGGAAAATCCTGAAGTTTGCATTTCCAAACTCTCAGCATTCACCTCCAGCACGTACCTGCCACAGCCCCCAGTTTTATGCTCCTTCCTCAGTATATTTTTCCAAAACTTCAGCCTTTGATAAGAACCGAATCCTCTGCTGACTGATGCTTCTGCTGGAGAGCTGAGATTTCTATAATTAGCATTAGAGAGAATTTGGAAAGGGATCTGTCTCTTTTTGTTTGGGTTTGTTTGTTTTTTTTTGTAAATTTGTATGTTACACATTTTAAAACAAAACACTTAAAACATCAGCACATCGGTTTGTAATTGCAGAGTGGAGATGAGGAACACGTCAGGAGTTGAAAAAGCATTAAATTTGCAGGAAGTGACTGAAATGTTTGCACAGAAGGGGGTAAATGGAGATAAGACAAGCAGGCTGCTTGCATTCAGCTCGAGAAACTTGTACAGCAGAGATTTACCCTTTTCAAGAAAAGTAAGGGGGCAAAAAGCTTGCAGAATTGTGCTGGGAATTATGTTCACAAAGGGGTAGAATTCCCTCTTCCCTGAATATTTTGGTCATTGCTGGATGACCAAGGTGCTGGTCTTTGCACATTTACGTGAATGCCTTTTCTTCTGGCTTGTTTTTAGTTTTCTTTGTCAGAATCTTCAGGAAGAGTCAGGGCATAAAGATCATGGAATGGTTTGGGTTGGAAGAGACCTTAAAAATCATTTGGTCCAACCTCACTGGCAGGGACACCTTCCACTAGGCCAGGTTGTTCAAACCCCGTCCAGCCTGGCCTTGAACACTTCCAGGGATGGGGTTTTCCAGGCTGAACTGCTCCAGCAAAATCACTTTGTGCTGCCTGCAGCCACCGACTGCACAAGGAGGACACCCAAGTTGTATTAAACACACAAAGAGCTCAGCAAAGCCCCTCTAACCCGAGCGGCACAAAAGGTCTGGTTTGATTTGCATTTCGCAGCCTTCCTGACCTGAACTGTGACAGGCGCGGGATCATCTCACACCGGGGAGAGCTCACAGAACACTTACCTGAAATAGAGGCGTGTCTTCTCCATCTGGGAGGAAAACAAGCTTAACATTTAGATCTGTCTGCAAGATGGGAGCAAATGAACTCCTGAGCGACTGCACAAAGCAACAAGAGTGCAATAAAACTAAATGGGTAATTACTGATGGATTAGCTGGAGACACAGGCTAACACCAAACCAACCAGGAGAGAGAGCTTAAAAATACCTGATAGCCAAAGCACAGCTCCAGAGCAGAGTAAGGTAACAGGCAATCATCCTTGACACCTCTGCATCTGCTTTTTTTTTTCAAGAACAGCATTTATTCAGATTAAAAAACACCACCTGCATGAATCCAGCTAAGGTTCCTCACATCGCTTTACACACGGATAACCGGCAAGTGCCTCTGTGACCGCACGGAAAGTGAACCTTACTTTATACGAAACAATTGACTTGCCAAGTAAATTACAGGTTTTCCTACTCTTTTTTCCCCCCATGGAACTGAAACCCGAACTAATGAAGCAGAACATGTAAAATGATCCGCAAACACCTGGAAAGGAGAGGTTAAAATAGTTATCCTTGTTCAGCTGAAGAATCTATTGGTTATCTGTCCTAGATTTAATTAGTGAAAACCCTAAAGATTGACTAGCTCAGCACAAAATTCCTGACCCGAGCCAGTTTCATATTTGGCAGGATAAAATACAGCTACTTAGGAGAGCTGGAAGAACAACACCTACGCCATGTGAATGCTGATGAGCTTTCGGGGGGTAAAGGGCTCTACAAACCCAGCCCCGAGGAAACCAATTCGAGAGATTCAACAAGTGCAAGGAATAACCAGTGCCTTCAGGTGCCCGGGATTGCCTTGGGGTGGGATTCTGGCTGCTGCATCCTTTTGGGTGACTTCTAAACTGAAGGAGCAGGGGCAACACAGAACAGCCAACACAATCAAAGCCACTGTTGTAGGTAATAACTTCAAGATTCCCAAATTGCTGATAAATCCGTGATACTCATATAAAAATTAATGACCCATTGGCTGCAAACAGCAAAGTACAAGGCAAAAACAGATTTGTTGATGTATCTATTTGCCATTTGCTGCCTGTCCTCACACTGAAAGTGTTTCTGGTTATGGTTGTTATTAATTGCTTTTTATCTAACAGTGGAGCTTAGAGACTTCAGCTGAGATGAGGTTTCACGGTGTTAGGCAATTACACAAACATGCAGATGCACAGAAATTCCCTGGTTTGTAATCTGGACAAGGCAGAACACAGTTATCTCGGGCCTAAAGAGAGGCTTCTGATTTGGAAAGAAAACAAGGTCTGACTGACCAAGGCAGCATCAGGGAAGGTTGAAAAGTGACTCACTGCCTCCTTGTGCTTCACCTCTTAGAGCTCCCAGATTAAAAATTCAGCCACGGCTGCTTGGATTTTAACTCATCAACAGGAACACACAGAAGCATCATGTTTTCAAACACTCCACGTCTTCAGGAGACATCCTTCCTAAGGAGGGCTTCCTTGTGCGGTGTCATTATCTCCGACAGATCTGCTTTGGAAATTTCCTCTCGGGGCTCCTCCACACTGACAAGTGAATTCTCTGCATCAGAAATATTTGTTCAGAGGCTGCCAGGCTCATCAGTCACTTCCCTGCGAAGGAGGCGGTCCAGGGGGGATTCTGCTCTTCCCCCTCCTGTTGCCCCTGCAAAAATGATGTTATTGAGGAGTCAACAAGGACAGCCATGTGCCTGTGCCACTTGTCCCTCTGTGATGATGCTTGTTTCTCTGTGTCAGGGCTGGGGACAACACTGCTGCCTTGTCCTGGCTCTCACAGCCACACCACAGCCACACCAAAAGTGAGAGGGTAAGAGCAGGAGTCCTGGCCCGAGCAGGACTTCCAGCCCCGTGGGCTCCCTCCTTCTCTGGGATTAGGAGGGCTCAGACATTCCTGCTGGCTGTCAGCCACAGAGCTACTTATTTGGGACCTATCCATGCATACAAGCATCCTAGCAATGGGATTGTTTAACAAGCACCTTTGGACTGATGGCAACTCTTCATGGAGTGTACGAGTGATTTGTGGTGTCTCCACGTGGATGAGGAGAGCATGGCTGGATTCAGGCAGCATCCAGACTCGGGGGTTACCAAAGGCCTCCCGGGGCTCCAGCCTTACCTAAGGAAGAGCTTCTTCCTCCAGCTCTACCTTCCACTTCATCATTAACAAAGTGCTTAGATGTCTTGTCTCTGAACAGGGAGATTTCTTGCGCACACATCAATCAGCCTCTCTCTAGCTGGAAAGCTATTTTCTCCTAGCCAGCCCTTTCTGAAAGCAAAGGCTCTACCACAAGAAGGAAAAATACCTTCCCCTATTCAGTCTCAGACGTGGTACACGGCAGTCTTTTGCCTTACTGAAATGTTATTTCATCCCATGTTCACCAATTACGAAAATAATTTTGCTTAGACAGAGATGAGGAAAATACAGTGTAGCTCGTTCCTGTTTTTGTCACCGGAGAAGATTCTATTTGGCCTCCTTGAAGGATGGCTAAGAACTCATTTGTCCTGATTATTCCACTTTGGAGATTATGCTGCTCTCCTACACGCTGGCAACCAGATGAACCCAATGGTGAACATGTCAAGCTTTGAAAGGTGTCACAGGAGGAGAAGTGTTATTAGTCCATTGTGCTAACAAAGGTGCCACGCTGGATTTCCAGCCTCTCCATTACTGCTGTATCTATGGTTTCTGAAGCCAAAAGGCAAAGACTCATTAATTAACAAAAGAAGCTGGGAGATAATCTTGTGATTAAGTTATTGGAGTGGGACCTGGGTTGATTGCTCAGTCCTGGGCTGGTTGCTATGTGATATTATTGAGATCCCTGCATGGAGACGAGCGCGGAAGGCGGCAGTGCCAGCTCTCCATAGGCTGCTGGTGCTGTGGGCAGGGGTTGCTGCACAGCACGTTCCTCATTATTGCCAGCTGGAGTCACCTCTGCCGGGAGACAGTTGGAAAGAACCCCCCAACACCAAATGCACTGCACGTTCTGCAACTGGCCTTTGCTCAAGCTCTCTATTTTTCCAGAATCTCCTGTGATTGACTAAATCACTCCTCTTAGTGTTTTGGTTTTTTTCCACCCCTTTTCTTCTGTTTCCTAGTGAATGTCTTTACCTTCTGTCTGTTGCAAATGTGAACAGTTTTAATTAGGTGCTGTTGAAATGTCTTTTGCAGTTTGGCATCCTGTTTGGTTTTGCTCCTCTCGTTCTCTTTGCAGTTCTGTTCCTTCCCACATTGCTTATGTTTTCTTGTTTGTGGAAGCTTTTCTTTATATGCATAATTTAATCAGGCTGCACTTCAATTTCATCTCTAATAAGCATAAATAGGGAAAAGGGCAACTGAAGCCCATATCTCCAGATGCTCCTTAAATAATCCTCTTTTCCTCCTGAGTGTCCCTCAAATGTTACAGGTTTCCAGCTGAACTCAAAGACAAAGCACTCAGCTCAGTAGATTTGTTGTGTTTTCAAATTATATTCTTAAATGACTTGATTTTTTCTACAACTTCAGAGATCAGACTGATCCGACACCTTCAACTGAGGTCCAGAACAGCAGGGAAGTGCTCAAGAAACTCAACAAAGAACCAAAACCCCAGAGGTGGTGCCATTAATCCAGTTCCTCATCCCCTCTTTTTCCTGCTCTAGGGTTGAACTACTGGATTTTGCTTTTGCTCAAGTTATCCTTACTGAGACAGCAGCAAATCTACACGGTCTTCTACCAGGTAGATTTGGTTTTGGTGTCTCCCTACTCCATCCTCAGTGCTCTAATCTATTTGCACTGGGTGTCACAAAGTCGTTTTCTATATATTAACCAGATCACTGTTGATCCAGTTACATCCAGCTTATCTAGGGAAGTTAGAAATTTCAATTAAGCTGCATTATGCTTTTACTTCTAGTTATGTAAGAGAAGACAGACTTTCCCTTTTATTCCTCCTGATCTGCAGCAGCAGTACCACAAAAATAATGAAAAATAGGGCTGAAGTGAAGGGCAGAGATGTGACAGCTCACCTCTAACACTAGGGTATGGTCATCTACACCTAAATCCACTTCAAAGAGGGAGCTTTGACAGCTCCACACTGAACCCTTTCAGCTGCAGCCTCTGCAATCTCTCCCACAATCTGCTCCAGCATTTACCTTACACCCATCAGGACCAGGTTTCCTCTTGCTCCTCTGTCGTGTTCAAACTGCATCTGCTTTGCTGTTGTTGAAACCTACTCCTTCTCCTACCCACCCCATGTGTGGTCAGCAGGATTTTTACAAGTGTGTGTCCTGTTATCAGATCTCCAGGAGAAGCTGTGGATGCCATGTCCCTGGAAATGTTCAAGGCCTGGCTGGATGGGACTTTGAGGGCAGGCAAGGCACCCCCTGAGCAGCTGAAGTCCACCCCACCAAAAGGGGGTGTTTGAGAGGCAAGGATGAGCTAGATGAGATTTCTAAGGAGTGGATAAATTAACAGCGACACCTCTTTAACATTTATTCCGCTGAGGTTTGACATAAGACATCCCCTGCCATCACGTTATCAAGGACAACTGCCTCGCTGCAGGGAAATCACTGAGCCAGGCGTGGGAGAAGAGAGGATTAGGCAGGAGAAGGCTTGGGGTGTGATGAATGGGATTTACAGGCAAACCCTCACACTGCACTGTCGCTGCCTCTGTCCATGGGAGGGGGCCACAGACAGAGCTGAGCTCTTCTCTGCGACACTTTGTCCTGGTGGTGGTTCCGGGCAAAATGTGCGGGACCTTGCCAGCCTCTCCTCTGTGCTTCGGGGTATCGACAAAACCCTTTGAAGGTGCTCTGGGGTGGGATGTGTGGCTTTATCCTGACCTTGGGAAGCAAAAAAGCTTGCCCCTTCTTCCACACACTGTGGGAGCACACCAGCAGAGCTCTCCTCAGCTGACTTGGTGCTGCAGTTCCATCTCTGCATGCAATTAAATCAGGAATTCTGGTTAAAGATATTACTTTTTGCTTTTGTGTCATCAAATAAGGACATACACAAAAAAAGCAAATATCCTGTAGTGTTTTCCACGGTAAACAGCACTTCATCCACCAGCTACTCCTAGTTCAATGCTAAGGGACACCTGTTGAATTTGATTCCCTCCTTCCCTTAACCGCTTACTGGAGAAGCTGCAGCCCTGCACTCCAAACTCAGAGGTCTGTTCTGGGCCCACGGTAAAAAGCCAAACTATTAACAAGTGACCTTTCAACTGCAGCAGATGAAATCAGCACCCTAAAAATCAATTCCTTCAGTGCAATTTTCAGGCTTCCCTGGGATACTCTGAAGGATTCAAAGCTTTGGTCTGACTCATGGCTTGAGTCCTTTTTAATTCCAGCTTCACCCTGAGACAAGAAGGGCCAAAACACCAGCAAAGGTTCTGGGCATGGGATGGCTCAGCCAGAAGAGAAAGACTTCTGAAGAAACCCCTCTCAGGACAGCTTCCTGCTCAAGTTTTCCACCCCTGCATTGAAGTGACCTCCAAAATTATCCAGCATGTTGCTTACCTAGTGCAGGCTCTGACACATCACAGGTTTGCCCCTGCTTAATTGAAGCAGGAGAAGCCCTGGGTAACCTGGCTCTGACAAGCACCATGACATTTTCTTTCTGAAAGGGGAAACCTCAAAGATGCTTCTGCCTGATAAGGTCTGACTGTTTCCACATTTACACATTTACAAAAGAAAGAGGTAAAAATATCTACAGCTACTTGAGAAGGAAAAAGAAGCCCTTTTGCCATGCAGAGTGGAAATCCTAGCTTCAGAATTAAGGCAGCTACAATCACTTGTTACTTTTTTGAAACGCTGGCCGAACAGCTGCTGTTTGACATTTGTGTGTGCAAAGTTACTGTACAGAAAAAGGAAAGAGGGGAGACGTGTTTGGAAGCACAGCGGGAGCTGCATGCAGGGGAAAACACACGGCTCCTTCCAGCCTGGATTGTGTGATTTAGTGCTTGCCTGGATCATGGAGGTGAAGGCATCACATCCAACGTGCTCACTGGTTGTTGGAAAAAAACCCACTCAGGGTAAAGCAGGTGAATGCTGCCAGGGGGACCACCCCGGCTGCACTGCGGGGCTGCACCAGCTTTGGGTCAGCTCATACTCCTCCCATCAGTGTAGAAAGCTCCAGGGAGGATGCTGCTTAATGTGGATGCCTTTTTGTGGTCCTGGGTGGAAGCCAGGTCTCCTCCAGCCTTTGCTGTGGGCATGTTCAGCATCACCATCTCTGCAGGACTGCTCTTCCTCGTGGTCGAGGAGATGCTTCAGGTCTCTCAAGGGCTGTGAGAAAACCAGGAGCCAGAGCAGGGTGCCAGCAGCATTAAAGTAACATCCAGGGAATCCTCACAGATGAAGATGACACGGTCAGATGGAATCGGGGTGGGACTGCAGATGAAGTGCATGCTCTAAGCTGATGAAAGCACAGCCTGTGTGTCAGGAGGGCCATACTGCAGCGTCAGCAACCAGCTCATTCCTGCTGCCCAGGAGATCGGGAATGCTGGGCCAGCAGTGCCAGCAAGCAAGAAATGCTCTGGGGAATGGTGACAGATGACTCCAGGAGGCCCTTAAAATAACACTGAGGTACTAGAGCAGGGGAGAGGGCTGGATGAAGCTGTAAAAGCTGACCTGATGGCCCGAGCCCCTTCTCCAGCACAGCACAAAGCCCTGTGGCTAAGGAGATATGCAGCTACAACACAACAAGACTGAGAGGTGCTTAATTAGAATGAAAGATGGGGGAAATAAATAAAAGCTGAAACCCTTGAAATGAATGGACAGCAAAGCCCAGCAAGCACAGCCTGTAAAATTGCACTTCAGAGAGGAAACAGGCACTGCTGAGCTGGCGGTGGGAGAAAAGCAGGGAGGAAAGAGGGATGGGTGTTCCGGGCACTCTATCAGTCCCTGGAGTCAGGCTGCTCGCTCCTGGGATACCAGCTCTATCCTCTGGGACCAGGAGGATCAGCCTCGCCGTGGCAGCAGGGTGATGATGTCCAGCTCTCCCCTCCCTTCACAGTTATCCCTGACTGCCAGCAAGAAACCAGACACCACAAACTCCTCGGCTTATTCGTCTTCATCAATATTTTAATAGATACTGTTTTTTTACTGTAGAAGACATCACTTCTTGTTAATTTGAGTGCTGGAATGGCACTGGCAGGCAGAATACCTTGGCTCCAAATGAACCCTGAGGGGCAAAGGGAAATATATTCCTAAGAACACCAACTGGAAAGAATCTAATTCAATAATAGATTTTGTTTGGTATTACTCTGGCACCAGCAGTCATCTTCCTGTTATTTTTAGGTTCTGATGACGCCAAGAGGTTTTGTTGTTTTTTTTTTTTTTATGGGGTTTTATTTTTGCTGTTATGCAAAAAAAAATCCCAAGGAGAAAATTTCCATAGTTTAATCACACAGAATGAAATTGCAATTATTTCTAGAATTTAAGACTTGGTGTTTCTAGATCCTCATCAAAATATGCAGAGTTTTGCTGGAGTCTAGAGGGGAGGATGAGGAGTCCTTGTTTAGATTTTGGGGAAGGAGAGAGGGATGGGATGAGGACAGAAAACAAACACATATTTACCCAGCCAGAGAATAACAGGGTTTTAGATAAAGGATGTTACACAGCTCAAGAGGCAGAATTTGTGCTTAGAAATACAAAACAAACATCAAAATCATCCTGTTTCATGTGACAGGCTCTTTCTTTGTGTTTTTTCTTTCCAAGGGATTAGTCACAGAAGTATTTATTTGAGATATTAGCTGCAGTAGCTACACAAACCAGCCACCAAATATTATGAATTTCTGTCCCAGTATTGTTTGTGTTTTCCACCAAGTCGTGAAATTCTTGATCTGTAAAAAAAGTCGGTTTTGAGTCGCTTTTCCCCATGATTTCCTTTGCTTTGTGCATCACGAAGACCTTTTTTTTTTTTTTTAATGCACTAAGTGGCTCGATAGTAGTCTGGAGATGGAAATTCAACCCCAAAGTCACCACCAGCTGTTCACCCAGGGTGCTGCAATGGGGAGAAGGTCTCTGCTGGACCCCAAACCCCTTTCCTTTATCCGCTCTGAAAGGAGCAGCAAGCAGGGAGGTGTTTTGTGGAACATCCCCAGCTCTTCCCAGGACAATGTGGCCAAAGGAAAAGCAAAGACTATCAGCTGATCCTCTTGAAGTCCTCATGGCCAATGGTGACAAATTCCCGACCAAAGAAAATATATTGTTCCATGGCTGGCCAAAATGAGAGCTAACCAAACCCTCAGAAATGAGGGAATTTGGACTCAGGGACAGCAGGATCTGTATCCCTTCCCCTCATTTACTGCCAGGCTTGAGGCATTTTCTGTTCTTTCTGGAGCACTTGGGATAAAGAGACATTGGTTATAAAACCGCTTGGCTATGAGGAATAAGAGACAAACTATAAATCCCTGTTTTCAGTGGTTTTTTTCAAGCTTAGATGTCACTTCTGGGCTCCGAGTCATACAAGATCCCACATTTTTCAAGGCTTAATAACTGGTGAATTCTTGCTGGTTTGGGTTTCCTTTTTTAATCATTATGTTATTTTTACAATTACAAAAGGTATTTGCAAAACATTTGTTTTTTTCCCAGATAGCTTCTGGCTGCTTTCAAGCTGAAATTTGGCAGTCGGCGCACATTTCTTATTCAACAACAGACACAGATTCTGCACTTTAAAACTTGTGGTGGGTACAGACCCAGGAGATTTTTTTTTCACCTTTTCTTTCAAATCTGCATTAAAATCATGTATAATTTTTTTGTTGTTTTGTTTTTAAAGCAGAAGCTGCAACAGAAAACCCAGGGCTGTGTGTTAACAACAGCCCATTAGCTGCACACTGCCCAGGTGGCTCTTGCAGAAAGGGTTTTTATCAATCATAAAGCCATGGAAGCTGATGAATTTTACAGTGAGATGATTTAATATTGGGGAACCAGACTGCCTTGGATGCAAAGCAGAAGTGAGGATGTGTGGCTTGCTGTATCCCTTTGGCACTTGTCCCAAGCCAGCCCACATCAACCCTGCCTGGTGCTTTTCCCGGTTGCCACTGTTCGGGGTTTGATGACGGGCATAAAGGATTTGGGATTTGGACCTTCATTAGCATTGCTGGAGGGGAATCCCTCGGCTGATCCTGCTCCCTCTGGCCTTTTGCATCCATCACCTATTTCCCTGGAGGGAAGCACATCAGAGGAGAGGGAAACGCACACATCTAATTTTAACTTTGAAGTGGGGGAAATGGTGGCGGGATTTTTCCTGGAGCTTCTTCTTATTCTCCCAGATCCCTCTTCACCCCAAATATCTTCACAGACTTTTTAAAACCTGGTTGGTTTGAATATGCACAGGCTTTCCTAGCGTTTGCTCTGACCGGTGCCTTTGGGTAGCTTTTTGAAAAACATGAGGAATTAACATTTGAAAAGGTATTCCCACACACTCTTTGAGCAGGAAATGTGGCTTCCTTCTCCACCCACTGTATCACTAAGCAGCTTGGAGATAAATAATGGAGACTTTCATGGCCATTGTGGTTAAAAACCTTCACTCAGGCTGGGATAATCCCTCAAGCCTGTCTTTGCTGAGCAGGGAAATTGGATGGGGAGCTGCACGTAGATTTCCATGTGTTGTCTCAAGCATTGCCACCCACAGATCTGTGCACCCTCAGGTCTCTGCTTAAAAGAGGGTGAACTGCAAGATCATAAAACATTTTGGGTTGGAAGGGGACCTTGAAGATCATCTCATTCCAACCCCCTGCCATGGGCAGGGACATCTTCCATTAGGCCAGGTTGCTCCAAGCTCCATCCAACCTGGCCTTGAGCACCTCCAAGGATGGGGCAGCCACAGCTTCTCTGGTGCCAGGGCCTCACCATCCTCACAGTAATGAATTTTTTCCTAAAATCCAATCTAAACCTACTCTTTTTCAATGTGAACCCACTCCCCCTTGTCCTGTCACTAAATGCTCTGGTAAAAAGTGCTGCCCCATCTTTCCTGTAAGTTCTCCTCAGGTACTGCAAGGCTGCAATTGGGTCTCCCCGAGACCTTCTCTTTCTCAGGCTGAACAGTCCAAATTCCCTCAACCTTAATGGAGCAGGATGGAGTAAGCCATGTCCAGAAACACTCACCTTTAAGGCAGTGCTGGCCCTGCCAGGTCTCTGTTGCTGGCACTCGGTGAGGCTGGAGAAGATGCTCCTTGTTTCCTCTCCTTGAGTCCAGACACACAACCAAGTAAGTAACTGGCAGCTTAAAGCAACCTCCTGGTATCCCTGGGCAGAGCAGCTTGTTTAAATCTCTATCCCTTAGGGCATCACCCCATGAAGATGCCAGGCTCGGTCTAGGACCCGAGTTTGTGTCCTTCCCCAAGCCGGTGCTGACAGACCACTTTGCTTTGGGGTGGTGTGGGGAAGGGACCGAAGGCCTTGCAGGAGGGATGTGTCTTGAGGGGCAAAGTCCATGACAGGGTCACGAGAAAGCATCATGGTTGAAAAGCTGGCAAATATTTCAGGTGTCCTGCTGTACCAGACAGAGATAAAATTTAGATGGTTGGAGTGCAATATCTGGAAGGCAAAGCTCTTGTGAAGGGCACATTTCAATGCAGCTCTAACCAGGAAACTGCAAGCAACACCTTCACAAAAAAAAAAAACCCCAAAAAAAAAGGGGAAAACCAGACCAAATTTGCCATCCAGGCCTCAGTGTTTCCTTGCCCATTTTTTCATGTGCACCAATCTGCCAAGCCAGATGTCCAAATGAGCTGTGTGGGCAAACAGGCATTTGTATGAGCAAACATTGCCTTGACGTGCGCGCTCTCGTGGGCATGGAATCAAGCACTGTGCTTGGGAGGGAGCAGGAGTGGGGCTGGGGGGAGGCTGACCCCCCTCCTGTGCCACAAAAGCCATTCCCCTACTCCCTGACACCAACAGGCCATGACAACCAGGCTCAGCAAGGCTCGGGAAGGTTGGCAGTGCCGCAGGAGCTCCTTCCAGCCAGTTTCCCCAGCAGGCTGGGCCATCCCACGTTGCTGGCATGGCCATGGGGCTTGACAGGCTCCACATCCAAGGTGATGTGATCAGCTTGGATGTGAAATCAATGACATCAGGGTGCCTGCCTCATCTCACCTATGAATTCCTGTCTTCCCCAAGCAAAGGAAGGACCCCCAGGGAAGCAGAAAAGTGCTGTACCACCCTAATGTGACACAGAACACTATTTATCTTTTACTATCTATGAATAACCTTGTCTAAGCCATTAAAAGCAAAAGAAATGCATTTGCCACACTTTCACAAGCTATTCAGGAGCATTACAACAAATGAGCAGGTAATTAACCAGCGTCTCAACCCCAGTAATCACATATTGTAATTCCAGCAGAATCACAAAGACTCTGTAATACTGACTCCTCTTGGAAGGAAGCAAAATTAACATTTTAGCCTGGATCCTTGTTCCTAAAGCAAATGTAATTCTCACAGAAACAGCAGTGGGAAGGGAGTATTTTCCAGCTCGGTGCCCTTGGAGCACCCAGAGCTGACAGTCCTCAAGCATCATTCCTGACGTCTCCAGCTGAGCAGTTCCCTTGGGCAGAGCAGGTCTGGGAATGGGTGAGATGGATTTCACCTGGAGCAAGCCTCAGCTGCAGGGTGGCCATGTGTGGCTGGTTTGGGCCGAACGCAAAGAATCACTTAGAGAAAAGCACGGGCGGTAGAGGCACGTCTTAAAGCACGTCCTTCCAACCCCTGTGGGCAAGGGAGCCCCTGGCCTGTGTGATGGTGGATTTGGCAGTGCTGGGTTAGAGGCTGGACTCAGTGACCTTAGAGGTCTTTTCCAACCTAAAAGGACCAGCTCTGAGTGGGAGGAGGACACCAGTTCCCAGTCAGGAAAATCGTCCTTCTGAACCCCGAGACCCAGGTGCCACCATGGATTCCTCCTTGTGTCAGAGGCCAATTACCTCTGCCAAAGTGGCCCGGCTCACTTTGACTTGGTGGAAAGCAGAAAAAGCCTAGAACACCCTAAGACATACCCCAGGACCTGAGTACGAGTGTGCTGCAGGCTTCTCTCTGTTCAGTAGCCCCCGCAGCCCCTAGAAAGGCCCAGGGTGGCTGAATACCAAGGATGACTCTCAGCAGAAGGAGCTGACACACGCAGCTCCCTCCTGCAGCTCTGAGCACGCTTTGGTGCACAGCTCTGTCTGATGCAGAGGATGCCAATCTGGCACTGAATTCCTCCTTTAAAATATTCCTCTCTCAGCTCTTGAAACATCCCCCTCTCTCCCCAAAATAAACAAACAAGTTAGAAAGCTCACGAGCCTGGGAACAGGCTGCGGGCAGGAAGCACTGTGAGATGACGGAACTCCAGCGTCCCACGACGGCGGGGGCTTGTGCATCCTTCTGGCTCCTGGTGGTTTCCGGCCCCTCTGTGTCACCCCCACAGCTCCTGCTCCCCCACACCTCAGCTCCATGGGGGTGGCTCACGTGGACCCCAGGGCAATGTCACAGTGGGTCCTGTCGGGACACCGAGACACGGCTGGCACTGGGTGACCTTCAGGAGGGACAGGGTAAGGCTGTAGGGCTGGTGGCTTGCTGGGGACACATCAGATCTGTGCTATCAGCTCTGGATAAGAAGCACTTACCCCCATTCCACACCACAGTGCTCCCCTCCATCCAGCTGGGACAGGAATCTTGGGATGGTTTGGGTTAGAAGGGACCTTAAAGATAGTGAGTCCCCACCAAAATCAAGGGAGCCTGGAAGGGGTCTGGATGATCTCAGCCTCTGTCTCCCATCAGCGAGGACAGGATGAAGGGATGCTAAGGCTGCTCCCATCTGTGCCAAGGGCTGAGGCAGCTGAATCATTTCTCCCTACCTAAACCTCATCTGCCCTTTATGGGTCTCTGCCCCCTCCTTCCTCGACAGCAACAAAGCAAAGTGAAAAACAGAGGCTTTATTACAAACAGTACCTGTTTCCATAGAGACTTCCTTAGAAAATTACATGAGACAAAGATGGAAGTTAGTGAGGAAAACACAAGGGCTCGTCCTTGTGCATCAAAGCAATGTCTCACCCGCCTGCAGAGCTCAGCAGCCCCCACTCTCCTGGAGGGGGATGAGGGTGGGTGAGCCCACCCCAGCCCATCCCCACTGGACACAGCAGCTGGTGTCCCCTACCACAGCAGATCTCCTGGCAGCTCCTGGCACCCCTATGGAGATGTTCCCAGCCAGCCCCCTCCAGAGCTCAGTGGTAAACAAGAGCCTGACTGTAAAATGGCAATGGAAAAGGCAGGAACAACATTTCCTTAAGGAAGAGGATGGAAGGATGAGCTGGAAAATTGTGAGGGGTGCAGGCAGTGTGGGGCCTGCCTGTCTGGCGGGCTCAGCATCCCATCCCACCACTGCAGCTGCTGGAAGAAACATTCCTGCATCCTTCTCAGTGCTGAATGGTGCACTAGCCACGTTTGCTGATCCGTGTGGGACAGGCCAGCGCAGCCCACTTTGGTGGCTGCCTCTGCCCAGCTGTCTGTCCCTTTGCAGGGTGGCTGATGACAGTCTTGTCTGATGAGAGTCTTGCTCATCTCTTCTTGCATTCTTGGCACAAGCCAGGCCAAAATCACCTCTGGTACAACTCTACTGACACCAGCATCCCAAGGGCTGATGCGTCCGTTTAACAAGGAAGGCAACAGAAGTTTGCTTGATGCCACAGAATCCAGGCTTTCCTCACTCTCTTGGCAAATCGTGTTACGTCGGGAGGAGATAAAAAAACGGATGCAATTAGATTCTCTCCTATTCGCCTCTAATCAGCTCTCTGAGGAAACAGGCACAGTAAAAAATTGTTGCAGACACTTAATTCTTTCCTCAGCTTTCCAGAAAAAGGAAAGAGTTGCAAGACACACAGGCAAGGTGGGAAGGGGCAAGCTTGCAGGACCCTACACCAGTAGGGGATAGGGGCTCAAGATGGTGAGCAGTAGCTCTTCCCCTCCCTGGGCAGAAGGGTTGAGATGTCCTGTTCCCACACATTTGGTAATGCACACCAGGGGATGCAAGCAAGGAATTAAATGGATAAGACACTTTTAGACTATGATGTTTTCTTCAGGAAAGGCAGGCAAACTCCAAGAGCAATACCAGGCAGTGGGGTTGGGCTTGGGCATGCTTGCACTCGGCTGGCAAGGCTGGAGAGCCAAAGCACATTCCTGTGCTTTGGAGAGGTGTGTTCCTACCAGGACAGGTAGGAACCTGCACTCCTGCTCCTCAAAGCAAAGATCCTGCCTCTGCACAGGCACTGTGGCAGGGACACCTTCCACTATCCCAGGTTGCTTCAAGCTCTGTCTGACCTGGCCTTGAACACTTCCAGGGATGGGGCAGCCACAGTTTCTCTGGGCAACCTGTGCCAGGGCCTCACATGGAAGAATTTCTTCCAAATATCCAATTTAACCCTGCCCTCTGTCAAAGCAAAGACCTTTCCTCTTGTCCTGTCGCTCCAGGCCCTCATCAAAATTCCCTCTCCAGCTCTCTTGGAGCCCCTTTAGGAACTGGAAGGGGCTCTAAGGTCTCCCCGGAGCCTTCTCTTCTCCAGGCTGAACAACCCCAACTCTCTCAGCCTGTCTTCATAGGAGAGGTGATCCAGCCCTCTGAGCACCTTTGTGACCCTCCAAAGATGGATTTTATTGGCATACTTGGCTGCATGGAATCTCCCACACATGTACAGGGCTGATCCATGAACATAGGTGCAGCTGCTTCCCATCAGAGACAAGTGGCCATTTTTACAGAACAGAGATATGTGAATGGCAAACACTTCTCTCAGCTAAAGAAACCCATGGATTCACAAGAGGAATATTATGACAGATTCATGAGGGACCCAGGCTTTGCCACACAGGGGCAAATGAACCTTCTCCTTGAGGAACAGCAACAACTCAGCCCCACCAACTGGGAAAAACAACCAGACGGACCTGGGCATTTTCTTAGCACAAGAAAACCTCGCTGGGGAGAGGGCAGGAGACAACCCCTGCTCATATCCACCCGCTGTGCGGCACATGAGGAAGAGAAGCCAAGCATCCTGCTGTGCCCTCCTGAAGGAACACCGATGCTCTCCTGGCCACCCCAGAGCCCTTGGTGTCACCAAGGTGTCATCAGAGCCTTTGATGCCACCTCTCCTGGAAGACAGAATGGCAGCCAGGGTAAGCCCAACTGCTGGTGCCACCCTCCATGTTCACAGGCACGCACTGCCCGTGGAAAGGGAGGACAGTGGTGTGTCAGCCTTTACCAAGAGGCCTGGGAAGTTAAAAAACAAGCTCATTTGGTGCTTTCTTAGCTGGGCACGTGGGGAAATCATCCGGCTTTTACATCCTGCAGAACAAGAGATGTTCTCCACTGGCAGGGCCTCCCCACTGCCTCTGCTTAGAAAGGGAAAAATTCCTCCACCCTTGGCTGTGTCTGTGGAATCGGTGCCCAAGCAGGCACAAAGCAACAGATACCTGCAGAGTGCTGGAGCATCACTGCAGAACAAGGACAAGCCATGCCACACATCCCCGCAGGGTGACAATGCGCACACAAGTCAGCGGTGGCATCACAGGAAGAGACCAGCAACTCATGCAACTCAGGCACTCGATCCTCCAGGCAGCAGCTGGTGCTCCCAGGGAATGAGAGCTGGGAGTCTGGGTCATCTCTCCATGACAATCCTGGCACGCAGCAGACACACGGGGACAGCTGGAAGTGCAGCAGAGCGAAGGGAAGAAGGAGCAGGTTTCATTTAAAAAACACGGACATTGTGTTCTCTTGAACGCTTCAGCTGAAGTGACCAAAGCCCAGCAGGGCCCACAGCTGGATGAGCAGGCTGTCAGCAGCCACTGTGACTCACCCCACGGAGCTCCTCTTCCTGACTCAGTGCTGAAAAATCCATCAGGGGCCTCGTGGGAGAGGCTCTTAGGAGACACTTGTGTTTGTGGCTGCTGCTGGAGAGCTTCCAAAATGCCAGAATACCTTTGTACAGGGGATCCTTGCCCTGCTGCTCTGGGAAGCTCATACAGCTTCTGGAGCCTTGCCATCTTTTCCAGCCTCAGAGTGATTGCTGTGCAGTGTCTTTTGTTGACAAACTTCCACACAGCTGCCCACACTTCCATTCGTCTCCCAACACCCAGACCACTGTGACACCCCAGATTTGACCAGGTCACAGAGCACAGGCTGACTGCTGGGTGCACCTCGATTATCTGTGGAGAGATTTTTAGATTCCATGACAATCTCTGCAGCCATGGGAAGTGTCTCCCCAGCCAACTCGAGGCCCCGGCAGCCAGGCAGGCATGCAAAGAGCCCATCTGCAGGGAAGCAGCCCCGTGCCAGGAGAGCTCAATCTGCGCTGGGCAGGCAAGGCAGGAACCACTGCCTGCACGGTGAGAGAGCTGCCTGCAAGCATCTGCTCCCACCAAAGGCACGTTCTTCTCCCTGCACCACTGAGACCTCACGTCATCAGGGAACTTGTGCTTGGAGCCAGGGCCTGGATGCTCAGGGCTCGGTATCACCTCTAGGACAGTCTCCTTCTTCCATCAATGGAGCTGTTTGTGCCTCCATAAAACAGGATTTGCTTCTTCCACCCCAAGCTGACATGTTTCAGGGAGCAAAGGCTGTCTCCTCCTGTGCATCCAGATGGCCTCGCCCCCAGGATCCCTGTCCCCACTGAGAGGCAGGCTGTCACTGCAGCACACAGCACCAGGCAGCCCAGGCCTTCCTGACAGCCTCAGAGCAGCACCGAGAGAGCTTTTGGTGCAAAAGCGACAGCAACTTGCAGGCATCTTGCATCCCTGCAAGTGTTCCAGGCCAGGTTGGACAGGGCTCTGAGCAACCTGGTCTAGTGGAAGGTGTTCCTTCCCCTGGCAGGGGGCTTGGAACAACACGAGCTCTAAGGTACCTTCCAACCCAAATCATTCTGTGGTTCTGTGACCTGTCACCGTGACCACATGAGCACCACAGCTCTATTAATGAAAAGCTGTTAGGCTGCAGCTCCCTCCTTTCATCCTCATGCTCCCAGGGACTGTTTTACTTAGGATCAGTTTTCATGGGTCACCTCCAGCCCTGTTTCTCTCTCCCCTCCCTTTTGATTATGCCCTCCCTCCCTTCTTACACGCATCACCCATTTGGTGGCACAGTGACATTTAATCCTGTGTCACAGCCAAGCCAAATTGAGGTTTGGATTCATAGCCCAAAACCCACTAAAGAAATCCCCCCAGCTGGTTCACTCCACAGTTCCCAAGCCACCGTTCACTGCTGGGGTAACACCAGGAGAGTTATCGAGTCTGGCAGCTGCCCAAATTGCCCCCATAAAACAGAGATATAGCAACTCATGGCCATGTAGTGCCTCCACTGCCGAGTACACCACAGGACCCAGTGTTCTGCCAGAGCCCTGGAAATGCAAATTAAAACATGGCTGTTCAAGGGAGGTTTTGCTATTCCCATGACCTAAGCAGAGATGAATTTCACGGAGCCACATTTCACATCTGTCCTCACACACTGCAGCATCAGGCATAGAGCACAAGAATAGACATGAGATAAAATTCCGGCTGCATCTTGAAATAAATCCGAGTGCAGTTTTACAGCTCGCCTCTCAGCTGTCCCCTCGGTCCTGCCTGTCTCACTTCTCCCTCTGCCAAGGCCAAGGAGGGCTGATGGACACTGCCAGCACTGAGTGGGGCTGATGGACATCGCCAGGGTGTGACCCTGTTCAGAGGAAAACCTTTCTCTGGGGGCGCAGGAGAAAAGGGTGGGGACCAGGGGGAGCTGAGCAGGAGGAGGATGCCCAGGAGGGTCCCTCCTTGGTGACACTGGCAAAAAGGAGCTCTCTCTCCTCTCTGCAGCACGTCTTGGCATTGACACCGGGGTGGGGAGGTTCATGGCTTGGCCACTAGCATTATTACATGGCTGCTTGGCATCAGGACCAGGCAACACCAGGTCCCTCACAGGAATACCTCTGCCATCCTCTGTGCCTGCCTGCCATGGCTTGGCTTCCTCCCCTGCAGGACCCAGCCTGGGGCTCTGCATTCCTGCTGTACACACAGGAGCTTTGCTTTGGCCTTCTGGAGGTACAGAGAACCAGGAACTGCAAACAGTAAATAAGCTCCCTCTGCCTAAGCCCCTGCTTTATATTCACGCTGTCCTGACAGGCGTTTGTCAGGAACAGAGGATACAGTGTTCTCCGTCTGCAGCGCATCTCCGTATGGCAGCACTGGCAAAATCAACCACTTCTACTCAGGGCTGTGAAATTCAGCCTGGGAGGTCTGTCTAGCCCTCCTGACCTCCAATTTCCCAGCTAAAATAAGTTTTTGTTGTTGGGAGAAAAGTCAGACTCCCTCCTGGTGCTGCTGGAGCCTCTCTCCTTCCCCAGCCTGTGGGACAACATCTTCCCATCTCCCCCATGCCTGCAGTGCTGCACAGGAGTGGCAGAGCCACCCCCCTTCACTGTGAGCCCAGAAAAGGGGCAGACTATGGGGAAAAAAAAAAAAAAAAAGAAAAGCCTATTTCTTGGCCTGATTTCATCCAGGAGATGATTGTAGGACATCACTTACCCACTTTTCCTTCCCGGACTGAAACCTGACCTGTCCTCATAGCCTGTAATAACATCTCTGAGTTAATTCACTGGAGCTGTAGTCACTTGCGTGCCAAAATAGGGCCGAAACTCTTTCCCTTGGTGCAGAGCCTGGTCCGGGGGACAGGTGAGAGCCCTGGGGAAAATGGGGCAGCAGCTCAGCCCCACCAAGAACAGGCCTGACTGAAAGCCTCCTAAACTCCTGCAAGCAGAGCAGAAAAGGGTTTCTACAGGGGGAAACTCTATGAAGCACAATTAAAACATTCAGGCAGCAAAACAAGCTTCTGTCAAGACCAGAGGAGTAATGCTCAGCCCTCTGGGAACTGTTATTCTCAGCCCTTTAATCTCATGCTTTAGTTTCCCACCTGTGAGCTGGACTTGGGGATGGTGGAAGCCTGTCCTGGCCAAAGGACAGACCCATCTCTGCAGGGAGGGGCTGAAAATCCCCCAGGAGAAAGGCAGGAAGAGCTGCTCAGCCCCACCGTTGCTATTTCAGAGGTGGTTTACAGGCTACACCTGGGCACTGCAGCATCCCCACTCTGATCACATGGGAATGGCCATCACAGCTGAGAGTCACAGTCAGTGCTAGCAGCTCTGTCTCCAAAGCATCAGGGGCTGGGAACAGCTAATTCCAGCAGGGGCTTCAGATTTTATCCACAAAATCTTCTTCTTCAACCATTTCCTGCAGCCGGCTTGCTTTGGCTGAACTTTCCGAAGGGGGTGATAGAGACAGAGGTTCTGAGGGCGGCAGCAGCAGCTTCAGGGCCAGAGGTGACAATGCAAAAGGCTTTTCCCTGAGAGCTGCTGGGCTCTCCAGCATCCAGAGAGGCTCTCCTGGCGGCATGCTCCTGGGCATAATGCAGAGGAAAGCCAGCCTTGCTCAGAACCCTCCCGCCGGCTGTGTTTAAACACCCACCAGCCTCTCACAGACGCGCGAAGGAGCCAATTGTGTCAAGCACCAAATCACTGTCGTTAGCACAGGCTGAAGACCTGCTCGAGGAGTTAGTGCAGGGAAAAAAGAGGCTAAGGCAAGGAGAGAGTGGTGGCACATGTGACTGCTAATCCCATCTGCCGTAGGTCTTCCTGCCCTCCGGCGCTGCTGAGTTGGAAGATCGGGGTGGGAAGATGCCCCTCTTCCCAAACCAGCGCTGGGCAAAGCAGGGATTTGCCAGCATTCATCACAAAAACGTCCCCAAGCAGCAAAGAGGAGCGCGTGGGCTTTTTCTGCTTTTTTGCCCCTTTCCTTGCTCTCCTTCCCTGCTGCCTGATCTAGTGGAGCATCTTCCCCCTCTGAGCGATCCCGGGGACGAGGATGTTTGTCCTTGCAGAGGGGTGATCCATCCACCGCGGAGACACGGGCCCACAGCAGAGCAGCTGTTCCCAGGGCTGGTGCGGCCAGCCCGGCTGTGACCCGAGGCCGTGTCCTTGAGAGGGTGCAAGGATCCGTGCTTGTCCCGCCGCCTCCCCCGTCGCACCCGCTGCGCTCCCGCTCCTGCTGCAGTAGGCAGCTGCAGCTATTCCTGCTGGGAGGTGTAAGACGAGCCTTTGCCAAGGGGCAGGGGAGGCTCTGCTAATTCACAGCTCCTTCGCACAGCTCACGCTGGTTTCCTAATGCGCTCCTGGCTGTTAAGGAGGTGAGACTTGCTGATCCAGCACAATATCACATGCTGGAGGAAGAGGGGCTCAAGCTGGGACAAGTTCTGAAAAAATTACGTCTGTGGAAATGGGGGCCACCCTTTGATCAGTAAGAAAAAACAAAAAAACCGAAGCTTAATTGCACTTTTTCCTCCCCTGAAGTAAATTATCAACGAAATAAGGATATTTGCAGGCCCCTGTCAACACTTCAGAGGCCAAGGGAAGGGGCAGCTGGGACTTGTGGCTCTGGCTGATGGTCCTGCACATTGCATCCCTCACCCAAAGGACCCAGAGATGCACAAAGCCCCCTTGTTTCCCCAGATACTGTAGGGAAATATAATATGCTGGGAAATATAACCCGGGATTTATTTTCTTCTCTGCTCTTCCCCTTTTGGAAAGAAAAAAAACCCCAAACCTCCTCACATCATTCATGATGGCCATGATGTAGATCTGTGAAAATCAGTCTGAAGATCACATCAGCTTTGACAGAGTGCTCCAAAAATTGACTGAGTCCCAGGGGAGTGTGTGTGGGAGGGAGAGAGAGTCTGACTTAGGCCTGGCTTTAAAAAATAACCCATCCTTACCCCTGATCCCTCTCCCTTGCACCCCAAGCATTGCTGGTACCTTTGCTGAAGTCTGGAGCTGCCCACCGGCTGTGGCGAACCCATGCCAGGGTCCCTATCAAAGGGATCAAAAGCTCATCTGTGCACCAGGACACTGCAGGGACACCCATCTCAGCCCTGCAATGCCTTCGAGCTGAGCACAGAGGGTAATTTGGGGTGATTTTGGCTGCAAATCACCGCTGCTTGGTTTCCACCCACTCACCCAGCTCTCCCAGCACCCAACTGCCCAATGCCAGGGACACCTGGAGAGCCCTGTTTTGGGCAGAGGGAGGTACTAGCTGGGAAAGGAGAGCAATTCATGCTTTTGGCATTCATTTAGAAGCCAGACTTGTGTTGGCTTGGGGTTATTTTTAATTATCTACACAGAAATAGCAAAGTCAAATGAACGGTGGGCTCTTTCCTGCTCAGTGGAGTTTCAGCAGGAGATGAGATTGTGGGTACTGAGACAAGGCAAGCCCCGGAAGAGGCAGGGGTGAGACCAGCGCTGCCCATCCCCTTGCTCCCTGCTGCCTGTAAAGCCAAAGGTGACATAAAAGAGCTCCCAAAAACCTTCTGGGAGACAGCATGTACCAGCTGGCTCTTCTGTGCACTGGTAGGGGCCAGTTTCCAGGGAATTCCATGGGATTTCACCTGCTTGTCAGACCCCCTGCTCCCTGCAGGGTCTGGCAAACATGGCCAGTGCAGATGTGCAGCACTACATCACCGAACCAGGCAGAGCAGCTTCAAGAGACAGAAATAAATGAGAAGAACAAAAAATAGAGGTGCTGAGCCAGGCCAGGCTGTTCCAGCCCTTCAGGGAGGACAATCCTTGCGAGCACTTCCCACTTCCCTGGGGAACACGGTGGTTCTGGAAAGGAGCAGGGTTGTATGGGGTTGTTTGTCAGGGGGATGCTCATCCATGGGGGGATGCTGTCCCAAGGAACCGTCGGTGCTGCCAGCCCACGAGCCGGCAGCTCCACGTGGCTCCCGGTGTGAGTAAGCACCAGCCCCACTTCAGAGCCCACACACATCCTTGGTGTGCTCGTAAGTGCAACCAGAGGAAGGAAAGGGAAGGGAAGGAGGCAGACGAGAGCCACCCCGGCGTCTCCAATCTGAGCCATCAGCTGTGCCCCCAGAGGGAACAAACCCTGCCCCCTCATCCTTGAACAGATGGATTTTAAACACCTTGCTAGGACTGCAAAAAGGAAGAGAAAAGGTTTCATTCTTTCAAGTTCCTGCCCCCTCCTCTTGTCCTTTCCTTCCCCAAGGGACTTGGGTTTGGCTCCAGCAGCCTCACAGCCAAGTTTCCCTTGTTTTGCTGGAGGAGTGAGCACGGCCACCCCCAGGTGTTTGACCAAAGGACCAGAGCCAGGCTGCCCTTGCAGGGGTGCACAGTTGCTGAGATCCTGCCTATAAAATAATCCAGGAAGCCTTTAGGAAATAGCCAGTGCCTGCAGAGCTACTGATGCACCTGGTGCCATGGGCCTTCATTTGGCTTTGCAGGAGGAAAGCGGGGCAGAGACAAAGAAATCCGGTATGATAAGGCTTCTTCCCAGGAAGGGTCTTTTTCCAGGAGGAAGAGCCAGGTTACGGGGTGATGATTTGCAGCTGTCCGAGGAAAGGACTGTTCATGTCCCCAGGGTACCTGGGTGTAGGACAGGCCATGCACAGGAAATAGCCAGTGCCTGCAGAGCTACTGATGCACCTGGTGCCATGGGCCTTCATTTGGCTTTGCAGGAGGAAAGCGGGGCAGAGACAAAGAAATCCGGTATGATAAGGCTTCTTCCCAGGAAGGGTCTTTTTCCAGGAGGAAGAGCCAGGTTACGGGGTGATGATTTGTAGCTGTCCGAGGAAAGGACTGTTCATGTCCCCAGGGTACCTGGGTGTAGGACAGGCCATGCACAGCACTTGGGGCAATGTGGGTATCACATTGGGATCACACCTGGGACTGCTCCGGGCAGCTCTACTGGGACCGGGGACCGGAAGGGTCCTGGAGCACGCAGGGCAAGGTGAAGGGAGCACACACAGACCAGGTTTTTGGGCTCTGGTGGCCCTGCCCCCAGCGGCTCCTCAAGGAGGAGCAGCCCTGGCACTTCTGGCAGCTGTACGCCAGCAGCATCTGTTTCTGGGGTACTTTTGTTCCCAATTTATCCCCTGTCTCCTGGAGCTATTATAAGCAGGTACAATCTGCATTGCCATTGTTATTCAGATGATGTACAGATAATTTTAACCTTTCTGTTCCATTTGTCAAGGGGCTTTTTTTAGCCTCTGCGCCTGCCAGGCAGAGCTCTGGCTCTCCAACAGCAAAGGCTCCCCATTTTGCTGCACCAGTTTCTCTTGTGAGGGTGAAGCTCTGCCTCTGCTTTGCTCTGGGTATCTTCTTCATGGCCCCAGATACTTTAGGGGATTTGGGGAAATGTGGTAGAGGTGGTCAAGCACTCAAGCAGCTACATTCACCACTCATCATCCTGGTAGGAGTATCCCAGGTGGTGTTCCATGGGATGTCCATCAGAGACCTGCATGCTCCAAAGGCTTTCAGAGCCTTTGAAGCAGCTCATACTTAAGTCACTTCAAAGAATGTTAATGCAGCACTTCTGGCCCACACAGGAGGACATCCTCTCCTCAAACTGCTTCCAACACTACTGCAAAGCCCTCAGCAAGGAAGGGGCATCACCACCCTGCAGAGCCTTCCCCACAGTCAGGGCTGCAGATCACTTCTTTGGCTATAAAATGGGAACTTACTTCCCAGCCTGAAAAAATGCTGGGCTGTCACTGCATTCATCGCTTCAGGAAGTGCTCTCAAACCTGGGCCATCTCCTGGAACTCTACACTTCCCACTGAAAACTTTTTATCACTTCATGAGCCAAAGAAGTGAAAACCAAACCTGTCAGCATTTGGGAAATAAAGGGAAATTTGCACAAAGTGAAGGGCAGGATAAAACCAGTTCCTACAGGCCATAACATTTGGGCTGAGTCCTCAGTGGCACCACACAGAGAGGGGCAGCAGCACATGGGAGACACACAGGGTAAAGCTCAGCTCAAGGTGGTCCAGACAAGGCAACTTCCTTCATCCTTCCCTGAGCTCTTCTTGGCACAGCACTGGCAAAGAGGGAGAGTGCTCTTGAAAACCCATTAACCATCCCTGTCCCCTGTGCTCAGCCTGGAGGCTGCCACAGGCTGCTGCCTCACCTCTGGCTGCCGGAGAACTTTTCATGCTTTAAACACTTCTGCAAAAAAAGGAATGTAAGACGTGACTTCAGCATCTTTGCTTGACAACTCACCCACAAGCTTTGGGCCAGGCAACAGCATCTGCATCCACTTGACATCTCTCGGGTGCAGGCGTGGAGGGGTGGCCAAGCTGTTTGGATCCCCCACAGCCACGGATGCCAGCAGGGTTTCCAAGCTCGGTGTGCAGGCTGGTGCTCCCTTGCATTCCTTCAGTGATACGATGTCACCGTGATGCTCTTGGCTGCCCCTGGCCAGTATGCCGCAGTGCCACCATTAACAGCTCCTTGGGCTCCTGGCCCAGGCTCCCCCAGCTCCCCCAGACCCCAGTACCCCTCAGCCCCTGTGTCTCGAAGAAGCCAGGTGCGAGCCACAGCTACCCCAGGATATCTCAAATACCATCCCTGCCCCTCTCCTCCACAGCCCCCCACCCTGCCTGGGGGTGTGGAACACCCCATCCCACATGATGGCACTGCCAGCACAGGCCGTGTGCCCTCCCCTCCCTGCCATGGGGACCTTTTACAGGGGTCCATCACGATGCCCAGAGTCCCCATGGCCCTGCCAGCACCGGGGGTGCCAATAAGACCAGGTCCGCAGCGGTTCTTTACAACAAGGTTTTATTTTTCTTTCCTTTTGACAAAAAACATTGAGGAGTTGTACATTGTTGGTGGTCAGCTCGGTTCCCCGTTTGGGTCCAAACGAGCAGGTTATGTTAGAACATCCCACCCCAGAGCCTGGGGGATGAAGGCAGAGCATCTCCCACCCACCCTCCCACAGTCCCAGGAGACACCAGCCCCATACCTGGGGAGCTCTGCCATCCAAGGCCTCCCGGGGGGGACAGGAGGGTGGTGCTGGGACAGCCAGTCTGGAGGGGACAGCAGGGCTCTGTGTGCCGGGGCTGCCACACCTCTTCGCACTCCCACCACGGCCCCCCAGGAGCTTTGCAGGGCTTTGAGTCCAGTCCCAGCACCGAACTGGGAACCAGTTGCATGCTACTGGTGAACTCCTGCCTGGGCAGGGCGTGTCCTATGCAGGCAGAGGTTGAAATACATCCCCCCCCCTTCCCATCCTGCCTCCCGTGGCCAAGCATGGCCAGCAGCCACCAACGGCGAGTGCAGTCGCGGTCTTGGTGTCCGGGAGGTTGAGGAAATGTCCAAAAATCCACAGAGGAGGTATTGTACAGCAGCAAAGCCGAGTCCAGCGCCTTGAAAAGCAAGGCACGGGCTGCAGTGGTGCCTTGGGGCTGGTTTGCCTCCCCCCTCGGCACAGTCCTTCCCGTGGTACTCCTGGGGGTTGTTTTTGGTTTCAGATACGAGCTGTGGAGGTGCCGCCTTGTCTCCGCAGGTCCCTGCCTGTCCCCCCACCGTGGGAGCAGCACTGTGGCTGCTTCAGGAGAGACAGAAGCGGGCCATTTTCGGACCCTTTCTGGGTAAAAAGGGGCTCTGTTTTGTTTCACACAGTTTCTGTACGTTAGTTAAACACAGGGCTGACATGCCAAAAAGCTCAGGTTCGGACACTGCAGCCCGGTGCCAGCGCGGGTGCGCCCTGGGGGCTGTGCCCCAGCCTGTGCCACCGCTGTGGAGCATCACCAACACCGCTCGCCGGCCCCATGCCGGGGTTGAGGAAAGAAAAGCGCCCAAAAAGCTCGAAATCCGCATGAAACGTGCCCCCGCTTCGAGAGCATCGCTGCCTCCCTCCCAGCCGCCAGGCACAGACACAAAAAGCCGCCTCCTCCCCTCCCTTCGGGCTCTTACTCAGAGCCCGGCGCATTGTCAGACACCTTTCTTTAGAAGGAGACGATACCGACACCTATATTTAGAGCAGGTACGGCATCGCCTTCCCCGGCCCCCAGCACCACCACGTCCCTGGTCCCCGATCCCACGCGATCCCACGCTGCCCGTCAGACCCGGTTCTCCCAAATCCCGCCACAGGGAGCAACGCTCCAGCAGTTTCAGACTGAAGCCACAAACTGCTCACGGATGGCTGGAATGGAACAGGTGATGCCCGTGTCCCCAGCCAGCACTGGGGACCTTCCCCACAGCTGCACGGGACATGGTTTGTCCCCAAGAGCTGGGAGGGCGGATGCAGGATCTGAGCCAAAGCCATGGAGAGGGCTGCCTATGGAATTTTTGGATCCCTGGGCAGGTGGAAGTGTCTGTTTGGGAAGCACAGGGTTAGCAGGGACAGCAGAGGTGCCACCCACCAGCAAGGACCATTGGAGGCAGGAGGAGCTTTGGGCCCTGTAAGTGGGTACACAGAGGGCACTTTGCCCATCAGAAAGAGGGGGTTTGGTCCATGCACGAGCCCTGGAGCAGGAAGCCTTCGGAGCCAGTGGGATTTGCTTCTCACAAAGCAGAGCTCCTTCAGGGGAGCTCACAAAGCGATCAGGGCAGGGGCTGATCTGCACATGCAGGAGCAGGGCAGTTTGTGCCCGTAGCATCTTCCAGTCAGGAGAAGACATGAGCTATCCAGGACCAAAGCAAAGCCTGGCCAGAGCTGCTGCTCAGCTGGACAACAACTCCAAGGACCCAGACCGCAACAACCTGCAGCAAAGCAAAGCCGTGGGCAGGAGGAAGGGCAGGACGAGGACTGTGCTGCCTTTCCCTGCCCGTCCCCACGTCCCATCTCCACACACGGCCACGCCTGGGCCAAGCACCGACCATCCCCCGGCCCACAGAGCAAGCCGTTCCCTGAGGCTCCAGAGGCACTGCACCCTCCAGCTCCCCAGGACTGTGCTCAGGCTGATGGCAGACACAACTCATAGCAGAAACGCACCACTAGTCGCCAGGGTGAGCCACCCAGCACCACAGGCCACCAGCAGCACTTCCCGGGCTGGCAGGCACAGCACTGCACCCACAGCATGGATCATTAAGAGCTGACAGTGCATAATTACCAGATTAATTAATGACCGGTGCTGGAAGGGGGCCCTGTTCTGCATTTTCAGTGTTTGCAGGAGGGCTGAACCTCCCTGCTCACTCCCCGGACAATGCTCCTTCCCAACGTCCCCCCAGCTCTCAGACACCCACGTACTCCCACACCAGGGCCATGGGGTTTGCACACCCAGTCGCCCATGGCAGCCCTTCTCCAAAGGGGTGCCAGGCCCCAGGAGAGGGCAGAGGCTGTGGCTGCAGGGGAAGCTGAGGCAGGGGTGGTGCCAAAGCCAGACTCCTCTGCCAGGAGGACAGATCTTAAGGTACCTCATGCACGCACAACATCTTCACTCCCCTGCGGACGTGGGAGTTCCCTTCTTTTCCTGGAAACACACAGCAAAGAGGCCTCTGAGAGGTTTGCCATCACCCCCTTGGCACTGCTAGTGCCAAGTGAGCCGTACTCCCGGGGACAGCCCTGTCCTCATCCCTTGGGCATCCCACTCCCACAGGCACTGCCAGCAGTTGAGCTGCCCAAGGAGCCCTTGCCACAGCCGTCTCTAACAGAGAAAATGCAATTCCCACCGCTGGAAACACCTGGGAGAGGGAGCAAGGTGACATTGCCAATGCTCTGCTACAGCGACGGGTGCACAGCAGCCCCCCCGGGGAGGCTTGGTCCTGCCCCCACCAAAGTGGGTGCAGGCAGCAGGAGCCCCAGGGGGCTCCCCAGCATTGTCAGATGATTAAAACAAATCTGTGTATGTGTATATCTTTATATATACAGCATATAAATATATATACACACACACACCCCGTATATACACACACAGGCACACCTAGAGTTCTCCATATATAAATAAATATATGTCGGTGGGAGACAGGATACATTCGGCAGCACTGAGCCCCCCGGCCCCAGTACAAACCAGTTTTGCCCCCTCTGGCAGCCAGAGCTGCTCTGGTCTGCCTGGGTGCATCCCAACCCCTCATCCCCTGCACCCCGCCGTCACATCTTGCCCCTTTTCCAGGCAGGATAAGACCCTCAGGGAGGATAATTCAAAGCCACAGCAGCAACAAGCCCAAGCGACAGAGCAAAGGGGGCCTCTTGCATCCCTTTGCTGGGACTCTCCGGCCATAGGAAGCAAAAAACCATCGGGATGAGCTTTCCTGGGGGTCCGTCTTGGGGCAGGGAGAGGGCCTGCGGCCGGGGGGGCTCTCCCTTGTCCCCCAGCACACGAGCCTGGCCGGGCCCCTCCGCCGCCCATCAAATGCTTCTCTGTGCAGAAAAAAAGTGATAGTAATAAATGAAAGTTGACAGATTTTAATTTTTTTTTTTTGCACAAAGACTTTTTCGTTTCTTTTCTTTTTTGTGTTTGTTTTTTTTTTTCCTTTTCCTTTCCCCTCTGTTCTGGTCGGTTTGGATTTTTTTTTTTTTTTCTCCTTTTCCCCTGCGTTTGGTTTTAGTTTCATTCCCAGGCGTGGCGAAGAGCATGCATTGGAGAGGGGCAGGGCGGGGGGCAGCCGAGGTGGGGGCGGGTCGGGGGGGCAGCTTCTAGCACTTGTCGTATTCCTCGGTGTCGCTGAGCACGTCGATGCTGGCCCCGCACATGACACCCTGCGCCGCCCCTCGCCGCCGCCGCCGGTAGTGCCCGTTGGGCATCTGCCAGCTGTGCCGCAGCGGCGGCGCCGAGCCGATGGTGTTGGAGCGGCCGAGGCTGGTGGCCACGGCCGCCTCGAAGGTGAGCGTCTCCTCCTCACCGCAGTCTGAGGCGTGCGAGTCGTCGTGCAGCGCCAGGTAGGGCTCCGAGATGTAGCGCTGCGGGGTGGACTGCCGGCTCTGCTTCCCTGCCGGGGAGCTGGAAGACTCGGCCGGGCCGGCCGTGTTGGGATCCAGGGTGGAGGAGAGGAGCGGCGAGCCCCCCTCGCTCTCGTCGGCGGGCGGAGAGGTGTCCCCGGCGTGCCGCAGCATGGAGGCATAGGACAGGAGGGGACGCGGCTTGGGGGGCACCGGCGGCAGCTGGCGGCGGCCTCTCCGGGGTGTGCTGGTGTCCGAGATGGAGGGGATGGAGCTTTCGCTCAGGGAGCCCATGCCCTGCAACGCACCAGGACACGCTGGCAAATGCAGGGGCAAGAGGCACAACACACCACACGCCCACCCTCCCCACCCTGGGCCCCCGTAGAATCCTCCCTCTTGAATGGAGGATTCTGCCCCATCCCTGCCTCGGGGTCTGCCCCAGGGAACAGGACGCTGCCTGCTGAGGGCAGAGCTCATCGTGGTCTGCAGCTTCCTCACAAAGGGAAGCAGAGGGGCAGGCACTGGTCTCTGCGGTGACCAGTGATAGGACCCAAGGGAACAGCATGAAGCTATGTCAGGGGAGGTTTAGCTTGGATATTAGGAAACGGCTCTTCACCCAGATGGTGGTCAGGCTCCCCAGGGAAGTGGTCACAGTACCAGCCTGATGGAGCTCAAGAAGCATTCAGACAATGCTCTCAGGCACATTGTGGGATTCTTGGGGCTGTCCTGTTCAGGGCCAAGAGTTGGACTTCAGTGATCCTTGTGCTCTGTTCCAACTTGGGATATTCTATGATTCCATGCTTTTGGTGGTCAAAAGCAAAAAGCACTCCCAAACCCGCTGAAGGAAGAGCTGACGGCTTGCCAGCTGCTGCTTTCCATGGGTGGCATCTCCATGGGTGGCTTCAAGCTCACTCAAGGCTTGAGTGGCACCTCCAGGCTAGTGTAGCTGGGACACCTTGACCTTGGCAGGGAGTGGATGCCATAGCGGCAAGATGATCAACATGAGATCCACCCCTGTCCCCAAATGCTCTGCAGGGAGCCCAAGCAGCCCCAACCTGGTCAGCTCACAGGGGACACATACATTCCACCAGCAAGAGCTGAGACAGTTCAGAGCTCCCAGAATTGGGGCTTATTTTCCTGGTTTTGGCAAGGAGCTTTTTCTGTGTTTCCCTTTGTGCTTAGGAAGGGGTCTCTTGTCACCCACCTGCCTGCTGGGTGTCTGTGACCTGCCCTCGCTGGGTGACCGGGATTCGCGCCGCCGCTCTGGTGACTCCTCGTGTGCCTGGGGACTCCTCTCCTCGGAGTTGCAGCGGGAGATGTCAGGGGACAGCAGGTGCTTGCGCTCTTTGGATCGGCCCCGCTCCCTGCCCGAGCGGTGTCCCTCGGACCGGTGGCCTGCAGGACACCCACGTCAGTCCCCACCATCCCCTCCGCAGCAGCAGGGAATGCTCAGCTGGAGGGTGTTTTGGGGATTTTTTGGGCTCACCTGAGTCAGCATTGAGGCGCCGGGCAGACAGCTGGAGCGAGGAGTGGTAGCTGCGCCGGCGGGACTTGTAGGTGTTTTCGCTGCTGCGCTCCATGGAGAACTCATCCAGCCAGGAGCTGTTGGGCCGCTTGTCCCGGATGGTGGAGAATGATCTCCGCATGGAGCTGGTGTCTGTCACCACCTGCAAGCAACCCCGGCCAGCCGGGGACAGCATTGGCGCCAGGCAGGGCTAGGGGTCTCGGCGGTCAAGAATGACCAGTTCACCCCCACCACGGGGATCACCACCCTGTGGAATGGGGAGATTTGGGGGGGGGCGGGGCAGCCAGCCTGAGAACAGCCCCCCCAGATAATCTCTACACAAGTCAGGGGTGGGAGGAAAGCGGGGTTTAGCCTTGGTGCTCGTGGGCTCCCCTTCCCCGGCCGGCTGGAGCTGTGCTGCACAAGCAAACCAGCGGCCCCGATCCAAGCCCAGGTGCTGGGGGAAGAGCAGCAGCACTCCCCCTGTGTGCGGGGCCATGGAGGGTAGCAGACCACTGCCCCCAAGGTTGCTTCCCCAGCATCCCTCCCTGCCTGGAAAACAGGGTCAAGAGGAGCAATCACTGGAAAGACTGTTGACAGAGAGGGGTCCTCTGGTGCCCCTTGCTCTGTGTTCATTTTTCCAGCTGCCACCACTTTTCCACACGCCTCCTCCCTACTCTTCCTTTATTCCCACATCCCCATCCCTTTCCCCTGCACTCATTCCCTATCTCCCCGCTCACGCTGTTGCTTTATCTTCCCTTTCCTTTTCTTTCTCCCTTGCATGCTTCTCCTTCCTACTTTCTCCCCTCGTTCCAGCCTGTGTTTTCACATTATGGGGAAAACATCACCTCCTTCCATACTTCCTTTGCTTTATTCAAGCAGCTCTTTGCCACTGCAGCCTCAGGCTGCTCTCCATCTCCTCTCACCTTTCCTGCTCCCATCCCCTCCTTCTGGTCATCTCCTTTGCTGCTGAATGGCCAAGAAAGCCCATGAGACAAAGGCTCCCTTTGTCTTCACACCCCCACAAAGTGCCACACCAGGACCTGGTGCCTGCACCAGCACCTCTGTGAGAAAGCAGACCCAGACACTTCACAGCAACACCAAATCCCAAAAAACATCTGTGTCTTGGTGGAGGCTGAGCACGGGACAGAACAACAGAGAAACTAGGCAGACAGATGAGGAGGTGAGATGTAGTCTGGGTTCCCCTGGACAGACAGAGAAGTGCATGTGTTGGGACAATGGGAAAGGACAAAGGTGTTTCATCACCTGTGGTCATCTGACAGCTGGGTTGGGGCTCCTCAAACCTCAACCAGTGCCCAGGGCCAGAGGAAAGGAGGGGGCGTCCCACCATGGGGAGAACCTGGCACCTCCTGGTGTGGTCCTGCTCTGCACTGTGGACCTCCCCCATGAGCCAGGAGATGGATTCCCCAGGCTACTCCCTGTTTCCAGAGTCCCCCTTGTAGGGGAACAGCAGCTCTCCTACTTGTGCAGCACCCCAAAGAAGGGGAGGAGCTCCAATATTGGGATGCTGGGGATGCCACAGGGCTCAGCACAGAGAGAAGCCTCATGGTTACCTGGCAGGCTTTGATCAGACCCAGCACCTATGGGGGCTTTGCTTGGTTTTACCTGGGGATCCACAGTGAGACGAGGCATGGAGGAGGCCCTCCCAGAGACAGCGTGGTCCTGAGTGTCCACGGGAAGGTAGCTGCCACGGTTAGAGGGCTGCGCTCTTTGAAACTCCCTAACCTCTGGCTCCTGGAAATAAACACACAGCCAAGCTCTTGGGATGGGCTTGGAACAGGGCAGCGCGCTGCTTCGGCCCTCTTGGCAGGGGACAGCCCTGCTTGCTCAGCCAGGGACAGAATTTAAATTGGCCAAAAACAGGTGGTAAAACACTGGCACAGGTTGCCCGGAGAGGTGGTGAATGCTCCCTCCCTGCAAGTGTTCAAGGCCAGGTGGGATGGGGCTCTGAGCAACCTGATCTAGTTGAAGATGTTCCTGCCCCTGGCAGGAGGGTTGGAACTAGATGAGCTTTGAAAGGTCCTTTCCAACTCAAACTATTCAGTGATTCTATTAAAAACCAGAGTCTAAGCCATTAGAATTCATCATATTGCCACTGAAAAGTACTCTCCAGTTCAGAGTCCCCAGGTGAGCCCTGATGTGGTGCTGCTTCAGGCTTGCCTGATGGCCCGCTGCCCTTGCACCTCCAACAGCGACAGTGGAAACCCTGCCTGGGGCTGGGGACACCCTGCTTGCCCAGGGTTTAGCTCCTTCTTTTGCCAGGAGGGGACAAATGGATGGGATTTTGTCTCTGACCCTGCTTCAAAAGCTTCCTGGCCACATCCCTGTTAGAAGAGCACACGCTGCCCACAGCACTTAAGTGCTTTGGTTAAGTCCCAGTTTAGGGGACTCCGTGGATGTTCGTGTTCACTCCTGGTGTCGAGGAGGTGGGCACGGAATGACCCTGGAGGTCACTAGAAGGTGACTTTATGGGGGAGAGGGGAGTCTCATCTGCCACCCGCCCGTGTGGCTGGGGTGGCCAAGGCAGCAGATGCCTGCCTGTGTCATACACAGGTGACATGGAGCTACAGACCCTGGGGACACGGACGGGGCTGGAGACGCACAGTGGTACAACACTGCGTCGGGTGGTGCAGGAACGCACACACAGACACGGAGATATATAGAGAGACGTGTGATTAATATATAGATATGTGATATATATAAATATGTAATATATATATATACACACACAGACAGACATGCCGGCATGTGTGTGAGGCCGGAGAGGGCTGCTCCTGCTGGAGACAGTTTGACAGCTTGGCTGGGGACTGGGGACACCACCAGTGACAACAAAATGGACACGAATCTGAAAACATCAGATACCATCACTCAGCATGGGGTAACCCACTGAAATGAGTGCTCAGTGGAAAAAAAAGGCCTGTGGAGAGAAGGATATTTTACTGCAGGACATTGGTCATGGTTCTCGCCCCAAAAGCACTTGTGCTGCCTGGCCCCATGGACCAGGGCAGGTCCAGGGATGGCTTTGTCCCCAGTGCCAGTGGCGAGGGGCAGAGCCCCAGCTGGAGGACATCGGGGACATCTGTCCCCTGTTTTGGATGTGTGCATGACCCAGCAGCTGCCATCCCTGTGCTGTGCTCGCTCCCCACACCTCCCCGTGCCCACCAGCATCCGTGCTGGGACTGCAGAGGAGCAGTGCATGACTTTACCAGAGACTGGTGCTCCTGGAACTGCTCTTGAGCCGGATCCATGCACGCCAGCTGGAAGATCTCCTGTGGCGAGAGCGGGCTCAGCGAGGGGAACCCGCCTCGGCTGCTCCTGCAAACACAGCCCAGCTTCAGGGAGGCCATGGCTCAGGTGCTGCCATTGCTGGGATCACCTCTCCAGCAGCTCAGAGCTGGAGAGCCCCGTGCCTGCCCCCCAGGCTGTTGAGACCCCATGTTTGAGACAAACATCATGGTCCCTGCAGAGCTGAAGTGGTGCCCAGGCAGGAGAGGACACCAGTGCCCTGAGTCCCGCAGCAGCAGCGGGACATCCCAAGAATAGTGATAGAAACCCCTATCACCTCATTCCCACCAGCCAGGGTGCTGGAATCCCCCACTGATCCTGCACCACCCACTGCTCAGCAGCTTCACCTCAGACCCTCCTAGGTAAGAGTGCCAGGACGATCCTGCAGGAAGAGCATCCACAGACGCCCGGCCATCCCCCTTTGCCACCTCTGCTGCTGCTGGTGATGCTGACACACGCCAGGTACCTGGAATCCTGCAAAAACGTTGTGCCGGGAGAATTTTCCCTGCTCCCAGCAGCAATTTAACCCTCTCTCCAGCCCAGTGCCAGCTCCAGGAAGGAAACAAGGGCTGCAGGAACAGAGAAGTGACAGGATCGTCCCTCTTCTACAGGCAGTACTCACAGGCCTGAGAGGGTGTCCTGCTGGAGGTATGGCAGAGCCTTGGCGTTGGAGATGATTTCCTGCGGCAGAGAGGATGGCTCCATGCGCTGGAACATGGGGGCATTTTTCTGCATTGGAGAAAGGAAGAAACTGAGCCTGTAGGAAATGTGGATGAACATCCAGTGCTTCACCAACCAAGCTCCCACCACTCAGAAAGAGGACACCGTGCTCATGCTCCCTGTCAGGGACTGAGGACGAACACAGACATGCCTTGTAGTCCCCAAACCCCAACCTGCCACCAGCATTTTCATCCCAGCTGGCTGCATGTTTGGGTTGGGAGGTGGTGGGAAGCAGCGAGGGTGATCTGAACATCCCCATTTTGCCCTCGCTGAGCCTCACCTGCTCCTCCAGCTGCTGCCGCTGCTTCTTCGCCTTGCTCTGCTTGTAGTAATCCATGATCATCATGGCTGCATATATTTTCCCAACAGTCAGGTCAGAGGCTGGGAGCATGAGAGGGAACAAAGTGGGGTCACTTGTGTTGTACGAGAAGGCACCAACATGGATCTTGGGAAGAGCCCTGCTGTGGGATACCCTGGTGACCCTCAGACTCTTCCCACCGTTCCGAAAGAGAGAGTGCTGAGCACCCAGACACTCCCCATGGAGATAAAATAGATGAAGAGTCCTTGAAATCATCATCCTAAGCCACCAAGGCACACGTCCTCATCACATTATCAGGTGTGCTCAGCCTCCCTCCCCGCCATGCTCCAGAGAGGATTTACAGGAGACTGTGGCTTTGGCGGAAGATCCCCACAAACTGGGTGATTTTCCAGAGAGTTCCCAAGCAGCGAAGCAGAACAAGGCAGAACAAACCCTTTCCCCACTTCTCCCCAAGGTGGGGATGGGTCTGGCCAGTCCCCACCTCCCTTTGGGAAGAAGTTGCTGTGGGGATGAGGGGAATTTGAAAGCAAGGACAGCCCCCCCAGAGACTCACTTTTTGGCATGGGTACCAACAGGTCGAGCATCTTCTGGGACAGGTGAGGCCAAATGGTCAGGATCTCCTTTTGAAGCTCGGAGTCCAACTGCTGCCAATCTGCACCACCTTCAACAGCAGGGGGCAAAAATGGCCCACACACATCAAGCCCTGGCACCAGGGCCCAACCAACCCTCCTTTCCCATCCTGAAGTGAGGTTCACAAGCAGCATCCATCTCTCTGGGCTGGGAGGGCCATCTTGCATCAGCGAGCCTGGTCTCCTGCTCCCACAGGGAAACTTGCCTACCATCCCTTCCATATGTGCCTCCATCTCCCCATCCCTTGCCCTCCCACTCAAAGCTGCCACCTTCAAGCTTGCCTTGGGTCCGTCTCTGCAGCTCCAATCCTACTCCAGCCCACACACACCTGCTGCTGCCCCACTTTCTTTTTGCTGGTGAGCAGATCATGTGCTGGTGGAAGAGCAGCTCCACTTCGTAAATCCTGAGACGCTCGGAGAGGCTGTGCGTGGAGAGCAGAGCTCTCTGGCCAGGGGTTTGCTGAGATTAGGAAGCCCCAGGTTCGCCACAAGCTGTCATCATGCCCCAGCAGAGTCACCCAAGCCCAGGGCAATTTGGGTGAGCTGTAGGAGACCCAGGTTCAAATCTCTGCTTTGTGCAGAGGGGCCCGAACGCATCGTTGTCCGAGCACTAGCCTTTGGCTGATGTCTTGCCCTGGGTTGGGTTTTCTTCCAACAGCTGAGCTGTTCCCAGGGGATGTTTTACTGGAAATGCCATGTTTCTGCAGGAAGTTTTTGATCTGATGAGTCACAGCCTTTCCAGCAACAACAAAGCAGGTTTTCCTGATCTGAACATTTTATCTTCCCTGAGAGGGAGGTTTCTTTTCCCCACAGCCTAAAGAAGCCAAGGACGTATTTTCCATCCTTGGTTTGGCTTTGTACATGGGGAGGAAGAGGAATTCTCTCTCTCCTCTATTACACAGTGGACATCAAGCTGGTTCTTTTCTCTAGAGAGGCTTCTAGTGAAGAAGCTGTTTCTATCTCTTCCCTAAAGAAATAGATTTTTTTTTTTTAACAGAAAGTGGCAGAAATTTGCCTGTTAAAGGTAATTGCTCCCATCTATGTGCACCCAGGCTCTGGGCAGCCAATCCCAAATTGTCTGTGAGGTCCTCGGCCTGGCCAAAGAGAAAGAGACTTTTTGCAAGGTGATAGGGCAAGGAAGAAGGATTTTAAGATGAGTGAGGGTAGACTGAGATTGGATATCAGGAGGAATTTCATAAGGTGGTGAGGTCCTGGAACAGGTTGCCCTGAGAAGCTGTGGATGCCCCATCTCTGGAAGTGTCCGAGGCCAGGATGGATGGGTGGTGGAAGGTGTTCCTGCCCATGGCGGGGGGCTGGAACAAGATGATCTTTAAGGCTCTTTCCAACACAAACCATTCTGGGATTCTATGACAGGACGATGGTCACTCTTGCAACCCTGCTGGCTCTGTCCCCTCTGTGTCACAGCCTTTACCTTTGGCAATTTTGATGTCCAAGGCCGTGCGGATCAGCGCCATGAGGGTGGAGGTGAAGTGGACTGTCATGTCCTCGGCCACGGGCATGTTCATCAGCACCAGTCTCTGCGCAAGAGAGAGAAGAAAACAGCGGACGGAAAACAATATCGAAAAACACATCGACCAGGCTGGAGGAAAAGAAATTAAACATTAAACAAAAGGGAAAAAAAATAATAAAAATTAAAAAAAAAAAAATAAAAAGCAACAAAGAGTGTCAAAACAGCACAGCCAAAAAAGAAGTGCAAGGATCACCCCGCCGCCCCCACCTCCCCGGCTCCTTCCACCCCAGGACACCGGCTCACTGCCTTCCAGGGCTCCTCCTGCACCCCAGGAACGGCCCCTGAGCCCCCCTCCCCACAGCACCGGGGCTGCCACAGCACCCCCTGGCACTTTTGGGAAGACACACCTGATCCATCAGGGATGCGGGAAAGGGAGATGGGGCTCAGGTTTCCGTTCCCAGGTGGTTTGGCTTTCCAGCTCTCAACCCTTCCCACCTGGGGCAGGGGAGAGGAGGGTCCCTAACCTTCAGGGACTTCAGATCGGCTGGATTCCTCTAGCATGCTACATCCTGGCGCTCCCTTTTTGCGTCTTTCAGAGATGAAGTTTGCCAGCACATGCAGGGGGTCCAAATTATCCATGGGTGGGGAAGGGAAAGGAAGGGAAGGGGAGGGTGGAAAAAGTGCAGGAGGAAAGAGAAAAGGGCAACCAAGGCAGGTTAGACACGCCATGCTCCTTCCCCACCCTGGGCAGGCGGGGTGCAAACCGAAGTGACCAGATCCACTTTCCAGAGAGTATATTTTGCTTTGTGAATACCTTGGGTCAGCCCTTCCCTGCCCATTCCTTTTCTTCCGGCTTCTCATGTCCCTTTCCTGCTTTCAAGCCTCCCTTTTTCCCCTGGAAAAGTGTGATGGTGGATGCGTGCTTGTGTGAACAAACACGTGAGAGCCAGAGAGGGTGGAAGCGTGTTTGGAAGTGTGCACAAATCCCCTTGTGCCAGCCCTGCTAAAAGGGCTGCAGGCAGCAGCCCATGGCCAAGAAAAACCCTAATTTCCTCCTGGACAACAGATCCTCCTGTAGCTCTGGGTCTTGTCCTGGCAGCTGCTGCCCCCAGAAAGCCCTGCAGCTCCCACGGCACGTCCTCCACAGCTTCCTATGCTCCTGATCCGTGCCTACACAGCCAGGAGCTGGGAGCTGACTGACAGCCACCGCTCCAGGTGGGACAACTCAGAGATGCCTTTGGAAGGCACCCGGCTTTGCCTTGCGCAAGCCATTCCTGGGATAGCCCGTGCTGATGCTCCTGGCTCCTCACACACAGCAGGCCTGCTCCTATGGGATTTGGGACTTGTCCTCACTGCCCACCTGCTTCCTATCTCCATGGGCTTCTGCACCATCTGGGATGAGGATGGTTCCAAGCCCCTGGGGATGAACTCCTAAGGACATCTCACTCTCCTGACTGTGCTACAGGGTTGCTCCACACCTTACCTCCTCCAGCCCTCCCGCTTCAACACTATTGCTGATCCTGCCCCTCCTCTTCCCCTCGGAGCTGTGAGTGACCACGGCAGCGTCACGTGTGTGGGCAGTGGAGACCAGCCAGTGTGGCCGGGGCTCTTGTGGGCACACCAGGCTCCCCAGGAGTGAGCCAAACACGTTGGACACCCCAACAACTCCCCGGCTCCCCCGGTCCCACCTCCCGCAGGTGCCCCGGCTCCTGCTCGGCTCTAACCCCCAGAGAAGGAAGGGTTGATCTACCTTATAGGCCACTTTGGAAGGACATCTCTTGCCGAGGCCTAGCGGTGGTGACATAAGAGTCAGCATTTCATACATCTCAGTGTAATGGATTCGGCCACTGCTCATGGAGGGGGAAGGGGAGGGAGGGAGATGCAGAGAGAGGAGGCATTCCCAGAGAGCGGAAAAACGTACAAACGAAAAATAGTACAGGAAAAACAGGAGAGAAAAAAAACAAACGGACAAACAGGAAAAGAACAGGAAACCCGTTAATCAAGGCAAATCATACATGAGAGACTGTCCTGATGTGGATTTATAGCACTGCTCACACAGACCCAGGAATGCTGGCAGAAAGCAACTCACCCCTCTCCTCTCTGCTGCTGGCCTCAAGCGCCTGTCTCGCTACCAGCCTGGGACGACACCTCTGGTCTCAACCCCTCTCCTAAAGCCCTCCAGCAGCCCCCACCTTGTCCCACAGGTTCCAGGGCTGTGTGCGAGTGGTATAAATCAGATACACGGCACTCGAGCCATGGGTTATTTGAGATAAGGGTGGTTTGCACCACGGTGCTCTGTGGCCTCCGGAGCGTCTTCCCTCCCGGGGGGGTGCCTGGTATTGCTTGGCATGGCCACCTAACCCATAGCCAAAGGCTGTGTATCCCCAGCTCGTGGGGTCTATGCAATTGGGAGGCAGCATCTTGCATAGAAGGCAGTGGGCCAGGGTCACTTGTCAAAGGAAGATGCCCAGTTGCTTCCGTCTGGCTCTGCGGATGGACCACTTTCCCACCATGCACCAGTGCAAAAGGCATGCTGAATTGGCTGGAAAAAAAAAACCGGGAGGAAAAGTTGGGCATGCCATGCTCCCGCCCTGGCTCTCTCCCACATGCGGCTGCAAGTTCCACCAGGTTGGAGTTTAAAGAGTCTCAGCAGAGGCAGCTGTTTGGGCCTTCCAACATTGGGGTTCGTTTGGGTTTCCCACGGGAGCAGTTAGGGCAGGACCCCCCCCTCGCGCTCCTCTGCTCCGTAAGGACCTGCCTAGGTTTGCTGAGCAAAGAATGCCACCGAACACGGGCCTCCCGGTGCTGCCCTCTGCCAGGCTGGGATAGCTGGGCTGTGTCTCCCTCTCTGCACATCCACATCTCCCAGGGATCCTGGGCTTGGCCACCTCTTCTTCTGCTCATGCCAGGCTCCCAGCCTGCACTACAAGGTTCAGGATGGTCCGTGGGCCAGGGCAATCTCATGACACCAAAGACAACGACCCTCACAGCTGGAGAGGAGCCCATCTCAGCTGGGGTGCCCTGGGAGAGAGGGCACGGCTGAAAACTTAAGCATCCCCACGGGATCTTGTCTTCTTCCCTAGAATGTGCTCAGAGCAGCATGGAAAGGGGAGATGAGATCTCCTCTTCTCAGGGTTTGGAAGCAGCCCCCTGGTCAAAAAGGCCCCTACTGGGATAAGTCCTGACATTTCAGATGTGAACAAGTGACAGGAGCAGTTTGGGGTGCAGGCACAGAACATAAAAGAAGATTGATAAGAACACTGGAGAATGATAAGCAAGATGATCACGAGGAAATATCCAGGAGTTCATAAGCAGCACCTTGTCAGAGCTGGGTGTGCACCAGCTCAGGGTGAGATGACTAAAATTTTCATATATTAATTCAGTGCAAAAAAAGGAAGCAAGACAGTGATCTTCCACCCATCCTTCCTGGCAGGGGTAATTTTGGGGAACCCAGCACGCAGCAGCCGCTGCCTTTCATACTAAGATACACAATGAAGGAGGAATGGATTCCGTGAAAAGAAGACTTTGTGTCAGTGACCAAGACGGATCACATGAGAACTGCACACTTTGCTGCTCCTCAGAGCAGAGATCTTGGAGCTTTCTGAGCAGCACAGCTGTGCCCAGACACCGCTTCCCCACGGAGTGAAGCACAGGCAGGCACGTAGAATGACATCCACCTGAGCAGGATGGCTCCCAAGAGCTGGTCCAAGCACAGGCACATCCCGAATGGGGGATCTGACCCATCTATCCGTGTCTGGACAGAGATGTGACCCATGGCTACAGCACAAGGTGGCCTGTAAAACCACCATGGATTAATGGCTCGGCCCTGAGAGAACCCTGTGAGTGGCAGAGGAAGAAATGTGGGGACAGGGCATCTGTCCTGCTGTGGTTTGGAAATAAGTACTGTGCCACACAGGCTGTGAGGAAGGGAGCACCAGAGCAGCGAGTGCTGTGAGAGGAGATTCGGGAACAGGTGATGTCCACAGGGTTATTATCTGTGGAGCATTCACCTGACAGGCAGGGCAGGCTCACTGAACTGACAGGTGTGCAAGCTGGCTTGGCATCTTGGGATCTGGCAAGATGCAACACTTGCATGGATTTTTTTCATCTTTTGGGAATTGTTCCAGGGCAATAGGAACCCCTGAAAATCTCATGTTCTTGAAGTATCTTCTGCACAGGGAGGAGGAGATCAAGGTAACACAAGGTAGAGATGGGGATGGTCTCCCCAGCATGATAACAGAAGTTGTTCTCAGTACTCTTTGCCTCCCCTTGAGTTTATCCACCTTCACGGCTCTGCCCATCCACAGTCAGCAGAAAGCCCAGATCGCTGCAGAGCTCCCTCTTCCTAGGAAGCATTACAGGTACCTGTCTGAGCCCCAGGTGATCCAGCTCAGGAGAGCAGCATTTGCCAGTGGAGCCCTGTTGAGAAGGACCCACCACTCCTCCCAAAGGTGTCTTCTGCCTGCAGGGACCTGGCAAGTGTCCTCAGCCAAGCTGCCGTCTTTTGCCAGGGATGCAGCAGCAGAGAGGAGTGGAAAGACTCCAAGGAGCCCTTCCTGGAACAGATGAGCCATCTGAGGTTCTTGCAAGAAGTGTCCTGTTCCTAAATACATCTTCCTAAATGAGATGACCCATCATCCAGGCCTTGTCTTCTTTGTGCTGCTTTGCCTCTGGCAAAACCATCCCCATGTCCAGCTGTGGAGGGTGACAGAGCTGTGCCAGGGATGTCAGCTGGACGAAAAGCCTTTCTGATGTTTCCAGAAGGAAGTAGTGACTACACCACGCTGCACCAAGGAACCCTCCTACTCTGCAGAGGCAAGAGCAAGGGCTGGGGCTGTCTGAGCTTCCCTCGTACACCTCAGATGCCATGAAGAATGCAGAAGGAAGAGCAAGCTCTGTGATTCATCCTTTCATGCCACAGGCACAGACAAAGGTGTCACGGCACTTCAGAGAATGTGGCAGGTGCAGGATTTTGCTCAATCGTCACCACAAAATAAAATTTTAAAAACCCCCTGAAAGTCAGAGAGACACAAGGAGACCAAATCGCTGCCCTGGACTCATGGTCAGCAGCCAGGAACTGAGCTCAAGGGAGAGGAGCTGTCAAGCTCCAGAGGTGTGCCCTGGTGTCACCATCTCCCAGGCAGATCCAGCCTGTGCAAGACTAGCAAGAGTCCTGCTCCCCAGGGACGTGGTTGGTTGTCCTCCAAAGTGCCACACTTGAGGACAGGGTTGTTGGGTACAGCACAGCATCCCCCAGGGACAGGGATCACCCTGGCCTCCTCATCCTCTCCCAGCCCTCACTGTCCAAAATAACAGCAAAGTCCTCAACATCCTCCAGCCTTTGCTCCTCCCTTCCCTCCTGAGGAGCAAACCCCATCTAAGCCCTCCCAAACGCCTTGCTGTCCCACGTGAGGTGCTTTGAGAAGTCGAGCAGGGACAGTGGCATTTGGCCCGGCACCCCTTGGGGCTCTCTGCACCGGTGGAACTGGGGCAGGGGGCTGGCTGGGGGACACAATTTGTCAAAACCCACCCTAGAAGGCTCTGAGCCCCCCCTGGCCCCACTGATGCCTCCCCTGGAGGGGAACAGCTGCTGGCTCTGGGAGGCAGTGGACCTCTTTAAACTCGAAGGAAAGCAACGTCAGGGTTCCCTGGGGAGGCGCGGTGGCAGTGGAGCGGGGGGAAGGAGGGGTGGATGGTGTGTCCCGTGGCCAGGTTGTGGCGGAGGACTGGGAGGCAAACCTTGCACGCCACCCTGTAGGGGCAGTTCTCTCCTAGGCCCAGAGGAGGCGAGATCACCCGTACTAATTTGTACATATCCTTATACGAGATCCTGCCGCTGCAAAGGAAGCACAGGTGGGTTAATAGGACACTGAGAAGGTGGAGGGGAGGATGGAGAGCTTAACAGGGGGATGCTGGGGCCATCTGTGGGGCAAGACCCCCAGCAGAGCACAGCTCTTCTCCTTCTGGCTCTGTCAGACCCAGAGAGGAGAAAGCTGTGAGCATCAGCTACTGCCTTTTCCACCATGAGAGTCGGCTCATATCTCCTCATACTGTCCCATCTTCACCCTGGAGAAGGACAGTTTTGGTGGTGGACACCATCCCATCACCCTTCCTCATCGTGCCCCTGACCCCTGCGCCTGGGGGGAGAGGGCTGGGATTTTAGGCAGGGTGAGCCTGCAGCTTGGTTGGCTTCTAATCCATGGAGTCGTGCCCCACCACATCACCAGAGCCCCTGTCCTCACACAGCCAGCTCTGAGACCCACAAGGTCCCAGTGAGGTTGGCAGCTGAGCCACTTGTGTCTCCAAGATCTGGGGAACCTGAGACAGGGAGGCATAATGTGACCAGCTGGTGGCTGTGGCACCTGGGGCTCTCAAGTCCGGTCCTGTGCTCCAACCACCAGCCCACGCTCTGCCAAGGGTGCACATTATTAGAAGCAAACCTTCCCAAACACACACCCCTTTTCTCCCACGGAAGCCGGTGCAACCATCCCAGGATACGGCCGTATCCTCCCGCACCACGGAAACAAGGAAGCAGCCAAGGCAGAGAGCTGGCAGGAGGGGTGCAGGATGCTGAGCTCCCCACTCTGCTCCAGCCCAGAGCCCTTCGGGAAGCGGGACCGCGTGGGGTGGAAGTGCTGAGGTGCAGCTGCTGCAGCCTCCCGGGCATCCTTGGACAAGCTTGGAGGGAAACCATACGGGGAGGCAAAGAGCAGCATCACCGTCCTACCCAACGCCTTTGCCTCTGGTTTCTCCTTGCTCTTCTCCCGTCCCTTCTCCATCGCTGGCCAGAGATGAAGAACCAACAAGAACCCAACCATCTGGACAAAACCCATCCCTGCCCCCCTCTGGTGCTGGATGTTCTCCCCGTGAGAGCTCCGTGTGATGGTGCCGCTGTCGGGATGCAGCACTCTGCCCCATGCAGGCGGTGGGAGCTGTTGGGATGTACTCACCCGTTCCTCACCTGGCACTGGGGCCAGGGCTGCCACCACTGTCTCCTGTGTCCCCTAACCACTGGCTACAAGCGTGGCTTGCTCAGGAACCAGAGGGGCACATGGCATGGATAGGACAGCTCAGGCTTGTTTTACAGTGACTCCTGAACACTGAGGCCACCAGCATGGGGGATGAGTGTGTCTGGTGTGAAGAAGCCCTTCCCAAGAGCCACCCCACAGTGAACAGCTGGGTGTTTCACTGCTCCACCTCCTCTCCTTTCTCTGGTTGGAGCTGATACTGGGCTTAAAAAAATACCTTGTCTGGGGCTGGTCTCCTGAGGGCAGGACGTGAAGAGGGGAGGCAAAGAGTCTCCAAAAGGAGTGTGTCTGGTTGCCGAGGGCTCTGGAGTTAAGATGGCACAGGCTCCCTGGCAGTGGTGGATCGTGGCTCCAAAGAGGCCCCGGGCTCTGGAAGGGGCCACACAAGGCACCCTGGTGGTGCTGGGGCCGAGTGAAGGGCAAACGCTCACAGAGCTGCCGAGGGTCCCCCGTTGCTCTAGGGACGCTTGGGACAATCCGAGGAGGAGGAGCAGTGGAGAGCAAGGCCAAAGTCTGGCCACGCAGGGTACGTATGGCCCCTGTGAGCCCATCCCACTGCTGGGAACAGGCTGCTGCCTCTGAATGGGAGCCCTGTTCTCCGAGGTCCTCATCAGCAAGGGCAGGAGTGCAGGAGCCAAACCCCTCCCATCTCCAGAGGGGTGAGCAGGTTGGCCAGCACGGGAACACGGCTCTCCAAACACACCCCACGCAATGTCCTCTGCAGGTGGCTTGGCAGGAGCCCAGCATATCCCCATTGGTGGGAACAAGCCCTGCTCACCCCTGCTCTTACCAGGAGCTGTGGGTGCTGGGGACCAAGGGGTGGAGCCCGTCTCAGGGCAACAGCTCTCAGCTGGTGCATGGGGACAGGAAAGGGGGCTGAGAGAGATCTGCCTGCTGGGCAGGGAGGAGAGGAAGAGCAGGAACATCCAGCACTCAGGATGAACACCATGGCAAACTGAACATCACCCAAGACGCCTATGCCACCAACCACTGTAGGAACCAGCTGCTGCCCTTGTAACGACCATGGGTGACAGCAGCACATCCCTGACTATGCCAGACATCACTGAAGCCTATGGGTCCAGTCAGAGAACACAGAGACCCTCGTTTAAAACCAGCTCTGAGAGGTTGCTCGGGAGAGAAGGAGCTGGCTACATACCACGCTGCTCGGTCATACTCTGCCCAGATCCGGACAAACTCATCCAGATGGTGAGGGCCCAGGATGGAGGAATCCCGTGTCAGGTATTCAAAGTTGTCCATGATGACTGCCACAAACAGGTTGAGCATCTAAATGAAAGGGAAAAAGGCAGAGAGAAAGGAAAGTGGGGGGAGAGGGAGCAGAGAAGGGAAGGGAGAGAGAAGAAGGAGTGATTGTGGGAAGGTGATGGAAGATGGCTAGGGTGCTGACGAGGGGGATCTCCAGAGCTCTCAGAGGAAGTAACTCACCAGGAAGGAGCAGAAGAAGATGAAGGACACAAAGTAAACGTAGGCCAGGTCGGTGCCACAGCGCTCGTTCTCGTTCTGCCCGGACGTCGCCGTCGTGTCCGGCTCGCAGCCTTTGCCCTCCAGGCAGGACAGCATGATCTCCTGCCACGCCTCTCCGGTGGCACTCCTGTTCCCAACACAGCCTTGTCAGCAGCTCGTGGTGGCACGGGATGGAGTCAGGATGCCCCCAGGAGAAACCTCACCACCCCCTGCCCAAATTAAACACATCTCTGGCACGCAGAGGAACATTTTCCACGGCTGCTCACCTGAAGAGGAGCATGAGGGAGCCCAAGAAGCTGCGGAAGTTGTTGTGCCGGTTAATGTGGCTTTCCTCATCTAGTTTGATATTGCCAAAAACCTACAGGAGGGAGAAAAAGGGCTCAGCTCTTCAGGCAAGAGCTCGTCAGCCAGGGAAGCAGCTGCACGTTCACATTGGGTCCTTGAAAACGTTCCAGCTCAGGTTGGACAGGGCTCTGAGCAACCTGATCTAGCTGAAGATGTCCCTGCCATGGGGTTGGACAAGATGGCCTTTAAAGTCCCTTCCAACCCAAACCATTCTCTGACTCTGTGATTCCATGAAAGTACCCCAGCAAACACAGGCTGGTGCACAGCCAGCGTGCCAAGGAGCTGGTGCCAGGCAGCCATCGGGGAAGGAGACTCTCCTCTCCTTGGCAGGGATTTGCTGTGGGTGGCAAAGGCTGCGAGAGGCTGAGCTACCATGGAAACAGGAGCATGGAGGGCCTGGGATCAGCCAAGTCCAACCATTCCACATCCATCCCTCTATGCCACCTGAGCGCCACATGGCACCCAGCGACCCCAAGTATGCTGGAGGTGCAGGGACAAGGTCCCACCATCCTGGGTGGGTGCTGGGTCACAGTCCTGGACACTCCCAGGAGCTTTTCCCTTGGTGGAGAAATGGACCGTGATGCTGGGGTCAGGCACAGCAGTGCAAACAGGGTGGGGAAGGGCTCAGGGAGGCAGGGAGAGACCCTACCATCCCCAGGGCCAAGAGAGGCAACAAAGATCAAAATATGAACATTATTCTAACAACAACCCTCAGCCAAGGCTGTGGTAAGACATAACGAACATTCGTAAAGTGCCTGAAATTGGAAAAATGTGCTGTTATTACTGTTAAATATTTATTCCTCTTTCCCTGAACCTAAAAATACACCAACTGCAGAGTATTTTTTCCCTGTACAGGTTTTTTGGAATGCGTAATTGTAGAATATTTTCTGCCTCCAGCTATTTTGCTCAAATAACACCCACAGACTTTACTGCTTGGGGATTTGTTCACAATGGTGTTAAAAAAAAATTAAAAAAATAAATCTAATACTACCACCCTGCAGGGAGGGGGGCTGAGTCAGATGGTGGCTGTTTAGGAGAACACCTGGAGCCGGTGCCGAGGTATGTAGGACAGAGTGGCAAAAACCAGCCATGGCACTGGAAGATCCTAAACAGCAGCGCTGCCAAGCAGCCAGGGGCCACTGTCACCCCAAAATCAGCTCCTGATTTTGATACTGTGGCAGCTCATCGGGCAGCTCCACATCCCCCGTGCTCGTCGTCGAGGACGCTTTGTCACATCTCCAGCATGGGATTTAGTCACAGCAGAGGCGAGCCAGCCCCGCGGCACATGCGAAGCTGAGGGGTTCAGCTCACGTGCCTCTTATTCACCATCTGGAGACTGCGAAGCTGACGTCTCCCCGTGCTCTGCAGACCCCTGACCAGCTGGGAGGTCGTGGCAGGGCCCTAAATGTGAGCACCCAAACAGACCATCAGTGGCACAGCTACAGGGACAAGAGGGATGGCAGGTGCCCAGCTGAGTCCCTGAGGCCACATCTCCAAAGGTACCAGTTGGGAAGGCAGTTGTGGGGCTTGCTGGAACAAGCCCATGGCAGTTTCCCCAGGGCATGTGGCCCTGCAGCTCCCGAAGAAGCTGTTCCATCCTCGGCACCTTCCTGGGCACTGTGACTGGGCACAGCAATGACAGGCAGGCACGAGGCTTGCTCCTGTGTGTAATGCTGGGGACGTGCTGGTGTCACTGTCCGTGCCAGAGGGACGCACACGGACACGTCTGTCTCACCTGCATCCCAATGATGGCATAGATGAAGAAAAGCATGGCAATCAGGAGGCAGACGTAGGGGAGTGCCTGCAAGAGAAGCAGATGAGTCATCTCATCTATCACAGGTCCAGTCCCAGAGGAGCACAAAACACACAGGTAAGCTGTGCTGATCCATCTCTCCTACAAGACCTTGAGAGCAGCCCGTATTTAGGAGCAGCACCACATGAGACTGACCTTGAAGGACTGCACAAACGTCCAGAGCAGGATGCGGATGGTGTAACCCTGGCGGAGCAGCTTGATGAGCCGAGCAGCCCGGAAAAGCTTCAGGAAGCTCATGTTGAAGCTGCTGGTGTTCACCAGCTGGGAGGAGATGAGAGGGTCAGAGGGAGATGGGAGCCCACCCCACCACCCTACACCCCGCTGCTCCCAGCCCCTGCTTCACCTTGGTGTCCGTCAGGATGATCTCTGTAATGCTGCCGATGACCGTGATGAAGTCAAATATGTTCCAGGTGTCCCGGAAATAATTCTGCAAAAGAAAGGAGAGAGGGAACGTGGATTTGAACTCAGGGACAGCAGGTCTGAAGGGTGCTGGGCCACGGGCCAAAGCTGCTTATGGGCAATGGTGGAGACCTCGCAGTCCATTTGCATGCAGCCATGGTCCGGAACACCATCCTGTGTCTGAGACAGCAGCAGACCTGAGCATGTCTGCAGCAAGTAGCTTCTCCTGGGAGATGATTCATGCATCCAACCGACCACCCTGGCAAATGGGAGCAGGAAAAGTAGCCACAGCCCAGGTCAGGCTGCAACAGCTCATCACATTGACCTTCACAGCCAGGAGGCTGCTTTGCCCTCCTCTTCACAGACACCTGGACACATCTCAAGCCCCTGCTACTGGTGCAGCAGCTGGTGCAAGACTGAACGGGACCATGACTGGTGCTACTGGGAGCAAGGAGGGTGGCTAGAAACCCTCCTGATAGCGGACTTTATCTCCCATGAGCAGCAAAGAATAGCTGAAGAAAAAGCAATCTGTGTTTTCAAATCCCAAATGAGCAGCTGGGAACTTGAGGACTGTGAATCAGTCAGCGAGGTCTCACTGCTGCTCAGGTCTGGTCCAACTGGTACAGCCCAAGGACAGAAGTGCACCAGCACCTCCTGACTTGTGGGGACAAGGGAGCACAGCCACCAGCATGTGCAGCAGCAGTGGGCTCTAACAGAGCATCAGCACAGAACATGCATGGTCCAGGCACAGAGCACAAGGCAAGAAATAAAGCAGCAGTGTGGGTTCCCCCAGCAGCACCCAGCAGAGGGAAGTGCAATGAGAACCAAAGGATTCCAGCCTAAAAGCAGCTCCCAGGCCAGGATCCAAAATAAGTAGCAGCAACCTCACATTATTAACACCTTCCCTCTGTGATCTGTGCACTGCCAAATTCCAAATTAACACCCTCATAAAGAACAGGAGCGGGCACTCACCAGGAAGCCGAAAGCGATGATCTTGAGGACGCACTCCAAGGAGAACACCATGGTGAAGGCAATGTTCAGGTACTTCAGGGCCAGCTCATAGGTGTATGGAGCAGAATAGTACTGATGGAAACAGAGACAGCACTAGCCAGGAGGGGGCCTGCCAGCCTCTTGGCTGATGACTGTCCCAGCACAGACCCGACAGTGGCCTATGTTTGCTGCCCTGGCTGCCTCAGGAATTCCTTCCTTTCTTCAGCCCTCCCTCAGGACAAACCTGTGGGGGTCCATGTTCCTTGCCCTGGGGGCATCAAGAACATCTTCTCCTTACTCTCTCCACCCCTCTCCCAGGACAGATGCCACTTCTTCTAAGAAGGGAGCACAGAGGAAATCCAGATCTGCCTGCAGTAGTTAAGAGGTCTAAGTAATCTGGGTAATTTCTTTTAGAATAGATGCCGCCTCCAGTTCGGGTCCTGTGTTGTTTCAAGTGGCTGTGCCAAGGGAATACACACAAAGCATCTCCACAACCAAAATACCCTCTGCTCCCATCCTGGTTGATCCTACTGCTCCAAACAAAGAGGACAGGCTCACTCTGACCACCAGCTCACCTTCATCATGAGCACCACGGTGTTGAGCGCTATCATGGCCATGATGGTGTACTCGAAGGACGGGGACACCACGAAGTGCCACACGCGGTACTGGAAGGTGTGTCTGTTCTGGGGCATGTACCGCGTCAGGGGCTTGGCGCTGATGGCAAAGTCAATACAGGCCCTCTGCAACGAAACAACGCCCATCAGACCCCGGCCCACGGACACCTGGCAGGTGGTGGCTGCCACGCTTCTTTCCTCCATGATCTGGGAAGGCAGCTGGCTCGTGGGTTTCTCACCTTTTCAATATCAAGGGAGTTCCAAGCTCCCAAATTGCTAAAAACCCCATGGAAATGTCCTCATTCCCCCTCCCCAGACCGTACCTCGTTCTTCTCCAGACTGCACTCCTCCATCATTTTGTCTCCTTGCTCTTGGAACGTGATGATGATGAGAGCCACGAAAATGTTGACGAAGAAGAAAGGGAAGACCACAAAGTAGACAACATAAAAAATGGACATCTCCATGCGGTTGCTGCGGCTGGGCCCACGGTCCTCCTCCGTCACATCCACCGAGTGCTGCAGCACCCTGTGGGCAGAGAGGTGAAGAAAAGCAGCCAGGGATATGTCCATCACTTCTAATGGGACCCAGCTCTGTCTGTCCACGCTTGTGTAATGACAAGGTAAAGCTGTGTCCTAATCTGCTTTCAAGGATGACCCTTTTAAATGGCTACAGCTTGTTTTACGGTGCTTTGCTGTGTCCCTGATGAAAAATGGATTTTCCTGTGCTCTGCACACAGAGAACAATAGTGCCCAAACGCACATGAGCACTTAGAGAGGTCTAGTCCTACTGTTATCCCTAACACTGACCTAAAATACATCTCCGGGCCACACAGAAAAGGGATTATCCATCATTCACCCCCTAAGGAAGAAGCTGACCCCAGCCTCATAACAGGGCTAAAAGCTCTGTTGTGCTGGTATAATTTGTTATTCTTCTCCACCTCCCTGCCCAGCAGCTCCTCTCTCAGTCCCACTGGGTGTAACCTGACCACCCCAGCAGGAATGTGACCACCCCTATTTGAGGGGACAGACTGAGCAGAATACTCACTGGGGCCACCCCTCGCCAGTGGACACTGTGAACAGGGTGAGCAGAGCCCAGATGATATTGTCATAGTGAAACTCGTGCCGCTTCCACTCCCGGCATTTCACCTCCATCTTGTTCTTCTCGTGGTCCACATAGTTCCCTCTGCAAGGTTGGGAGGGAGAGTGACCTTGGGTTCTGGGTTGCCAGAGTATGGGATGGTGGGTTTGAACCCTGGGGGCAGCGTGGGTGTGTGCGGGGGTCACCCTTCCTCCCGCAGGGAGAAATGGGGAGGAACTGGATAACAACCATGGGGAAGGGGAGAGAGAAGGGGAAAGTAAAACAGGTGAGAGAAAGAGGAAAGAACAGGAGCAAAATGAGGGCCTCTGCACCCCATAGAAGGATGGGACACGGCACTGGGGACAGGGCTCATGCCGTCCACCCCACGAGCAAGTCATGGCCAAGGACTTAATGGGGAACCCAGCAGACATGACCCAGCACCCTGCCCTTGCCAGAGGGGTCAGCAGCCCCAGACCCACTGCACAGGGCACCTACATGCAGTCCTTTTGCGTGTCCTTCGAGCTGTCAGTGCAGTAGAAGAACTTCCCCTTGAAGAGCTGCACGGCGATGACGGCAAAGATGAACATGAAGAGCTTGTAGACAATGAGGATGTTGAAGACGTTCTTGAGAGATGTCACAACGCAGTCAAAAACGGCCTGAAAGAGACGGCAGAGCTCACCCTGGGGAACCCACAGCCCTGGCAAAGGGCAGGACCAAGACCAGGCTAGTTGGTGGGAAAAGAGGGAAAGAGCTGGGCCTTCTCCCAGGCCAAAAGCTACTTTGTGAATGAGGTTAACACCCAGAGTACCCACAGCACACATGCAGGCACCATGCAGCCCCTGAGACAGCACCAGGGATGGATATTTGTATCCTCAGTGTTCTCTGCAACCAGGGAAGCAGACAGGGGACCATCCTAATGATGCAGCACTCAAGGCTAATTAGTAAACACTTCATCGTTCCGCATCACCCCAAATATCAAGGCAGAGCAAATACCTCTGCCTGCCACAGCAGCACGTCCCTTCGTGCTCTCAGCCCTGGTTCTCACAGCACTTTGCGTGGGGATTGTCCTTATCCCTGTTTCATGGTGGAGACAGGCACTTCCAGAAATGAACTGACACAGGCTGACTCCCTCCACTGATCAGGAAGAAAAGCTGGGGTCAAACCCCATGTTTCTGGGCTGCCACCCTGGGTCTCATCAATCAGCCAAACCACTCATAAGTAAGAAAAAAGGACTTCTTTGGTCTTATACTCTTTTTTTTCAGCTCCGTAGCCCATCAGCTAAGGTAGGGAAAGTGATAATCCTACCTGTGATGCAGAAATAATCCCATTATTGAGATGGGAAATCCCTCTCCAGTACAACACCATGACAGCACAGCACACAAAACTCCGAGCTGTTTGCAACCTGCTCTGGTGGGAAAGACCACAAACTTTGGAAAGAGATTTGAGCTATCCAAAACTAGGGCAGCCTATTTTTCAGGGGCACATTTGGGCTTTGCTCCATTTTGTCCACTCAAGCCCCACTTTCCCTGGCAGAGGAGGTGGTTCTGGACACCTTGCAGTGATGCAGGCCTGCTTTTAATAACTCATTGCACCTCCAGAAATGAAGCAGCCTGAAGGGTGTTGTGGTTGCAGACGGGGCTCCTAAAACACACAAAAAGCTTTGAAAACAAACTGTTGATCGCTCCCAAGCAAATCACTGTGTGTGATCCCTGCTCCCGGCAGTCCATGCAGGAGAAGAGGATGTAAGGCAGCAGATGGAGCTTGTTACCTTCAGCTTGGGCAGTCTCTTGATGGTTTTCAGGGGCCTCAAGACCCGCAGCACACGGAGAGACTTGATGGTCTTGATATCCCGGCCCTTGTTGGTCCTGCCACGTTGGAGGGAGGCACATGCACCCAAAAATGGAACAGAGAGACAATAACCTTGTAGACCTGGGTGCCCTGGGGCGTTAAACTGCCGACAACACCCCCCCAGCACGTGTGAAGACGGGAACAGGAGGGGCACAAGCGTGCGATTGCTGAGCGCTCAGCCCACCTAAACGCGGCCCCTCCAACAGGCACACTGACAGCTGGCAGAGATGGAAAACAAGGCAATCCTCTCTTTCCCGGGATTAGCACCCTTCCAGTGACCCTAACAAACCCCTGGCTGTGGGAAGGAGACAGGGCTGGGGCAGGCAGTGCCAGGAGGTTTGCAGGGCAAAGGCAGAACAAGGAGGTTGCTTCCCTCCTTCAGGCACGTGGTGTTTGCAAATGGGGCTTGCACAGGGTCACCACCACCGCAAATTTTTTCCTACCAGTTGCAAGAAGTTCATAATAAAATCAGGGAGGTGCACACAAGTGGGGTCTACCTTGCCAGGGAAATTATGTGTGCCCCATCCTGGGAAGTGTTCCAGGCAAAGTTGGATGCGGCCCTGAACAACCTGGTCTAGTGGAAGGTGTCCCTGCCCAAGGCAGAGGGATTGGACCCTTGGAAGGGTCTCTAAGGTCTCTCCAGATCAGGGCAACTCTTGCCTTCACCCCAAGTCAGCTGAGGGAGGCAGAGCTTACCAGCAGAATTCTTTAGAAAAGCCCCCTCATGACCCTCATTTCTTGAATATGATGATTATTCCCCAACCACAACACCGGGGGGGGGGCGTTTCTTGTCTTTTAACTAAAGACTGGATCTCAAGGTGGAGCAGCAAGGTCCTGGTGAAGGTGGCACAGCTTGGATCCACCAGGCACCCTTGAAAAACGTCATGGAAATTACTTGCAACAACAGATGCTCCCAATTACACAGCTCCTTGGCGAGGGTTAATGCAACAGGGAGTACAATAATGGGCTTAATCATTACGAGATGTAAACAAAACCACTAATTAATAGTCCTCCCTAGGAGCACGGCCCTCACATGCATAGGAAGCAACTGTACAAACGGACTTAGGACTCACTCTGCTCCTGCTTTTCTCAGTATCAGGGCCTGGATAAGGGGCTGGGGCATCTACCTGAGGGCTGGGGTGAGGGTTTGAGGGCAGCACTCAGCTGGTGCAAGTTGTCACCAAGGGCACCCCAACTGCAGTGGCTGACATCTGCTGAGGGGGTGTCCTCTTCAGCCCTCAGGGGTGCCTGCAGAGCAGCGTGCTGCGGTCCCTGAAAATGCCGCTAAGGGTCAGCTCAGGTGTCGGACAGACTGACATCCACCTGCACCATCCCCCTGCACTCCCAGGAACAGCATCCCGCAATATCCCGAGCGCCATAGTTACCCCAAAGCATTCCTGTCGGCGATCCAGCCCAGCAGCCACCAAGCAGCACCAGCAGAGAGACGGAAAAAGAAAGAGAGGAGGAAGGTAAGAAAAGTGTCATGAGAGCTTCACGGGGACCCTGCAGCAGCTGTCCACCACCCCAGACCTGGGGTGAAAGGCACGATGAGTAGACCACGTTGTGCCCTTCAGGATGGGGCACATCTCCAGGGAGGGACTCACCCAGAAGCCCCTCCTGCCCTCCCGGCTGGAGGTTTTGGGTGCGGGGCACATAGTGAAAGCTCTGCTGTAAGAGGAACCTGCATGGAGTGAGACAGTGGGCAACAGCAGGAAGGCACATGGTCCTCCGTAGCCGAGAGTGGTGGGGGGACCGTGAGCCAAAGGCAGGTGCCTCCAGGGGAACCTACCTGCAAAGCCACAATAGTTCCCATCCAAATTCTGCTAAATCATCTCTATTGAGAACTCCACTGATTAAAAGCCTGAGCTGCAGTGCAGGACCTCCTGCCAGCCAGCAGGACACTCATTTGGACAAGCCAAGGTGGGCTCCAAGGTCCCTGGTTGTAACCAAGCCTCTGTCCCTGTTTGAGCCAAGTCCCTGCCACGTGCACACAGAGCGCTCAGCACTGGGGGCAAAGCCTACAAGTAAAACATTTCCTAAAACACATAAAACTATCCCCAGTCCCTGGCTGTGTGTTAGTCCAACATGTGGGAGATGTGCTGAAAAGGCGACAATTTAATTTGCAGCACTTCTGTGGTGGGACCTCTGTCCTGACCTGCCTCACACCAGGTTATTTTGCAGTACACAGGGCTCCTTCTTGCTTCCAGACCCTGCTGCCAATGGGCATAAGGAGATGCTGTGAGGAAAGAGGCACCTCTGCTGGGTAATCCGGCCTTGCACGCCAAGGATGAGGGCTCCACACTGACCCCTCAACCTCTCCAGCAACCTTTCCACCACCTCTGGGCAGCTCCGCAAAACTGCCGTGAAATGCCTCCTTGGAGGGAGGCAAAGGCGAGCAGGGTCTTTAGTTGTGGTTCTGGTTATTTCAGCTAATTTAATTTGAACTCTTTGGAGATTTACAGCTTTTTATTTAGGCTGAGTAGGGATTGATGTATTAGCTTTCCATGTGGAGAGCTATGGTTAATGGAGACAGCCTCTCTCTCAGGATGTGTGGGCTCCAAGGGAGCAGTGGACAAGCCACAATGGCACACAGAGAGATGGCTTTGTGGGTGGACACTTGATTGTCAGTGATTTGGACGTGGCACAGACAGCCAGTGGGTGATGGTGGCACTGCTGAACCAGCTCAAAGACCTCCTGCTGTGCCCAGAGCCACCCGGGACCCCTGTGGGAAAACCAGAGCGCAGAGGGGAGGCAAAAGGAAAGGCAGGAAACCTGCATGGCACATCCCAACACTCCTACTGGGAAGTGCTGGACTCAGTCACCAGCTGCTCCCATCCAGGTAATCGCCGCAGCCGCTCCATGGGCATTGCTCTTCCCACCCAGCACCACGGAGGAGAGGAGAACGGAAAGTGGGACACTACCCCTGCCCTGGCCCCATGTCAAAGAGCTCACAGAGGGAGAAGAAAAGGAGATGGATTGAAACGTCATCACCAGAGCTTTCCCCTGGAGACCAGGAGGGAGGGCGGGAGGGAGTGTGGCGGGCTGAGACATGGAGAGCTGGTGAACATCCTGCAGCTCCCGCAGCTGTGGTGGTGCTGCGCTGCTGGGGGGAGAGGCAGGTGTTCTTATAAATGCTTTATAATGTAAGAACCCGTCGGAAATCGCCGTGGTGCCTTTGTTCCCTTAACTCCTGAAGCCATGAGATCATCTCCTCCAGCAGCAGCCACGCCGGAGGCGGGGCAGACGGACAATCCCGCAGATTTACATTATACAGAGCCCCCCCGTCCATGGCACAAGCAGCTCAGTATCCACCCAGCTACGGCTACAAGAGAGAGCAGGAGACACCAATGCTGCAAATGTGTGTGGAGATGCCAAGGCGTTCTCCATGGGAAGGGCTTTGGTGCCACAGCTGATGGGAGTGCTCACCCTAGGGAATTCAGCTGCCCCATGCCCAGAGGGAATGTCCTTCCCTCGGGAGGATGGGTGGAGACAGGCAGGTGGCAAGCAGGGCTGGAAGGTGCCAGGCAGCTTCCCCACATGCTCGGCCCTGCCACCTCCAGGGGCCACCGCAGGAATTGTGCCACCCTCGTGGGGTGAGGGCAGGGGAACAGTAAACAATTACTGTCCACCCAGGAGCAGGTTGAGCCAACAACCTGTGCTCCTTCAGCCATCAAAATTCTTGATGGAAGTTGCCTTGGAAGGAAAAGGCTCCCTTGTCCTCCTCCTCAAACCACTCAGTGCATCCAAGGCTGCTGATGCCCTTGAGCCCTGCCAGACACACTCTGAGGGGCTGCCCTGGCAGAGGAGGGATCAGTCAGGCCCTGGAGATGCTTGATCCACCCTCATGGTGGCCTGTGTGGCCTTCCAGAGGCTCAGAGCATTGCTCTCAGCCAGCAAACCCGCCCCATGCTCCTTCCCCATGCCCCCCTGCAGGGGCTGCTTCATCCCTGAGCTGAATTCTCCAGTGGTCTTCTTTGAGGAGCGAGCAGGGGCTGAAAGCACTGGGTGAGGAATGGGGTAGGAGGGTGAGGAAGGCACAAGCAATGAGCCAGGAGGAGTACAAGTGGGTGAGAACCAGGAGAAGGAGCTGCTGCCCAGTCCAGGGTGAGATGGGAGGGATGGATTACGGGGTGCAATCCATCAAGCAGCCTCAGGGCTCAGACCCGGCCACCCCGAGAGCCCCGCACGGTACCTGAGCTGTGGACAAGGCCAAGGCTCCCGTCTGCGTGGCTGCCAGGCCCTCTCCTCTCACCAGCCACTGCTGCCAGTGTCAGAGGCACAAAGAGACAACAACAGCGTGACAAAGAAGCCTGAGCCTCTCCTCTCTCCTCATCTCCGTCCTCAGGCACCAATGGGGCAGCACAGCCCTGGGGACCAGGGGATGCCCCTCTCCTGCAAGCATCACCTTGGCACCACACATCCCTCCCTGTGCTCACTGCACCACCTGCCCCAGCCAGCAGCACAGGGGACGTCAGAGCAGCAGGAAACTTGTCCCTGGGTGCTCCTGCCCACCATGGCATGGGCACCATGGACATCCCAGTACCCACAGGTGCCACAAGCTCTGTACCAGATCCCAATCTCAAAGCGATGCTCAGTGGGGACACTGCAGGGCAAGCACACAGCCCTCTCCATGATGCCACAGAGGACACTGGCACAAACCCTACTGGCCTCACCCCCATTCCTGCAGGGCTCCAGAGCAATGTCCCCCTCAGACCGGAGGAAAAATCACCAGCCAGGTGTACTATTTCCAGCACAAACATGTTTAGAGGGCAGCTCCACCTGGCAGGCTGCTGCTTTTGCTGTCTCTGTGCACCCCAAGATGCATAGCAGGTGTATAACTCCAGCTCTGACACCTTTAGGCCATTTTCCTCCTCTCTAACAGCCCCTTCTGCTCTGTTTCAAATCCACTTTCACCACCAACTTCCTCCTAGCATCTCCAGCTTGCCTTGCCTTGCTCCCTGCCTGCTTGCTCACCAGCTTCTGACAAACAAGGAGAAATACATCTCTGGAGCAGCCACACACCACTGCCAGGAGCCATCCCAGAAGCAGAGCAGAAGGGTGCAGAGAGATAAAATACAAAACGAAATCAGAGTCTCGTAGCCATAACACACGGTTGCATCCTTCTCCCACCCCAGCCAAGGGAAGGCAGGGACCTGACAGGGACAACGGCCACTTACGCCAAGGCAAAAGCTACCAGTGCTCCCACCACCACGATGAAATCCAGGATGTTCCAGAGGTCCCGGAAGTAGGAGCCGTCCTGCAGGATCAAGCCCTGATCAATCATCTGGAGGGGAGATACAGAGAGAAAAACAGGCAGGGAATGAGCAGCTCGGACATCAAGTGGAAGGGACAAGCTAGGGGACAGGGACACTGCAGACTTGTCCCGGTGTCCTGGATGTAGGACTTCGTATTTTGTGGAAGCCTTGAGGCTGATAAAGGAGGTGCTGAGCACTCCAGACCACCACTGCTGAGAACCAGACTTTTAAGGTCTCCACCATCTAAATTTAGGAGCAGAACTGCAAAACTGCACTGTTTCCCACTGGCTGCAGGGATGCTGCAGCCTGTCAGGGCTCTTACCTTGATCACCATCTCGAAGGTGAAGACACCAGTGAAGACGTAATCAAAATACCTCAGGACCTGCAGAGAGAGGGCACAGGTGCTCTGCAGCTGCTGCTGAGCAAACCCTGCCCACCCAGACACCCAGCTGTTACAGCTTGCCTGGCTCAGGGGCACACACAGGGTTGGTTTGCTTGTCCCAAACCCAGCCTGGTCCCTAAGAGTTCAGGACAGCTCTAAGCCCAGCCTGTGCAGGCAGGAGGGAATCATTCCCCATGCAAATGGCTTGGAAATGATGATGCTAGCCAGGAGCACGTGCCCCATACCAGCGCCCATACCAGCATAAAGTTCAAGCAACTTTACGGCTGGCCAGGCATCCTGGTTTCTCCCCGGGCTCTAAATCCCACAGGTGGGAAGCTGAGAGTGACTCCCATGGTTTCTAAAGGAAGGTGATGGGGAAGAAGACAGATTCCACGGTGTGGTGCAAGTGCCGCCACTGGCTGCCCTGATCTGCCTCCACCACGGGATCTAAAATCCTACAGGAGCTCTGCCTGCACCGGTGGGGGGAGCGCGAGGGAGTTGCAATCACTTTGTTTCGGTCGGAGTTGGTGAGGACGGGATCCTCGGCGGCGAGGGCGATGCTGCTGGCGGCGATCACCAGGAGGATGCACATCTCGAAGTAGCGCAGGTTCACGATGTAGTGGCAGGCCCTCCTCACCCTGTGGGGACAAAGCCCACATCCCACCCGTGAGCTCCTGGCAGGCCCCAGTCACGGCCCATGTGCAAAGCCCACCCCATATCGCCGCCTTCCAGGGTGGGAAGATGGGCAGCAAAGTCTGAGGAGCAAAAGAAGGGAGCCCAAGGGGCATTTGGGCTTGTTGATCCCTTTTCTCAGCTGTCTCAGCCCCACAGCCAGGCAGGGAGAGTCCTTGAGAAATTGGGGTGCCTACTCTTCCAGGCTGCTGGTGCTGGGGAAGAGCTACAGTGGAGCAGAAGACTGCAGGTAAATATAACAATCAATGAATAAAAACCCCAGCTTAGCAATCAGCAGTTGGGCGAGAGAGCCATGAGCATGGCTGCCACAGAGGGAGAGAAATGTGGCTGCTTATCAAGCCTGTTTGGGAGATATTCAGCTCCCTTCCCACAGGGATTCCCTGGTTTTGGTGATGTCTGGGGTCCTCCCCCTTGCAGCCCTCCCCAGCCCCAGTCTGAAAAACATCTCACGGGTTGGTGGTGCTGAAGATGAACATGGAGCTGTGCGGCACCATCGCTTTGCCCGTTTTGCTCTTTTCCTTCTTTTGCTTCTTCTTCTCCATTTCCTCCTCATCCTCTTTGGTCTCAGCCTCCTTTAAGGGGCTGGCTTCGCCGTCTGTCTTGTTGCTAACTGCAGGAAAGCGAGAGCCTTTGCCTGGCCTTGCACCCAGACAACACCCTGGGGTGTCCCTGCCACCAGGGCAACCCTCTCATTCCTGCTCTGAATCCCTGTGCTGTTACAGGGAGAGGGACTAAGCAGGAAGAAAACACACGAGCTGCTGGGATGGAGCAGGTGAAATGGGCTTAACAAGGCCAGTTTTCACCTTGCTGGTTAATTAATAACACTGCTCAAAGCAGCTCACCTTGACAGCGAGGGTGCTGTTAAGGGGTTTGAGTGACAGCGAGCTGCCAGAGGCTACAGATGTGCCAGGAAAGACAGGGAATACGAGAGTTTTGCCCAGGCAGAGAGGAAGGGGAAATGAGGGATCAGATGAAGGGGTGGATGGAAAGAGGTGAGAAAGGGACATGGGCCCCAGGGGGTGCTGGCACATCAGCGTTTGGTCTCCCCTGCAAAACTGGAGAGCTGGAGGGAGGTACTGCAAGGAATAGCAAGGAGATCCCCCCAGCTGATGGATGTGGACAGGAAAAGCCGTGCAAGCGGCTTTCCATCCCCACAGAGTCCCCAAGGGCTGGGAGAGGGGCTCAGGAAAGAGAGACAGGTCCTCACTCTGTACCACAGCGGAGTCGTGGACATCAATCATGATGGCCGTGCTCTCGGTGGCCTTCTCGGTGTTGGGGGTGATGGAGGAGAGGTCGGGCTCGCTGTGGCTCACGGTGCGACTGGGGTCCAGCAGTGCCTGCTCACTGGTGTCTGGGCTGCTGCAGTCCTGCTCCGTCAGGTTGCCCGTCTTCCCCTGGGAGAGCTCGGGTGCGGCGTGTGGGGGGCTCCCCTTCTTGGCGGTCCCAATCAGATCGGCATCGCCGGCAGGGACCCCGTTTGTCCTGCAGGAGGGACGGGGGAGAAAAAGGGGTGTGAGAAGATATGGGGATGTGAGGAGAAGAGAATATGAGGGAATGGCAAGATGCCCTCTGCAGGTACCAACCTGATGGACTCCCCGCTCGCCTCCGGCTCCCCTGGAATCAGCGCCTCCGCTGCAGCCACGTCCCCACGCCGGTCCCCGTCCTGTGCCCCCTCCGTGGTGCTGGCCTCCTCCAGCCCCATCTCCTGGCTGGCTGAGCGGCTCCCCAAGATGCCAGCCGTGTCCTTCCCCTCCATGCGGGCTCTGCGGTGCCGGCTGCGCCGCTGGCTCTGCCTCATCCTGGCCCTATCCTCGATGCTGCCTCCTGCCCCGTCCTGTTCTCCTGGCTCACAGTTCCCGTGGCAAGATTTCTGCTGCCACATGTCCTTGTCCCGCTTGGCCCGGGGCGATGTCCTGTCCTCACCACCGCCGGGGTTGGCCCCTGGGACTGGCTGCTCAGGTCCCTCGGCCAGCGGCCGCTCGCCCTTGCCCTGCTCCTCAGCGCATTTCTCCAGGGTGACGCCATCCCCGGGTTTCTTCCTGCGGAAGATGCTGGCGTGGGGATTGATGAGGGGCGGCTCATCCTTGTTGATGCCCTCCTGGCTGGACATCTGCATGTGCCGGCGCAGCTGGCTCGTGCGCTGCTCCCACACCGACATGTGGTGCCGCCTGCGACGCTCCCGCCTGCAACGGGGACAGCGAGGGGTCACCATCCCAGCTGTCCACACCATCCCCTGGTGAAGCACCCACCCTGGATTTAATGTGGGAATCCCAGGGAGAAGGAAGTGCCACCGCCAGAGTTACAGGCTGTGCTAAGGCTTCATCAGTGTCCCTCTGGTGCTGGCAGGGGCTGGAAATGGGGCTGAGACTGTGCTTGTGCCCCTTCAGAAGTCATCAGGCTGATGGATGATACAGCCCCAGTAGCCTCACTGCCACCCTGAAGCTTTCGGGCAGCATGTCCAGCTTCTGGGAGCAGAAGCCAAGCCAAGCCAAGCATCCTGGCTTGCCCTGTCCCAGACAGGCAGGGACCACCTTCCTCTAGTGTGATTGCCTGGGGACAGCTTAAATATGGGCCAAGCCCTCTTGCTGCATCCAGGGACCTCTCCTTGCCTCTCTCCCAGCACATCCCAGGTAGAAAGCCTGCCCTGAGGCTTGAGGAGCAGCGATTTTGACTGTCTGAGGGGAAGGAGCTGCACTGGGCTTCTCTATGTGGAGAACTGGGCGATGCCACAAAACCTTTGCAGTGTCGTAAAACAACACCCAGGAGAAGACAGACATGCCCTTCCCGACACCCCCGCGGCACAGGGAAACACCCAGGAGCACACACGGGCACGGGCACTGCTCACACCCCACCGCACACCCACCAGCGACGGGCGCCGGCACCAGGGCACCGCGCACGGGGGATCGGCACACGCCGAGCCGCGCACACACGGACGGGGAGCACGGGGGCACACGGATACAGCACACACACACACACAGTTCGTCAGGTGTGCCCCGGCCCCGCTGACGCACAGACAGCACAGGAGCCACAGACGGACACGCGCCCCCGCCGCCCACATACAGGTGGCTGCTGCGTGGCTCCCACATCGACATGTGGTGTCTCCTCCGCCTGTCTCTTCTGGGGAGGAAAAACAAACGGGTTCAATCCCCTCCTTCCACTCCTGTGGGCAGCGCAGAGAGCTGTCCCCCCTCCCTGGGCAGCCGGTCAGCGCAGCAGCCCCATCCTGGCCCTGCACGCACGCAGTGAGCCCCCGCTGGCACACTGGTCACAGGCTGCCCGCACTCAGCTGACGCTCCATTCCCTGGGAGCCTTCCCCACACCGTGCAGGGAGAGCAGTGCTGGCTCCAGTCCTTCAGAAGCTCCGAGACATCCTTGGGTATTTAACAGCTGTCTCAAACTGCTCCAAATTCACTTCTCCCAAGAAACACATGGCAATTGGGAAGAGGAAGCAATGCATCAGGCCAGCCCTGAGCTGCTCAGAGCCATCACCGTGGGTTGATGCTGCCCTGGGAGCACAGAGGGGAACATGAAGCTCCCCAGCAAACACGAGGCACAAGCCCAGGTTGCGATGCCACAGAGCTCCTGTCACCTGAGCAGCCCCCACACAGAGCAAGTTAACAGGACTGGCAGAGTCCTTCACACACGTTAGCAGCCGGGGAGATTCCAGGCTTTATCCTCTGTATCCACATAGAAAAGATTCGGATACACGCAGCTCCAAGAAAACTGCCCTGAGAATATGCGATCATAGAAACATAGAACATCCTGAGTTTGAAGGGATCCACAAGGATCATTGAATCCAGCTCCTGGCCTGCACAGGACAACCCCAAGAATCCCACCATGTGCCTGAGAGCATTGTCCAAACGCTTCTTGAGCTCTCGCAGGCTTGGTGTTGTGACCACTTCCTAACAGTTTGAAGACATTCCCCCTTGTCCTATCACTTGTCAGAAAACCACCATCTCCAAAGTCCCTCTTCAGCTCTCTCGTAGCCCCTTTAGGTACTGGAAGGTGCTCTAAGGTCTCCAGGCTGAACAACCTCAATGCTCCCAGCCTGAGCTCTCGGGAGAGGTGCTCCAGTCACGCCGGTGATTATGGTCTCCATGGAGCCCCGTGCATGGGAGGGGCCCAGTGCCACGCTCGAGGCAGGGATGGAGCTGCAGGCACCCACGGCATTCCCACAACAAGTGGCCGAGCCTCCAGATGCATCCACGCAGCGCATTCGGCACCAACGCATGACAGCGCCCGCACGCGCCCATCTGTCCGCCCCCGCGCCGAGCGGCCCCGAGCCATCTGCCCCGGCTCCGAGCACGGTGCTCCCACGGCCACCGCGGCCACCCCCGCCAGCCTGGCCATGGAGGAGGGCCCATCCGCCCCCACGCCGCCGGACCTCCTGCACCAGGGATGCCTGCACCAAGCACCAGGTACCCGCGTGGAAATGGAGCCATCCGTGTCCGTGCACACCCAGAGGCAGAGCCCGGCTCTGAGCTCCCAGCAGCCCTTCTGTGCCAGCTCTGCTCTGCCGTGTCCACCACTGTGTTGTTCCCACTGCTGTGTCCCTCCCCAGCTGCTGGCACAAGCGCAGCACCACCGAAAGCACACCAGACCTGAGGCTGACAACATCATCAAGCCTAACCCGTGGCATCGCACTGCCTCGCCCTGACCCCAATCCATCCTGGTGAGTGGGAGGAGCTGGAGAAAAGCCCTGTGAATATCAGTACCTTCCCTTTCAATGCCACCAGAACAACAAGGAAAGGTTAAAAAGATCCGTTTTCCCAACCAGCTCTGTCTGACAACGACTAGAAAGCTCTATCAGGGATGTGCAGTGTGGGCAAATCCTTTACTGCCCTAATATATTCCATCTCCCCCTCTTCCTCTCTCCTATCTGTCCGTTCCTCAGCCTCTTCTGCAGCCTGAAGCTCTCTATTCCCTCGCTTTATCCAACACATTCCCAGTGGTATCCAGAAACAGAGCCGACATACAGACTCCACCACCTCTCCCCTAAATCCCCCCTAGTACTCGGCCAGACACGGATTTATTATGAACATCCCATCACCCCCAAACCAGGGCGAAATCTATGGCTGCTGGGGGATCAGGCAGGGCTTACAAGCACCTGCCACTCCTGCTGCCCCTAAAACCATGCAGGATGTGGGACCACAGCATCCCACCACTGCCAAACCAGGGACGGGGCCGTTCCCAAGGCTGCCTCTGACCCCCCCAGATCAGCACTCGCCTGAAGACAGCAGTTTCTCTCAGCAAATCTGCAAGAGATTCTGCCGTGTACGAGCTTGGCTGGGTTTCAAAGCATAACGAAACCTAAAATTCCCTGGGAAGGGATTCTATTAAAAAAAAAAAAAAAAAAAGAAGAAGGAAAAAAAAAAATCCCTTCAGCTGTACTGAAAATGTACTGTTTTGGGAAACAAATCAAAACGCCTCGTTCCAATGTTGACTTTGAAAGTTTTATGTGATTTAGACCATATGACACCTCAAAATAAAGAGAAAAAAGGCATCTAGGAAGGAAAAAACAGAATTTTCTCCTGCTGAAATGCAGAGACAAGGCTTCTTAACACCATGCTGGAGGTTTATGTGGTTTGGGGCTTTTTTTTCTCGCCCAAATCAAATTTTTGTACAATCAAACACGGTTTCACAAAACTGCTCCATCTTTCCTAACTGCATTCGCTCCCAAGGAAGGAGCCCGAGGGAGATTTGTGACACCGCTGCTCCCTTCTCCCCCAGCCCTGGCTGCTCTCCTGCAGCTCTGCCATGAAGAAACACTCCCCAGGAACAAATATCACCCCTCCTCAAGAATAACTTGAGATACCTTCCTCCTCCCCAGCCTCCTACATCAGCCCTCAGTGCTTGAGCTCTATATTTGGGGCAGAAAGGCTCTTTTAGCATATTTTTGCCATGCCCAAGCACTGAGGCTGCAGCTTGCTGTAGAGGTTGGCAATGTCAGGACTTCCCTGGTGACCTGTTCCCCATGCTGTCACCTCCCTAAAAGCACTGCTGTTCACGGGGAGCACACTCCTAGACCTCCATCCGTCTTTAGGAGGATGCCCAGAGAGGGAGTAACCCCATGTGGGGACCCATTTTCCTTGTGGCAGCCCTCCCAGCCAGCCACGCCAGGCTCTGCTGCAGCTCTGTGCCTTTCTAAGCCTGGCTGGGCTCAGGCGGTCACCGGGGTGGTGTTGGGGAGTCACTCACTCGATAGCAGGCATGTTTGGGGCAGACATGGGGCTGACTTCTTTGGCTTTCTGAAGGGCATGCTTCTGGTTAAAGGCCTCCTCTTCCTCCTGCTCATCCTGCAGAGAAAAGAGGGGCATTGCTCAGTGAGTGGGATGCCGGGGTTCCAAGGGAAAGCTCAGCCATCGGGAGAAGTGAGGGATGCACAGGGCCACCCTTGATGCCAAGGCTTGAGGGATAGAGGGGGACCTGTACTTCCAGAGACACTTTATTTCCCTTGTGCTGTGGGGATGCAGGTTCCCCACTACACCAGATCTTTCCAAAGGCGTCAGTGCTGCTTAAATAAGTGAGCCCAGCCCACTCCAGGCAAGAGCTGGGCTGAGCATGGTGGAACAACCCCAGACAGCGCAGACCAGCTCAGCCCTCCCTTCCTCACAGCCACAGGGGCTAGACAGGCATCCCCCCAACGGAGTGGGAGGCATCCATGAATGACCCCGTCGGAGACCGGATTGCTTTAATGAGTATGGTTGTGTCTCCGGAGCAAAGAATGTCATTAGGAGTCATTAGCGAGCATTCAGCCTTTTCAAAAACTCAGCGCTCTCATAATTGACGCTGCTGGTACCCGGGGGGCTCTCCCATCCCTCGCACCCCAGCGGCAGCCGGCAGCCCCTGGAAGTGCCATCTGCACCCACCGAGGGAGGACAGGGACCCCTGCACACAGCCCTCAGGCAAACCGGCACCTCGCCCTGTTTTGGGTCAGATTTACACCAGCGTGGAAGCCTCCCAGTGAGCCCCAGGGACATGAGTAATAGCATGGGCTCTACAAAACTCTGGGGGCCACAGGATCACTGGTCTGCTCCAAAGAGTGGCAACGTCCCTTGCAGCTCTCTCCTACTCACTGTTATCCAGATGGTGCCCCAACAATTTAGTATTCCCCAAATATTTCCCAGCATGGTCTTAAAAGCAGCTAAGCACCAGCCTAAATTGCATCCTAAATCACATCCGCTGCCCTGTAGGCAGATAGGGAATAAATAGTGACACCACTGGAAAATGCTTCCCACTCCACATCTCCAGAGTGCTCGGGCAGATAACAGTCCCCACATCAGATCCCATCCAACAGATGAGGGTTATCTCGATCTGACCGATGGCAAACAGAACTGGGGAGTTTAAACGGAGAAACAGTTAAAGCCATACTTGAAGTGTGTGCATTCCTGGAAAGACCAGCAGGTTTAAGCATTTTCCTAAATCAAAGCCTAAATGGCTTTGCCCCCACTCTCTCCACGGGAGAAGGAAAAGGAGCAGCAGGAACATACCTTGGTGAGCTCCTGAGCGTTGGCCAGGTTGTCCACGGCAATGGCCAAGAAGACATTCAGCAGAGTATCTGAGAGCAGCTAAGGATGCACAAGCCGTGTGTTAAGGACATGTGTATCTGCAGCTCCCAGGGGAGGATGGCCTTGATGGCTCCTCGCCAGCTCAGCCAAAGGCACAAACTCCTCTCCCATCCCACAGAAACAGCCCTCAGTGCACCTCCACCCAGCTCCTTCTCTGCCTTTGGGATACCCAGCGCTGCCACACGTGTGTGGTGGGTCTCCCTCAGCTGGGAGGGGAAGAAGGAGCAGCAAGTGGGGAGGGGGACGCTCCCAGAGAAGGTGAGGAGGTGGGGTTGTCACCACTAAAAGCACAACAGCCCGGTGGATACAGTTTCCAAACAAGGTGAGGACGATGAAGTAGATGGAGGACCACATCCCTGAGCGCACGCCTCCCTGGGAGCGGATGCCGTTGTACATCACCTCGTTCCAGTCCTCGCCTGTCAGGATCTGCGGGAAGACAAGGCAGCAGCTCTGTCACCTGCACCTGCCCATCACCTGGACATCTGTGCCACAAACACGCGAGTGTGGAGACCCTGGGCAGTGGATAACCCAACTCTGCAGCTGCAGCACCTGACGGAGATCCCACTGGACACTGATGAGGATTTAAAGTCTCCTCAGAAGAGTTTTGAAACTCTTCATCTTCTGTAACAGAGGTGGAAGAGTTTCCATCTCTTTCCATCCACTTTGTTGTGCAGGAGAGGGAGGAAGCAAGTTGTACCTAACAGCTGATAGAGGGGAGCTTGTTTGGTGCAAAGAGCCCCTCCCAGCCATGGGGGAGTAAGCAAAGGTCCCAAGTCCCTTTGGTTGTGTCTCCTGGCAGCCCAGCTCCTACCTGAAACACCGTCATGATGGCTGCAGGGAAGGTGTCAAAGTTGGCCGATGGAGTGCCATCCATGAAGTTAAACCTGGAAGGGGAAAGCAGGGGAACATAAACAGGATGAAATTCCAAGGTCACCAACCCCCAACTGCTGTGCTCAGTTCTCTTGTGTTTAGGAGGACCTTCCCCCACTCCAGAAAAGGTCTCCTGAGCATTTGGTGCCAGAAACAAGAAGGTCTCCTGGCTAGAAGGACCCACACGGCCCAAAGGCAGCCCTCGAGCAGGGATTTTTGTCTGGGAGAGGTACCACGGGGAGGAGACTGAGGGGGAAGGCTACAGTCTTGCTGGGCCCCTAAAGAGGGTGTCATCACTTGGCTTTAACACCGAGAAATTCCTGTTCCCCAGCCTTGAAATGACCTACCTGCCTCCAAACAGCTGCATTCCCAGCAAGGCAAAGACTACGATGAAGAGGAAGAGGAGGAAGAGCAGACTGATAATAGATTTCATGGAGCTCATCAGTGAGACCACCAAATTCCTCAGGGATGCCCAGTACCTAGAAAGCAGAGACATTGCTGGAACACTGGCAGTGATGCTGACACCATCAGCAGGAGAGCAGGAGCAGCTGGATCCGGGCTGCAGCCACAGTCCGAGACGGAGGACGACAGGCACTGATGGTGGGTACGCACTTGGTTATTTTAAATATGCGCAGGAGACGAAGAGCTCGTAGGACACTGATCCCAAAAGAGGTTCCTGGTCTGAATATAGCCCAAACCACTTCGAAGATGCTTCCCACTGTGACCTGAGAAGCAGACACAGCCACAAGTCAAAGACAGGCTCGGGACGGGCTGTTGCAGGAAATATTAACCTCCCTGAAGACGAGGCACCCGCCACCCAGTCCAGGACCTGGTGTCTCAGGCTGTCCCGGCAGAAAGTGCTCCCTGCCCACTGTGAGGGCCAGCCTCTTCTCCCTCTTGGTGCCTTGCATTGCAGACCCCTGCCAAGCACTTCCCCCCACACCCAGAGCATCCCTGGGGCCGCTCACCCCACAGTCGAAGCAGTTGAAGGAAGAATGGAAGTAAAGGCGCGGCCCCATCCCGTACATCTTTAAGGACATCTCCAGAAGGAAGAGCCCAAGAAACAGGAACTCTGCATAGTCTGAAAGACAAAACCCAAGCGGGCTTGGGACACCGAGCTGTGCGGAGCATCCTGCGTGCACCCACCAGCTGACCATACAGAACACCACAGAGATGGGACAAGTCAAGGACCATGCTGCATCCCCAAGCTCTCAGGGTCTGGGATGAGGGAATTTTATTTGTGAGGAGCTAAACCATATGTAACAGAGCATCAAAGCCCATGAGTTAATCATTCAGGGTAGATGCACCAGTGTCCCAGGGGATTGAGAGGACCAGACACGGCCAGCACGGAGCAGAGCAGCTCTTTGGCATTAAACCACAGTGGCTGAGGAGCCTGCAAAGGCATCAACCACACGACACTGTAGGGGAATATTATCAACCTGGATTAAAACCATTGCATGGCTGGAACTTGGCCAGGGAAACAGAGCTGAACAGCCAAGAGCCAGTGAAAAGCCTTTCCAGCTATTTCATGAACATTTAGCAGGCAAGAGCCTGGCTCTTCACCTTTCCCAGAAGATGCTTCTCACCACGACCAGCTGCCGTACCACACCGCAGCATGCTGGGAGCCCGGCAGGCCTGAGCCTACTATTGCAGATTTGGGTAGAGCCAGGGCTTGACATGGACATTTTCAAGGTGAGGAAGAATAACAAGTCTGAGAAAGCAGCACTGTCCCCGCTGCAGCAGCTCAGGAGTGACACATGTGGGGCTGACCACACTGCTCTGCAGCAGCCCACGCTGCAGAGGATGTGGCTGCAGCGCTTCTGAGACCTGACCTTGTGCCCTGGCCCATGGTGGGCTCAGTGAGACTCCAGCACCTGGTTTCAAGCCTGGGATTCCCTCACCATGCTCTGCACAAAGATTTTAACCAGGGTGTTCTGCCATGACCACTCCCATCCCTGCAAATTCACGCCTTTCCAGCAATGGCTTGTGCGCATTCAAAGGTGGTTCTCCAGCAAGTTTTCCATCGCCACTGTTCACAATTTTGGGATAAACGCCGCTGAGACTGGCAGTCTGCTTCTCTCTCATGACAAACACCTCAGACCTGAAGGACATGAAGCCAGCACAACTCCTCCATGTTTGCTCACAAGGCTGAGACATCCCTCAGTGGCCGTGGGGCCAAGGGCAAAGCTGGATTAAATATCTGCGCATGGTCGTTTGTTATCAACAGTGAGTGGAGCTGAGGTGATTCCCCACCCAGCTCTACACCAGCATGACTGTGATGCGACTCATCCCTATTGTGCCTTGAGGCAGGAAATGAGGGTGTGCTGCAACCTCCAGCCACTGGAGATAAGAAGATTTTTCCTGCCCAGGCAGAGCTCTCCCACCTACACCAAGCCCAGGGACTCACAGAGGAAGTGGGTGAGCCAGGCCGGCTGGTTGTGATGGACGATGGCCACGCAGGCAGTGTTGAGAGCCACCAGGCTCAGCACGATCCAGTAGAAGACCTGGGATTTCACCATGTGGCGAACGGAGATGCGCAGGAGCCGCTCCTTGTGCCGTAAGTAGGAGGCACCGTCCACCCTGGCGCCTTTGAGGCCAGAGTGACTCGAGGGGTTACCTAAAGGAAAAGAAGGGGAACAAGGAGTTGGATGCTCCAGCCTCTCCTGCAACGTGAGACAGGACAGATGGCTCATGGACATTGCTCTTATGGGGCACAACTTGTCAGGAGAGGTTTTATGTGGCACAGGGGGCAGCAGGAGGTTTGCTGCTATACTAGCAGAGATGGCTGGTCTGTGACACTCTGCATGTGATGGGTGTGACTCCAGGAACCCAATCAGCTGGCAGAGGTTTGGGGGAAGCAAGCTGCAGACTGCACTGACCCAAGGTTGGATTAAGACGTCTTCTCTGCGCCAGCCTCCGCTCGCCCACGGAGGAGATGTCGACACAGTGCTCGTCACTCGACATGGCATCCGTCCGGTTCCGCTTGATGGTGGCTCGCCTGAGCACTGCAAAGGTAAGAGAAACAGGTGTTGGAGTCTCAGTGGCCCAACTCTGCCAGTAGCCAGCTCGTTGGATCAGGACCTGGTGATCAGTACTCAGGTCTGTTAACAGGATGGAGAGACCCAGGAGATCCCAGTCCAGAGCTATCCCTTGTGTGGGATCTGACACCTCCCAGCCTCCACGCTCTCTCAGGGGTTATGGTGCCAATCCACCTCCCCTCACCCCTCTCTTGGGCTGCAGACCCCCCTGGGGCCTCCCCAGACCTCCCATCACAGCTGGAGGGTCTGAGCCTCCAGCTCTGGGCAGGCAGAAGGAAGGGCAGGCAGATTTTAAGGGCATTGCTGGTCTTACCGTCTAAGGCTGAGGTCCCCGAGTTTTTGTTCTCTTCAGCCAGCATGACTTCCTCTACGTAAAACACACAGTTCAGCATCAGGAGACAAGGCACTGTCAGATGTTACTGCCTTGTACCTAAGAACTTTCCCCAGCCCAGAGGCTGGCTCTAGATTGCAAACTCTCACCAAGTATTGGTTAAGGGCCCAAAAGCAAGTTCTGGAGGGTGACAAGTGGCAGCTACCAAACATTGCAGCAGAAAGAAAAATTACTTGTAATCAGCCCTTCTCCCCCCACCGTCATTAAGCTCATTAAAGAAGTTGAAAATTGTAGGCAGGTCTGGGGCTCAAACAACCCAGCCCAGGGCTAAAGCTGAGGTGTGGTGCTCAGGACTCATTTCAAGACACCCATCTTTTACAAGACTGAACACTGGAGGAAAGTGTAAATCTTCCCTTTGCGGAGCTGACTGCACTGACCTGATTCCTACGAGGAGCAAGCAAGGACATGGGCTGTGGCAGTTTGGGAACCAACACCCACGGGCTGTCATGCCTGGTGTCAGGAGGAACCTCCACCACCCCCAGCCCAGGTCCAGGAGTGCCGAGGTAGGAACCAGTAAGTACATCCCCTCCAGATGGCTCCAGGAGGAGATTTAACTGGAAAACCCCTGTTCACTGCTCTTCTTTCCCACTGCCCACCAGTGCAGGGGACTCCAGCAAACACCAGGAGAAAGGAAACCATGGCAGAGCATGGCTGACAGCACGTGTATCTCACAGCCTCCTGGGAGATGTAACAGAATGTGCCTTGTGCACAGAATGTGACAATTTCATGTCACAGAACATGAGGATTCGCCGGGGCTTGGTGATGTCCTTGCTTGCAGCCTGGTGGGACCATCGCACCAAGCTCACCCGTGCACTCAACATCACCACGTGAGCACCTCGGGGGCACTTTGGGGCTCAGGGATTCCTTTCTATCTCCACCACCCCGCACGACCAGAAGGCTGTGGTTCCCGTAGTCCCCCCTCACGTCCCCCTGGCCACCATCCTTTACCCGCTTTGTCTATCCATGCCCGGTAGCCGTTGAGCTCCCGCTCAATCTGCTGCTGGCGCCGCAGCTTCATGAAGGCTCGGCGGTTCTCCACGCGCTCTCGCTCTTTGGCAAACTCCCTGGGGAAGGGCAGAAGGGAGGGGTGAGAGCAGGGCTGAGGGGCAGCATGATGCTCAGGGGCATGGGAACCACGGCACAGAAAGCAGGGACCAAAGTGATTCTTGGGGACATGCACGGCCATCCCCAGCCAAAGCATAGCCAGGGGAGGGGTGAATGATCAGGGAGGAGAGAAGGAGGGGTGGATGGATGTGAGCAAACCCCCTGCTTGATTGCTCAGTCCTGCATGCTCCAGCTGGGAGCTGCTGCCACTCAGGGAGGATGCTCCCAGTGCCACCCAAATCCAGATCCAGCTCAGCTTCTGTGTGTCCCTTCAGGGAATAAAAACCAGGCACTGTGAAGAGGCAGTGAGGGGATGGAGGAGGGAAGGTCCTGTCCCTTGTCTTCACCTCCTCCCGTGAATCCTTTTCCTTTCCAGCCTCTCCTTGGAGAATTTTCCCAGGACTTGAGACATTCCTGTCCTCCTCCGGATCTCAGTGTCTGACAAGAGCTGTCCAGGTGTGATGACCACTCCCTGTCCCACCCCCAAGTCCCAGCATCTACAGAACTCCAGCCCATGCCCTCAGCCCCGTCCTGGTTCCCGGATGCTCCAAGGGAAGCGTGATTACAAACAGCAAATGGCACTGTTCTCTCCGCAAGAGGAACATCTCTCTCCCCAGAGACCAGCAGCAATCTCAGGCCTCAAAAAATAAAAACTCTTCCGAAGAACTGAAAGAGCTGGTCCGTCTGCTGCAGAGAGCGTTCAAGTGAATTACCCCAGCTGAGCTATTACACCCTGATGCTGTGTGGGCTTTTGCATGTATGTGTGCGTGCGTGTGTTTGTGTGGAAAGCCCGGAATGTTCCCTGCATCTCTTGTTTAAGATCCCCGGACAATTCAAGCGTTTTTAATTCCACCCCAGGAAGGTGAAGTTTCCTGCCGCTCTGGCATTAAGCGTCAAATGACTCCCCCTCCAGCACTGGCTTTCAGACTGAAATGAGACTTTCTTCCCGGGGCAGGGAAGTGGGGGGGGAACAAAAGGCAAGGAAGAGAAAAGCAGCCTAAGTGAAGGGAAGGAGGGTGGAGATGGGGAGAAGGAAGGACCTCCCCAGCCAACAGCAAAACGCACTCTCAATTTTGGGCATGCTATGCCAAAACCCCTCCTTGCTCTAGCTGGAGGAAAGGCAGGAGCATTTTGGCTGTGCTATCACCCCTCACCACACTTTATTTGCAAATTTGAGATGTCAGGGAATGAGAAGACGCTGTTTGGAGTCAGAGTTGGAGGGGAAATTGCCTGTCCTCCTCTGGTTTGGCCCTCTGGTCCTCCCAGCTCTGCTCCGTGGGCCATAACTCCATGGCAGCCTCGGCAGCACTTTTCCCAGACCCCACAGACACCAAATCCTAGAACGATTTGGGTTGGAAGGAACTTTAAAGACCATCTCATTCCTTGCCATGGGCAGGGAAACCTTCCACTAGACCAGGGTACTGAGAGTGCCATGCAACCTGGCCTTGGACACTTCCAGGGATGGGGCAGCCACAGCTTCTCTGGGCAACCTGTGCCAGGGCCTGCCCACCCTCAGAGGGAAGAATTTCTCTCTAATATCTAATCTAACCCTGCTCTCTATCAGTGGGAAGCCATTCCCTCTTGTCTTGTCACTACATGGCCTTGCCCCAAGTCCCTCTCCAGCTCTCCTGAAGCCCCTTTAGGCACTGGAAGGGGCTCTGAGGTCTCTCCAGAGCCTTCTCCACTCAGGCTGAACAACCCCAACTCTCTCAGCTTGAGTGCAACCGGGAGCACTTGGGAAGCTCCCCCTGATTTATATCAGCTGGGAACCTGGCCACTGTCTGCTGCTTCCTGCTTGCCCATCCCTCTGGGCTCCAGCTCCTGTGCTGGTGTCTCCTTTTGCTGCATGGCGAGAGAAACCATCCTCACGTGCCCACAGTGGAAGCCATCCAGAAGGACCAGCTGAGCCCCGAGCCGCCTTTTCCTGCAGAAGGGAATGGGGGCATTGGAAAAGGGGTTCGTCAAGCAACACTTTCCCCCTACCCAGCCCTTTTGCTCATGGAGCACTAATTTACAGGAGGCTGGTGCCACACGCACTCAGGGACAAGGTCCGTGCAGCTGCGGCAGCATCTCCGACGGAGTCACTTCCCACTCACTTGATCCCTAATGGAGCTTAATTGCTTTTGTCCATTAGAAGGAGGAAGGGGTGGCAGAAAGGGGAGGGGAAAAAAAAAGTTAATCTCAACTTAATGAATTATTACATTTCAGAGAGACACGTTCCCAAGCAGGGCAGCAGCGGGGGCTGGTGACATCTGAGAGTGGGTAGGCGATGCTGACAGATCAAGGATTGCTCAGAGCCAATTTGCAGCAGCGGGTAGAGATAATACTGTGTGTGAGTGAGAACAGGGCCAGCCATGGTGACTGACAGCCGCTTGGGAAGGCTCCAAGTCACAGGCAGGGCAGCCTCGCATCGCCCAGAGAGCGGGCGCCTGCCTGCCATTGAAGGGCTCTGCTCTCGTTCTCTTGGGGCTACATCGCCGGGGATGGCCCAATTCTGCCCTGCAAAGAGCCCGGGGCGGTGCTGCCCCATGGGGACCCTGCGAGGGGGCTCAGAGCAGCCCAGCGGATTGCACAGTCTCCACCAGCAACACCTCTGCTTGTCCACCTGGGTCTTCTGGCCCCAAATCCTGATGGCTCCAGCTCGAAAATATCCACCCGCGACAGCTGAGCTCCACGGTGCCGACCTAGTGTCATTGCAGCCCCTCTCTGCCCAGCCTCGTGAAGCCAAAGACACTCCGAGAGCTCTAGAGGCAATTGTTGAAGGCCCTGGTGGGGTTTGGGGATTAATGTGCCATCTGTCCTCCTGCTCCCAAGGACACCATTCCTCCACACCCCGCGCCCCGCCTGCCGGGGCAATGGGAGCGCAGACGCTTCGCTCCTCCTCTGCCTGCAGATTCTCCTCCACAGCCTTGGCATTTCCCTCATGTGGCCTGAGAGCCTCTCTGCTCCTGGCAGGAGACCCTTGGGGACACCACAATGCTCAGCCACATTCCTCTCCAGGCCCCCACAGCTATCCTCACACCAGGGAAGCTATGGTTTTGTTCCAACGTTATCTGCTCTAAGGACTGGAAAGCCCAGGTCTGGTTTCAGTGGGAGAACCACTCGTGCAAGCATCCAGCTTGAAAATGGGTCCCCTTTTAAAAAAAAACCAAAACACAAGAAAACAGGAAAAAACCCCAACCAACCAACTACAAGAAAACCAAGAAGCAAAAACAAGTTAAGAAAAAAGAGTATCACAGATCCATTTTTCTACTTTTTAGACCATCTTTGAGTTAAAAGCAGGTACATACTGCTGGTCACATCAATGTTGTGGCCTCCATGCTGTGAAACAGCAAACCATGCGTCTTCAAACCCATCAATTCATCGCCTTTTGCCTCTGTTAAAGATGCTTCTGCAAACCAGTTATCAAATTGGTCTTAAAACAGCTTGAGGCAGCAGAAAGGATAGGATGGAAATCAGAGAAATACTGCATTACACACTGAGGATGAGGCAGCACCACCACTGTGCTGTGAAAAAACCCAAATATAATGGGATGCATAACAAAGGAGACCATCTGTAAGGCATCAGGTAACACTACTGCTCTCCTCAGGTCTTGGCTCATGGCTCCGCTTCAGGTTTGAGCACCACAATCTGAGGAAAAATTGCCTCCGAGACTCCGGGAGGGTGTCAGAGGAGGTTATGGGACAGAACTGACAACAGACGGTGTGGCAAACACAGCTGAGACAGTTGCAAACCGGGGGGATCAGATGGTATTTACCCAAGAGGTGTAAAGGAACTGAAGTGAGAGTGTTGAACTGACTGCGCAGTCTGTAACCTGGAGCCTCAACTTAAACAGACGGTGACAGGCAGAACTGGCACTGCAGACTGGGATTATTGCACTGAACCCATGGCAGAGGCAGGAGGAAAGTGTCCAAAAGGCACAAAAACCTCTGCAGGGGGAAGGTGTCCTTCAGAGGCCTGCTTTGAAGGAGACAACAAGTTTTTCAGCAAGGGCAATTGCTTGATTTGAGTTCAAGTGAACTGCCAAAGTCAGAGAAGATTCAAGGCCAGGCTGGATGGGGCTCTGAGCAACCTGGTCTAGCTGAAGATGTCCCTGCTCATGGCGGGGGTTATACCAGATGTCTATATTTCAATATCCCTTCCAACCCAAACCATTCTATGATTCCTTAACAAAGCTGTGTCGTCTCAAGAAAGTCTCTGGAGCGCTGAGTGGTGAAAAGAAAGGATACAAAAGGAAAGGCAGACAGAAACACCCTGTTTCTTGTGTTCCCTGTCCATTAGCTTTGATCATCCCTGTGTACTTGGGCGGGAGTTCTGTGTCACCACGGTGTGACAAACCTACAGTGGGAGCGCGCAGCTGACGCTGCTAAAGAGAGCACATTTATAGAGCGCTGGCAGTCACACGAGCTGGGGAAGGAAAAGCTGACAAGCTGTTGGTGACATGGAGCTGTAAAACGGGAAGGAGCTGGGAGATACCAGCCCTGAGATTACCCATTACATCACTGTCCCAGTTAAGAAGGGGCAGATGCTGACGGGTGCCTTCTACCTTGCAGAAAACCTGTGGCTGTCCACCTGGATTTCTCCAAGGCCAAGTGTGCTGATGATACCAAACTGAGAAGTCGACACTCCAGAAGGGAGAACAATCCTGCAGGAAGACCTGGACAGGCTGGAAGAGGGGACTAACAAGAACCTTATGAAGAGAAGCCGTGGCTGCCCCATCCCTGGAAGTGTTCTTGGAACAACCTGGTCTAGTGGAAAGTGCTTGGAACAACCTGGTCTAGTGGAAAGTGTCCCTGTCCATGGCAGGAGGGTTGGAATGAGATGATCTTTACAAGGTCCCCTCCAACCCAGACCATTCTCTGATTCAAGTGCAAGGCCTTGGACACAGGAAAACAAAATCCAGGAGGGCAGCACAGGCCGGGATCTACCCAGCTGGGGAGCAGCTGTATGGAAAGGGACGTGCAGGTCCCGGGGACAAGCTCAGTGTGAGCGAGCAGTGTGCTGCTGCAGCAAAGAAAGCCAGCAGCGTGCTGGGCTGCATCAACGAGGGCATCACCAGCAGGGAAGAGAGCCACAAACATTCTGGCTGTAGACTCTCAATTTCATCATTTTTCCAAGGATGACACCACCAAGGTTTGCATCGCTGTTCCCTCTGCCCAGAGAACTCTGTTTGTCTGCAATGCTGCACACCAAGGGCGGCAACAGCACGCTCAGCCCACGCTGCAGGGAAGCTGCAGAAGGGTGACAGAGGGTCTGGCAGCCCCAGCAGCGAGGAGCAGAGATGGGAGCTCGAGATTGTGTTTCAATCTTATCAGGCAGGGCTGGCATGAGCAGCACAGCTTCACTGCTTCAAGAGCCCCGGGCTTTGTTCACAATCACTCCCACTGGTTCATGCAGTGCTGGGAAAACGTCACTCCTCCCCTTCCCTCCTATGCTCCAGTTTCTATCCTCTGTAAGCAGAGAACATCTTTATAGTCTCCTTTTGCCTGTGACAGCAATCCACAGATGAAAGGTGTGTGGTCAGTACTGCAGGTGAGATGTAGTACGGGAAAAAAAAACCCACACCAATTTTCAACCTTTCATCACATTAACTTCCCATGAGCTTCCAGCACTCCAGTTGACACCTTCTACACATGGATACAGTGAACTCAGAACCAGCCATCAAGTGTGAAACCTGCAATGCAACTGCTCCATGTGCCACTGCCTCTGCCAAACAAACAAACAGCAGCCTATGGTGCTCAGAGAATTGATAACGCCACGGGAGTCCCAGCAGCATCACCCAGCAGCAGTGCCCAGCACCAGGGTGGAGCTGCTCCTGGAGGAACTGGGCATCTCCAAAGCCATCCACCAGCTCAAATCACTGCAGCCATGGCCACACGACTGCTGCCGTCAACCAGGAGGGCAGAAATTACAATAGTCTAGAAGAAACAACTCCAAAAGCAATCTGTAAGCAAGCGCTATCTGCTGAGTGCTTTGTCGAGAGGATCAAAATGGAGCTTTTTCACCCACAACTCGCAGACCATAGGCAGTCCATGGAGCAGATTTGCAAGGAGGCACAAATAAGAGCAATTTTGAAGCAGCGGAGACATGCTGGCAAATAATTTGCCAGGAGAAATCAAAGGGGAAAGTCAGCGAGTCATCTTTTTGTTGTGGATTTTTTTTTCCTTCTCACCCAGCTAGCTGTAAGAGGAGTCATTATTCCCTGTAGCAGCAGAGGATCCGGCACAGCAGCCACGCACGCCTCTTGTCAGGCAGCCTGTTTGCACAGGGCTTGGAGCCCCCGGCAGAAAGGTGGCCCAGCAGAGCATGGCAGAGAGGCACTCGTTGAATATGGATGCCCACCTGCCTGCTGGATAGAGAGGAAGGTCCCCAAGGCTCCTTTGCCTGGCCTGTGTCCAAACACCACGGCGATGACAAAGAGCGAGGGACGTTTCTCGTGCATCCCGTGGTGGTGCTGGGGGACCTGGGAGGGAGGGGCATCACAGCCCCCTCCTCGTGACGCCCACGCCTCCATTCGAAAGGGGTTTCAACTGCTGAGCTCCCAAGCACAACACAAGTGCAGACATTTCGCATCTCATCTGAGCCGCGCCTTGAGATCCTACAACCATTCCAGGAAAAAGCCAACGTGATGCTTCCAAGCTTTCATGCTTCCAACTCCGTATTTCTTGGGCGTAGAATCACAGACTCCTTCAGGCTGGAAAAGCCCTCTAAGATCCTCAGATCCAACTATTAACACAGCAGCACCATGTTCACCGCTAAACAGCGTCCCTAAAGGCCATACCCACGTGTTTTTTGAACACTTCCAGGGCTGGTGATTCCACTGCTTCCCTGGGCAGCCTGGTCCAATGCCTGACCATTCTTACCGCAAAGAATTTTGTTTGTTGACATCTTGCTGTGAACTCGTGGCGTCCCCACAAGCCCTCCTGCGTTGCGATGTGTCCCCCACTTCCCCTTCCACGAATCTTCGAGACGTTAATCCTCTTCCTGGTGCTTTTGGCTTCAAAGTACCAGATCCTGCTGAACCACGTGGGGCCCTGGTTTTTGTGTGGAGCCGGCAAGAAGAACCCTCTCTCCATTGAAAACGTACGCTTGTTCCCTCAACACCCTTATTATTAATTGCTATAAAACTTAATTTTATTCATCGTTTGTTATGCATCCAAATTGGATGGGGAAAAAAATTCAAATTAACTGAAGTGAAAAGATTTCAGAAGATGGTACAGAAGGCTCCTGAAGGAACTGAAGAAAACTCTCCGGAGACTGGGAACACAGTGCTAACCCAACCTGAAAGAAAGATCTTAAGACAAAGAAATCTTGCCAAATTGATCCTTTAATTATAACATTAGTCGTTTCTTTCAAAGGCTTAGTGTAAGAGCTGGGGGTGGGGGGCAGAAAAGACTTTAAGGGAGAAAAGACTTAACATCACCAGGATGAGTGGAAGCAATTAGGAGGATTTAAATTACTCTCTTGTTTGGTACAAGGCAGATGGATTTCATTTTTCTTGCCATTGTGCTCTACTTCTTGCTCTGCCATTAGCTTCCAGAGGTCTTCTCCTTGGCTGGCCTGAGGGCCCAGTCTTCCCAGGTCAGGCAGCATCCCCTTCCACTCTGCACCCACTCAGCTATCACTGCAGACCAGAAATACCAGTGATTACAACAGCTCTGCCACCCTGGAAAGGGGCTGGATGTACAAGACTGGAGATGGGAACGGAGTCTCCCAGCCCTCAACAGGAGGATGATGCTGCAGCAAATGGAGGAGGGTGATTGCAAACCAAATTTTTTCTGCAGAGGCTGTGGAAAGGGAGGTGGGAAAGAGTCAAAATGCAGCCTGTTTGGTACTGGGAGCTCTGCATGAGTCCTCAGGAAGCTCTGCATGAGTCCTCAGTGCTACACCTCCAAGCACAGCTTATTTTTTATCTTCACTCCTTCATCTTCTTGCTCCCAGTGACAAACCAGACACAAGCCATCCTCTTGCCAGGAGGGGCAAAGCAGGCAGGGCCTCCGCAGTCACTAGGGCAGGACTGTGGTGACTCCTGGGGTGGCACTACTGCCACTGGCGCAGGACACCGGCAGCAGGGACGGGGCAGCGCGGCTCTCGTCGGGTCTCTGCTGCTCTGGAGACAGAGCCCAAACACACAGATTCAAATTGTTTCATCTGAGAAACAGACGAGGAAAAAACCCCCAAAACTCAACAGTTTCACAAAAAAAGGGAGAGCAGATCTTTGCAAATCTCCAGTACATGCAGCTTCCCAGGTCACAAGGCAGCCTCAGGTAGAAAGCAGCTTTTCAGTGGATGCTCCATCCTCACTCGCTCCCACTGACTCTCTTCTGCCAGGATTATCTCAGCAGCTTGTGTAGCTTTAAAAGCTGAGCAGTCACATCTCCTTGGGCTCCGTACCTGCTCCCAAAGAGGAACAGGGCCAACTTTTTTTTAATCTTTTCCTGCTTTCAGTCAGAATTAATTGATCCATAATTGCACCCATAGAGGGGGAAAGTTAATAGACACAGTAATAAATGCCAAAGCCACAGCAGAACTGGCTCTCCAAGCCCCTGCCTGGAGCAGCTCCATCTCCTCTTAATAGAGTCGCAGGCGATTCCAGTGCGTGTGTGCCTGTTCGTATTTAGGGAGAAAAACTGAGGAGCCTCGCTATGATGAAAATCATTTCTTTTCCTCTCCCACATACTTTGTGCTTAAGGAGCAGATGGATCCAGGCTGTTTACATCACAGAGGTCATGCCTCAGCTTAACAGTTGGGGAACTGACTGTTGGGAGAGATGCTCATCGCAACCAGAAGATTGCTAAATCTGGGCTCCGGCAAACTTCTGCTGGTGGCAAATGAAACACACAAATGTCCTCCTGCAGCCTCTTCGCATTCGGGACCCACCCCGGGTGTTCGGCTGCTTCCCCAAAGGGAGCCGCTGCCGAGGCCAGGCGAGGGCAGAGGCAGCTCTGCAGCAGCTCCTGAGCGTGAACCTTGAGGAGAATGCTGGAAATCCCAAGTGGACCTTGTTATCCGCCGATGCAGATGGTGCAGTTTGCAAGCAACGTGGGGCCAGGTTTCTGCAAGGAGGCTCCCAGGGCTCCCTGCTGCACCCCACGTTAACACAGCGGCCGTGATTTCAGCTGAGCACGGCCTGTCTTCCCCCAAAGCAGGGGTGTAACTGCCAGGGAAAGAACTCATTCCAGTGGAGGTGTTTCTTTGGAGCTCATTCCCAAAGTGACCATCTCTTCTCAGTTCAGCACAGCTGCGGGACGTGTGGGGGTATCCAGCCAGGCCCTGCCTGTTCATCCAGCTCAGACAGTGGAAAGGTCACACCTCCCATCCCCCAGCAGAGCCAAGTGCTCTCATCCAGCACAAGAGGATTGCAGTGAGTGCTAAAAACAAGAAGAGCTCAGCAAACAGAGCAAGGAATGAGGCCCTTCTTGCTGCACTCAAGGCCACACATCATTTGTGTGCAGAAGTACCTTCTCCTGCCTTGGGTCCTACCCCTCCACAGCTTCAGCAGCAGCTTTGGATGATTCATTCTGCCAAGGTGCTGCATCCACTGAGCCACAGAGGATGTGGCTGCATCCAGGCAGGAGGACACGCGCGGTGCCCTTGCCATGGAGTGGCAGAGCCCAGCTTGCCACCTGCGCTCACCTCGCTCAGCCCTCCGGGGAGCTGAGCAGTCCTGCTTTACCCTGGATATCTGGCACGCCATGAGAGCATCTCCATTGCCAATTAGGCCACCCACCCACTTGCATCCTTCCCCAGTACAAACCCTATTAGCAATAAACAAACAGTTGAAATGCCAGCCGGTGCCTGGGAAGAGTCCTAGACAACTGCATCCAATTCAGCGGGCATGGAAACAGCTGCCTCGGGCAGTCCCGGTGCAGGGAAGCACCAAGCTGGACCAGGGCATGGCCAGGTATTCCACCAGCCCCGCTGTGGTCCTCTGGCCAGTGTCTGGCTTGCATCCCCAAGATGCTTTCAGCATCACCCCAGCACCAAAAGCCTCAGTGTCCACACAGCACACCACAGTGGTACGATTTAACGTGGGGCTTTCCCAGCTGCTGAGTCCCAAGCTTCCCAACTTTCCTTCTCTAGGCTTTTGTAGGAAAGCTCCTGCTTGGCACCGAGACCCAGCTGGACTTTGCCCAAATGCCCAAGCTGGATGTGGCATAAGAAATACAAATTCCACCCAACGCTGCTTGGACATCTTCATCCCCCACGAGGGTTCCCTCTCTGCAGGGCAATGTGAGGCCCTTCCCACAGCCTGTCCCCAGAGCCCCTGGACTCAGTCAGATCCCAGAATGAGAGCTGGGAAAATTCAGCCCAACAACAGACCCCAAAGAAGACCAACCTGCCACATTAGAAACTCCTGAAACCACCACCATCACACTTGAATTCCCAGGGACACCCAGGACAGGGACAGAGACGACCAGGGTCATTCTCCACCCTGACCCTTGCATCCAAGGGCTTTCCATCTGGCCAAACCGGTGTTACGATGACTTTTGCATTTTGCCATGATGGGTAATTAGCTAAAAAATGACCTTGCTTCAGTCAGAGCAGGGGAGCCCACATCTTCCCCCAGTGCAGAAGAGGGCATGCTCTCCCCATTCACCAGCCCCTGCCAGCAGCTGAGGATGTGCTGATGCAACCATAGTTCATTGTCATGGAGACAAGAAGAGTTTTTGTCTCCAAACCCAGCTTAATAGCTTGGATTAAAACTGTCTTTCCCTTGGGAAGTGCAGAACAGGGACAGTTGCATTGTCCCTACCGCCTCATCTTCTGGGCTTATCCATGTGCACCCCAAGCACCCCTATCCTCACCAGCTTGCACCCCCCCAGTGCTGGGTGCATCCTGCTGGTCACAGCACAAAGGTGCTCTGTATCACTCCCAAACCACGCACACCCCACCAAAACCAGCCTGGACTCAAACACATTTTCATAGATCCCCCCATGTCTCTCCCCTCTTGCAGGTCCCAAGCAGCCCCAGTGACCGTTTCTCCCAGGTGACCAAAACCACAAGATATTCAGCAATGGGAAATAACAGTAATAATAAATATCTTCAAGGCTGTCCCTTTCCTGCCTTCCCAGGGAGAGAAAGAACCAAGCACAGCCAGGGAGCAATCCCTTGCTGTGGGGCAGGCAGGCAGGCATGGAGGGGATGGAGTGACACAGCGATGCTGGGACCAGCCCTGGGTCTCAGAAGGTGTGGCAGGCACGGCTCAGAGGGAATGACCACATCACTTACCCTGACAGCACTCCCAGGACAAGGTTGAGGACAAAGAAGGATCCAATGATGATGAGGGGGATGAAGTACAGCCAGTTCCAGGTGGCTCCTAAGGCATCATTGGTCTGCAGGGGAAAGAAAAAAACATGTGTGACGTTACCTTCGACACCAGCAACGGGGCAGAGGGAGGGCGCGTTAACTTCAGTGCTCCAGGCTGACCACACCAGGCTCCTCATGGTGACGTGGCCTTGCCTGCCAAGCCTTGGCGGGCACTCTGCAGGGGAGGTCCCCGCCAGGAGAGCCCTGGAGCCCCTCGGCACCCCGCACCAGCCATACTCTCCAGTCTGCAGCCCTCATCAGGCAGGACTGCTCTCCTCCGTCTCCTCCAACCATCCCCGCAGAGACGGTAAGACATGGGTATAGCTGGAGGTGCAGGGTCCTGCAGCCCAAACTGGGGTGCTGAGGGTGAGGGACCACCCTGAGCATGTTTTCCCCAGCAGTTTGATGCAGTGCTTCCCTGCACATCCACTGGGATGGGCCGAAGCAGCCCCATGGCAGCAGGGCCCGCTGAGCACAGACTTATAGGGTGCCTTAAGACCACGGAAGGTGGCGTCTGAAGAAGAGGCAGCCAATGTTTGTCCCTTCGTGTGTGGTGGGAACCCTTCAAACAGGCATTTTGCTGCTGGCATCGTCACTAACACCTTGCAGACACCCTCCCACCCCAGGTATGTCCCCCCAGGCCAAGGAGCTGAGATCAGACAGGAGCTCTGAGCGCAGGGCACAGCCCGACAGCTGCAAAGGCTCCTGATGAGCCCTGCTCAATCCCTCCAGACATTAATTCACCAGGGGTTTAAATAAAGTAGTGCCCCTCTGTCCCTCCCAGCCGCCTCCCAGGCCCCATTTGTCCTCTGGTGTCAGGCACGGTGCGCATGACGCCGGGCTGAGGGTGATGCGGCAGAACGTGACTGTCTGGGGGAGGTGGTATCAATCTTCTTGCAATGAAAGACTCTTTCTCTTTTCTCTCTCTTCCTCCCTCTCCCGGTGCTAATTAAGCCCTCATCTTCATCTGAGTCATTGGCACCACGTCTCCTGGTCGGCCAGTGCAGGAGCTGAGACGAGGCTCTGCAACGGGAGAAGAGCAATTCCGAGGAGGAAGGAAAGTCACCGTGCCGGAGTCTTCCTCCTGTGGGAACTTCAGCTGGGTGTCCCCATCACCCTGACACTGAGCCCGAGGCAGGAGGGGTGACACCAGCACACCCCAACACAGGCACTGACCACAGCACTGGGACAGGGGATGTGGGCAGAGATCTCGGTGACAAGGAGCACAGGGCACACAGCAGCCATAAGGACTCTGAGGCTGGGAAAGCATCTGGAAGGACTCACTGCCCTCCTCCTTTGGCACTAGGGAAACCACACACATCACCTCAAGATCCTGCTCTTTCAAGAGCCCCAGTTCACCTCCAGCCCCTTTTTTCAGGGCCACGGGAGAAGGAAGCGCAGGGAGGAAGGAAGGATGCACGGGAATCCTGGACAGCCAGTGCTCACCACAGCCCTCCAGAGACACCCGGGCCACTGCTCTGCTCTGAGAGCACCATTTCCCATGACATCAGTCTTCAGGGTATCGTGCAGCCCTCAGCCCGAGCGTGGCTGGGCTTCAGCTCCCTGCCAAGATGCCACCGGGTACCTGCCACCCATGTCAGCATTGCTCACCTTTGAAACTGGCTCCTGTCCAAAAAACACAGGCTTTCCCCGAGGTCCTTGTCACAGGGAATGCAAAACAGACGAGCTGCTTTCCTACAGGAGAAAGGGGAAGACATCTTCCCCCAGAACTGGGCCATCACCACCCCTTCTTGAGCCATCTCAGCAGGAGAGGGAGGGGAAATGGGCACGAGATGATGGAGCAGAGGGCAGTTTCCCCGGGGTTATCAGTGCCCAGACCACCTCCTCCCTCTCCATTTTGCAGGCAAGGCGAAGCTGGTGTCACTGCGGGCCTGCAGCAGGGCAAGCTGAGGCAGGGGCTTGGCGGGACTCCGATGGCATGGGCTGACTGTGATCCCGGCCTCTATGTGCACTTGAGTGCCTGGCTCCCCTGGAGGTGGAGGCAGAGGGGGTTAGAGAGATCTTTAGGGGGATTTGGGAGGTCACATGTCCAGCAGCACTTGCACCCAGCAGCTGCAGCAGGGGCACTTCTGGGACAGAGGAGGAGATGGGGAGCTGTGGCCATGGACCCACATACTCAAGGACGCAGCACTGGCCACAGTGAGCTCAGGGAGGGTCCCCAGCACCCAGGCTGACACCAGCAGCCCCAGGAGCAGCGCTGCCACCAGCAGCCACACGGGTCCTGCTGGCTGGTGCCAGCTTTGCTGGCAGCCCCCAGCCCCAGCATAAAATTTCTCGGGGGACATCCCAATGCTCCCTACAAACCCAGGAACTGGTGATGCCCAGTCAGGATGCAGCGGCTCCAGACCATCCTCTGGCACCTGCTCAGCCGCTCAGACTGCCGAAAACTCACTATCCCCACTGGAAGCCTCCTCAAGCAGATTCCTCAATGTAATTTCCAGCCTAAATTTATTTGTGGTCATTTTCTATACCACTCCATTCTTTTGCCAGCACTGGCCTCTGGCTGAAATAGCTCTTTTCCTTCCTGTTTCCCATCCTGATCTATTTCTAGACAGCAATCACAGCCATGTCCAGCCTCTGCTTTGCTGGCCAAAGCAGGGTTCTTCCAGTTCTCTCTTGCCCAACTGGCTCTCCTGCCCTATTTTATCCAGTAGCCCCTTCCCTGCTCCAGTCTAGGCTCAGTTCACCCTCCCTGGACACAGGAGACCTGAGTGAGCAATTAGATGGGTCACACTCCATCCCTGCATGGTGCCACAGAGACTTTACCACCCCACCTGCATCCCAGCATCCTCCCTCCTCCTTCGTGACACCCCTGCCCCACAGTCACCTCGTTCACCCTCTCCTCCTCCACACCGCTGCTTCCCAGTCAACAAGACCTGAGCTCCAAGGAGAGATCTTTGCTGCTCCTTTGCAAGCACTTGGCTTTCTGTTTCTCACTGCATCCCACATCTCTTCCTCCAGCCCTCAAATGCCTCCCAGCCCAGGATGGCAGCCTCTGTCCCTCCAGCTCCAGGAAGCCAGTGGATGCTGGAAGCAGGAAAGCCCATGACTCATCCCTAAGGACTCCACGAGTCGATGACGTCCCCTGTGTCCCTCCAGCACCATCCCAGCACTGCTCGCTTCCCTGCCAGCCTCACAGAGCTCCTCATCCCCTTCCCCTCTTCCCCTCTCCATCACCACTTTCCCATAGCAAACCCTTTACTACACGGAGCAGCTCTACAACGTCTCCAGGCCTGCGATGCCAGGTTAGCCCGGCGTGACCTACCTTTGGCAAACCCATGATTCATTTTCCTCTCTTGCCTCCCAAATCTGTTCCGAAATGGCATGCGATCGAGGTCAGCCTCACAGTCCTATTCCTGCCTGCCTTACTTTTCCTCCCCTCCTCCCCCCGCTTTTAAATATAGGCATCGCATTCGCTATTCTCCAGTCAGATGGTGCCTCCCCCAACTCGATGGAGCTGTTAAAAATACTTGTTACCAGACCTGCCATTTCATGTGCCAGCTCCCTCCGAGCACGGGGGGGAAGCCATCCCAAGCACCTGGGCTGGTGGGTGCCGTGGTCTCAGCGTTGGGCTTCCACCAGCGTTGGCCATGTCCTTGTTCCTGGTATCAAGCCATTCGTTGCTTTGAATGAAACCAAAAGTGCGGCTGAAATGTCCAGATCTCTCCAGGTGTCATTTCACTGGGCCTTGCTTCCATCTGCAGAGGTGGGGAACCGTTCACTGCTCCTCCAGGAGGTCCGTGTCAACACAACTTTGCTATGGCCCTCATAGCACTTCCCAACTTTTTTGGCACCAAGATGTAGTCGTCTTGACTGAGCAGCCTCTTTTCCCACTTCTTTGGGGCACCATTTGTTCTCGATAGCCCTCTGTAGGCAGTAGTTCATCATCTTGGTCCACTGTGCCTTCCCATAGGTTTTTTTCCCCTTTGCGGAGGGTACCAAGAGGTTGTTGCTTGCAGAATTCAGGGTGGACACAGGAATTTTAATCCATAAGTTACACCAACACTACTCCTTTAATGAAGAAATTCCTGGTTCCTGCCTTGCTCCCTGCGCAGCTGACCAGGCCCCATCACTCACCCAAGCCCACTTTTGTATTCCTTTGGGAAATGGAGGAGCTGCTTGATGCCCGATCTTTGCTGCTTCTTCCCCTCCCTTCGAGAGACCTTCTCATTATGCACCCCTCCAGCCTCCATCACCACCCCCCAAACTCTTCTGTGGCCACCAGACCAAGAACCACCACACTCACATCTTGGCACAACCCATCCTGCGGCCAGGAAAGCCCTCTGAGCCTATACACGACACCACCAGGGCGTGGGAGCAGGACCCTCCTGAGGGAACGGGGCCAGCACGACAGGCCCTCACCCAGAGAAAGAGCCCCCACCAGCTCCTGCTTCTCAACCCCCAAGCACAAGGTTATTCTTCAGGCAGCTCTTGTGGTGTTTGTTTGGTTTTTTTGTTGGTTTTTTTTTTTTCCCCCCAAAGGGCAGGAAAAGGCACAGGAAGCTGCAAAAGCAGGTCTCACTCGGGGGGCCAGAAATCTAAAGAAATCTAAATATATCCTCAAGTTGAATGCACAGCACAAGCGCGCAGCCCACACGTCCCCTGCAGCGCATGGGAACCTTCAGGATTTCTTTGCTATAGGGGAAGGGAGGGGGGAAAACCTCAATAAACCCCTCAAACTCAGTCTCTCCTAGCTAAAAATAAACAGAGAGCAGCTTCAGTCCGCACAGGGAGCCTTAATGGCCACTCACTGCTCACCAGCTCGTGAAGAACTGGGGACCTGTGGGCACCCAAAGCGTTCGTGGAGCAGCAGGATGTGGGGGCCACTGGATTTCATTCACACCAGAACGGTTTGGGTTGGAAGGGACATTAAAGGTCATCTGGTTCCAACCCCCTGCCATGGGCAGGGACACCTTGCACTATCCCAGGTTGCCCCAAGCCCCATCCAGCCTGGCATTGAACACCTCCAGAGATGGGGCAGCCACAGCTTCTCTGGGCGATTTCTCAGGGCCTCAGCACCCTCACAGGGAAGAATTTTTTCCTAATACCTAGTCTAAACCTACTCTCTTTCAGTTTAAAGCCATTCTCCCTTGTCCTATCAAGACCCACCCTCACTGATTCTCCAGGGTCTTGTAACAGGGCTGGGCTCCCACTTGAGGCTTTCCCTGGAAAGCAGGGGAGCTTTCTGCCCCTTCCCAGCAGATGTGCCCTGGAGACCTCAGCTTGGCCAGCATCAGCAGCACACACTGATGCCCTGCACACAGCCAGGTCCCCTCTCAAATTCCATCCGCGCCAGGAAAGAGCTTCTGTGGTTTCTGTTTGAATATGGACTGAAACGGCTCATAATTACACTGGGGTGACACACGTTCATTCCTGTACGGACTGGCGGAGTGCTCGGGGGACACAGCAGCTGTGGGGAGGGCGGGGGAAATCCATGGGACTTCCAGCAGCATGGGTAGCACCCTCCTGTTCTCATCGCTGTCCTCTGCCAGGATCTCCTGCCCCACGGGGAGCTCCCGTGGGAGTCCACAGTTCTGCCTGCATTGCAGGGCAGGGCTGGGGTGACCCCACTGTCCCAAACCCCGTGGCTGGGCAGGAGGGATCTGTCAGCCCCCACTGGCTGCAGTCCTACTGACAGGGTTTGGGGATGATGGGAAAAGCCAGGATCCCAAGGGCCTTTGCCCTGGGAGCTGTGCCTGCCTTCCCCAGCACTCCTCAGGTGCTTGCGGAGCAGGACAGTGGGTGCAAAACCACCACAGCTTCCTAGATTTGTGTTCCGAATCCTTGTCTCGGCAACTTCCGATGATCTTTGCCTGGTGGTGACACCCACCCTGCCCCTGCCACGGGCTGATGGTGTCCTCCAGCATCACCTCCACAGCCCCTGACCTGCTCCTCCCTGCAAACCGCAGTGGTGGAGAAAATTAATTACAAAAATACCTTACAGCAGATTCCCTGGCCTACGCAGTTCCCTCCAGACCCTGACACCCGCTGCTGCTCTCCCCAGTGCAGTAACAGATCTCCTTGTTCCCTTTAATAGCAGTAATTGAATCTCCTGCATGCAGGGCCATGCTTCACTCCCTGCCTGGGATCCATCAGCGACCCCGGCACTGGACAAGATCTGAATGGAAATGCTTTGCTTTCCCAAATCAGGTTAATGAGGAAATTGGTACATTTCCCCTGCAAGGCCAGGGCTGGCCCGGGGTGGGACATATCCTGACATGGCCAAGTGTCAGGGTCTCCAGGCAGGGTGGGCACCTCCTGCCCCATTCCCTTCCTTCAGCACTGCCCTTCACTGGCCCTGGCATGCTCTGGGGTGCCAGGGACAGGCAGGAATAATGCCAGAGGGGGACACAAAGCTCAGCACAGGCTTCTGTCTGAGTGTGTGCAGGGAGGGACTGGGGAAACAGGAAAAGGACGCAATGCATTTCATTCTTCTGTTTCCTGAATGGAATGCAAAAAATGCATTGCTAGAAGCATTACTAAAAATCGAGCATTTTCAAAGCATTTGAAATAGGCACTGAGACCGGTTTTGGTTCTGTTCTCCTCCAACCCGCCAAGGAATTGCACCCAGATGCCCCAGTCCCTGTGCGTGCCTCCTGCTCTGCCTCTCCCCACAGTCATCCCTCACTGTGAGCCCTCCACTTTTGCTCCCAAACCTTCACCTCCCCCCTGCCCAGACCCCTCCTGCGCCTTCCCCAGCACCCCCGTAACCACTCTGCAGCAAGATGAACTTTTCCTGATGCAGCATTTGCAAAGCTTCCCAGCTCTTCCCAGTGCAGACCCCCGTGCCAGCGCCGCTGCCTCTCCAGCCGGACCCAGACCCCGGGTGCTGCAGCAGGGCATGGCTTCCACAGGGTCAGCCTTGGGGCTGTTTTCTCATGGGGCTTGGCTATTTCCAGCCTGGATCCCTGCTTTGTTTTGGGCGTGCTGCAAGCCCAGAGAGGCAGCTCGGGCCCCATGATATGTTGTTCCTAAATATGATTTCCATCATTGAATGACGTTCCTAGATGAAGGAACATCGCCGGCTTCAGCTGTGCTGCTCTGGGGCAACAGACCCCTGCACAAGCTCACTCACGGATCCCAACAGCCCCATAACCCAACTCTGGAGCACAGGACCACGTTCACCACAAGGCATGGAAACAGCTTTCCAACACCTCACCAACGCGATTTCCAGTGCCAATCCCGCTAATGGAATTACAAGTCCTGGACTTAACAAAGATGAGTAAGGCAGTGCTGAGACCCCCTGCCACCTCCCACCCTTGAGCCTGGAGCTGCTGGGCAATGCCAGAGCATCTGTGCTGCAGCTCTGGCACCTCCAGCAGCCCCCCTCAGCTCCTCCAGAGCTTCCAGCAGACCGTCTTGGAGTGAGAGTTTCCCGCGCGGGCAGGGAGGAGGGTGTGGGCAGGGAGCTTTTGATAGAACATGCCTGAAAGCTGGGATCCAGCAGACACAGTTTGTTTCTTGCTGTGTCATTTCATCACACACACACACACACACACACACACACAGAGGGAAAAAGGGGAAGGGAAAAAAAAAAGGCAGGAACATTTGGCAAGCTGGCAAGGGTCTGGCTTTGCTGAGTGCGGAGAAAGAGCTGTTTTTCCAAGGGGAGGAGAGGGGAGAGCAGGCTGGCTGCCACACACGTGCCTGGTGGGGCTGGGCTCTAGCACCCACGGCTGGCAGCACAGGCACCAACTGGAGCCATTTGGGGAAAACCAGCTCATTTTTTGAGTTCGGGAGGGTTTGAACCTTTGAGGTGGAATCTGAAGTCTCCTCTCTGAATTTGCTCCAACACGCTCTTAACCATGTTTAAAACATGCAGCATTTTGGAGGAAGGAGGAGGAAAGGGCTCTGTCCTGCGGTGTCACAAGTGCTGGGGACTCTTCGGCAGCCCCCGTTCCTCCAGCCCTGAGCCCATCCCGCTGTGCCCGCGCGGCCGGGAGCCGCCAGGAATAGCTGCAGAGGCATTACAGGCTGTGCTCGCTGCCGAGCTGCTCAGAGCTCTGGGTGCTGATTAAATTTTCATACCTCCCCGCCAGGATATTTTGTGTGCGTTGTGTTTTAATTTAAAACACATAAGAAGGGACTTCTGTTCCCTTTGCAAGCGTTCTGGCTGGAGAGCCTGGTGCTGTCCCAGAGCACAGAGGGCTAAAAAGCCAGGTGGTTTCCCTCTTTTGCCATCCCTCCCACCTCCCCCACTCTCCAGCCTCTCTCCCTCCTCCTCCTCCTTCTCCTCTTCCCAGCTCCTTGCTGGGAGCCACTGTTATCCATCACCCTCCCATCTTCCTGCTGTACTGAGCTGCTCTGGTGCTCTGCCCATCACTGCGGTGTCAGGGCTGTTTTGGGGATATTTGCACCAGGGGCCTCGCTGCAGAGGTCCCTCCACCCTTGGTGCCTGGCTGGCACTGCTGCAGCTCTTGCCCTGGGACCCCAGGAGACAGACACCCGTGTCCAGAGGAGCTGCAGCAGCTCCTGGAAGTACCGGGGCTCAGGGAGGTTTCCCAGCTCATCTCAGGTCTGAGCAAACCCCCAAAAAGAGGAAAATCCTCTCCTGTCAAGTCATTAATTTTGCTGCCTCCTGGCTGCTCTACGGAAAGCCAGGCACTGTCCTCGCTCTCCGAAAGGCTGAGGAGGAATCCACCCAGAGCGGCACGATGCTCAGGTCTCACTCACACTGTTCACACAAAGGTGCTTTGGGGAGGGCAGCTGAGTGCTGAGCATCCCAAGGGACGGCTGTGAGACCCCGGGAACCGATGCCAGCATGCAATGAGCAATTTTGCACACACACACATGGAAAAACAACTGTTTTGAAACAGATTCCTCCTCTGACCTCCTCCAAGGTCGACTGGGATGAATGGGGATGGGGCAGGAAGCAGAACAGCCAAGCCCTGCTCACATCTCTGATCCATGCGCTCCAGCATGACCAGTGATATAACACACCTGCCTTTCCCAGCGCCGCAAATCAGGCCTGCCTGAACAGTCCCTGCTCCAAAAAGGGTGGATGTGTCACCGCATTTCAAAGCCAGGCTCCAGCAGAACATCTTCAGTACTTTAACAGGGCTTGTAAGGAAGATGAGGACAAACATTTTAGCAGGGCCTGTTGTCACAGGACAAGGGGTAGTGGTTTTAATCTGAAAGAGGGTTGATTTAAATTAGATATAAGGAAGAATATTTTTACAAGGAGGGTGGTCACACACTGGCACAGGTTGCCCAGAGAAGTGGTGGATGCCCCATCCCTGTAAGTGTTCAAGGCCAGGTTAGATGGGGTTCTGAGAAACGTGGACTAGTGGAAGGTGTCCCTGCCCACCTGGCAGAGGGGTTGGACTGGATGATCTTTAAAAGGCCCCTTCCAATCCAAACCTTTCTGTGATCCTGTGATCTCAAGTTTGGTGCTTCACAGACAAAACCAGTCCAAGCCAACTGGTGCGAACCCAGCCCTGCGCCCAGCAGCACGAAATGACTTCTGCACACGGTGAGGTACATCAAAACCCCTTTGCACCCCACATGTAGGGGAGATCCTAAACACTGAGGAGATGTCCTCCCCTCCTGGCCCCAGCAGCCCCAGAGTGCTGGAAGCACGTGGGGGTTGAGTCACACATGCTGCAAACCCCCGTCCTCGCAGCAGCTCCTGTTTTCCAGCCGCTCCTGCAGCGTCCCCGCACACACAGCTCACACTCGGCACCCAGCCCGCGCCCCTGCAGCCTCCTGGCTCTCTGCTGCAGCTGCTCAGCTCTGCACGGGGCTGCAAGACCCAGACCCGCCTCCCCCGAGGCCACGGACACGGCTCTGCCCACCACCACTGCATTTTGGGAGGTGTTTTTGAAAGCCGCCGAGAGCTTGATGTTCTTTCCCCCAGCAGATGCTTCCCTCCTGCTGCAAAAACACCCAGAAGGCTCTCAGCACCCAGCCCTGGCATCTCCTAAGGCTCCCTGTACCGTTTTGCCCTCCTGCTTCCCAGTGGTCCCAATCCCTTGTGCCAGGAGAGGATGAGGAGCCCGGCAGCCAGACTCATGCAGGGGAACATGCAGCAGGCTCAGACCCTGTGAGCAATGCCAGCAGGAATCAGAACATTGTCCAGGTTGGGAAAGCCCTCTAAGGTCATTGAGCCCAGCCATTCACCTAGCACTGCCAAGGCCACCACTCAGCCGTGTCCCAAGTAACACACCTGCACATCTTTTAAACCCCTCCTGCAATGGTGACTCCACCACTTCCCTGGGCAGCCTGTGCCAGGGCTTGGTAACCCTTCTGGAGAAGAAGTTTTTCCTCATATCTGATCTGGACCTCCCCTGGTGCAACTTGAGGACAATTCTTCTCACCCTGTTGCTTGGGAGAAGAGACCAATCCCCACCTGGCTACATCCTCCTGTCGGGGAGTTGTAGAGAGGGAGAAGGTCCCCCCTGAGCCTCCTTTTCTCCAGGCTGAGACCTCCCACTCCCTCAGCTGCTCCTCCTCCAAGCTGGGCTCCAGACCTGCTTCAGGAGGAGCAGGCAGCCCTGGATGCCCTGCCTGCATCCCCTTACAGGGCCCACCTGCCCCCAGCACATCCTTGCCACGGGTGTTTTTCTTCCCACCTCAGCTGCCGGCAGCGTGGGGGGAAGAGGGGAGTGTCAGATCCCGGCAAGCCAGGCTCCTCCTCGCTACCTGCAAGCACAGCAGCTGAGCAATTCCAAAGGGGAACACAAATAAACAATTGCGGTGAATAAATACAGCCTCCCGAGCTGGCGTTCTGGAGGAAATACCAATTTCAAACTCCTTGCCTGTCTGCTTCCTGGGATCTTGGGAGCCGGGCTGAGCATCTGAAGCCACCAGCATCACCGAGTGCCTGTGCTGTTCCCCAGCAGCCCCTCCCCAGCCCTGCCAACCCCCCAAGCCCCAGCATCGCTGTTTAATGACAAAATGCGTCCCAGCCCCTGCCCCGTGCCAGCACGGCTGCAGAGGCGGAGAAGTAGGACACTGAGTATCTTTGCCAGCACTGTACTTCCCTCTGGTTCCTACGGAAATCAGGCTTGGTCTGGAGCCAGCCCAGGGAAGGGGCGTCTGCTCCAGGATAAGAAAGAAACCAAAATACTTCTTAGCCCCTGTTTCGGACCACAGAGGCAGTCTCAGACTCAAACTCCCCTCCAAAAGAAATCGAAGTCCCCCAGGCTTCCAGGGGCAGGAGCTGGAAAAGCCAGAACACCTTGCAATTCTTTTATTTCAACCCATACTGTGATTTCTACTTCATGAAGGCAAAGCTGATAGGAAGAAAGCAAAAAGCAAGCACATAGATAAAATAACCCATGTGGAAATTAGCTTGTTGCAATGCTGCCGGCAAATTCCAGGAGCCACATTCCCAGACTTGGTAGAATGGTGGAAAAACAGATCTTAAAGTCATCATACAGTCACACAGGGGAATTCTATAGTAAGCAATTTCTTTGAGAGATTGCTAAAGTGGTTTTCCTGCCATCTCCCTCTCCCCTGCAGCGTTAATCCGCAAGGACGCAGCCTCCCATTGCTTTATCCCGGTGGGAAAGCAGAGTCCCCTGCTGAGCCCCCCAAACCTGGGGCATGGGCTGGGCAAGGTCCACGCGGGTTAGCAGCAGGAGCCTGCTCTGGCTTGCTGCTCCAAGTGATGAAGGTGATGGCAGAGCATCCCCGTGGTTTCCCAGCCCTCCTCCTGCATCCCCCAGGGACCACATCCTTCATCTTTTTATTAAAAAAAGGGCAGAAACCCGTGTTTCTTTCTCCAAGTAGCAAAAGGACCCAGCACCCACAACCTTTGCACCCCTGGGAGACAGCCTGTGGTCCCTGGGGAGGATGGGACGTGCAGCCCAGCAGTGCCAGGATCACCGGCTCTTGCCACCCCCTGAGGTGTATCAGCAGCATTTCATGATACCAAGACCCCAAATCCTCTTTCAATTAAAAGCCAAAGAAGGTTCCTGCTCCTTTCCATAACTGGTCAGTAACAGCTGGTTCTTTGCAGAGGAGCAGGGAAGGGAGGCACCTTATTTATGGTCCTGGCCACTGGGAACACGGTGACAGAGCCTGACAGTGACACCGGTGACAGAGCACGTCTGCCCAGCTTTGGTAGTCGTGCCGGGAAGATGATTTGGACCCCAGGGCCTGGCCCCCCCAGGAGTCCCAGAGAGCGCCCGGTTCAGCAGCTAGGGTAGTAAATAGGGGTTCCTGTAGGGCAGGCACAGTTTTCAGAGCTCCCAGCAGCACCTCCCACCCAGCAGGACCCAGGTGATGAATCAGCAAATGCCAGACCCTGAAGGGATCAGCTCCAGCCTTTCCAGCAAGGACACCCCAAGCAGCAGGAGACCAGACCTACTCAAACAAACCCCTGAGGTCCAGCAGACCATAAATTGCCCGTCTGTTCCCTGTCCCCTCACACCCCACCAGCGGGGCTCCAGCACAGGGCGTGCTGCTGTAATTGCTGCCGGCACCAAAGGCTGGGAAGGGGGGGACACGGGGAGTGCCGATGGAAGCAGGTTTTGCAGGGGACAGTCATTAACACAAGAACAAGGCTCAGGGCAGGGGGCTGGCACCAGCCACAGGCATGCACAGGCTGCATACAACAGTGGGAGCAGCTGCCCAGGGCACTGGAAAATCACCTTCCTGATATACTCAATTACACCTGGGCAGCAGGTGCTGTGGCCAAGTCCCTAATCCCACTGACACACCAGAAACAGACACGAAATTGAAGTTTTTTGGTCTGAACACCCAGGTGGTTCAATCCTGCCTAATTCCCCCACTGGCGCAGCAAGATCCTGACACTGCCATCTCCTTCAGGAAGGGGAAAACCAAATCCTCGCAGAAAGATCAAGCCTGTGCAATCAAGTCTCCCCTTTCCACTCCAGTCTAGGATTCACAATCCATTTGTCCCCGCACGCCACCCTGCACCCCCAGAGGGACCCTGTGACAGTCTGAGCAAGAAAGGCGGCCCCAGTGCTGACAGCCTGACATTGGCCTGGGGTTTAAAAGCAGCCTTTCCCCCGATGACAGAGTCCCTCCCGAAGCAGTTTCCCCACCGCATACCCCCAGTTTGCCTCCCGCAGAGCAATGCCACTCTGCAAATCTCCGGGCGTTATGGGAACCAGGGTATAAAAACATTCCCGGTGCAATGACGCCAAAATTGATGCTGAAATTAGGCTGGGAACAGAACAGGCACGGTTGCTTCTAGCCCACGAACTCAAACATGCTTATACGGCCAGTCGCCCACGGCGAGATTGCACTCTGGGATCGCCTGGAGCTTTTTTCCCTGCTTCCAGCTTTGCCCCCAAGTTGCTCTCTGAGCACCCCAAGGGCTTGGGCATCAGCAGCTTCCAGCAGCTGCAAACCACAGGAACTCGGCCCAGCCATTCCCTGCTCCATCAGCACAAAGATCCCAGCTCTCTGTTGGACACTGAAATGCTGTCCCCGCCCCAGAGAAGGGGTCTGAGCCCAGCTCTGAGGCTTTCCCAGGCCACCAGACATCCTCTGCCCGGTCTGCAAAGCCCAGAAAACATGTCCACTCTCACAGAGCTGCCCTGGGGAGCACAGGAGCAGCAGGCAAGGACAGATGCCTCTCCAGGAACAGCCTTCAAGCAGGAGGATCGCTGCAGGACAGGCCCAGAAGGTTTTGCTCTCTGCAATGAGCTGCACGACCCAATCAGAGATGGGGACCAGGCCCCCAGGGCTCCCTTTGCCTGGAGGCATGGAACACACCCCTTTGTCCCCCATCTTCTGCCCAAGTGGGAAGGACCGACCCCATTCCCATCATGAAGGAAACTCTGGATCTTCTGAGCTTCCAGCACACAGAAACAGTCTCCAGCTGCCCACCCCCTGCTGCCCAGAGAGCCCCCAGAGCAGCACCACTCACATTGTACAGGACTGTGGTCCACCCTTCCATGGTGATGCACTGGAAGACGGTCAGCACAGCAAAGAGGATGTTGTCGAACTGCGTGATCCCATCGTTGGGACCAATCCACTCCCGGCACTCGTAGCCCGGGGGGCAACCCTGCACCCCGCACGGATGGGGAGGGTCCAGCTCCTCTAGTTCACCTGCGAGCACACAGCAGAGAGCCAAAGGAGGCAGAGGTAAGGAACAGCTCATCCAGGCTTTTTTCCACTCGTGGGATGCGAAGAGGGTGCCGAGCCCTTGTCCCCACCTGAATTGTTTGTGTAGCAGGCTCGGTGCAGCTTCCCGCTGTAGAACTCCAGGCCGATGATGGCAAACATGAGGATAGCAAAAAAGAGCAGCAGGCCGATCTGGAGGAGAGGCACCATGGCCTTCATGATGGATTTCAGGACAATCTGCAAGCCTGGGAGAGGAAAGAGAGGACACAGCTCAGAACAGCAATGCAAAACCCCCACCAGGGACACATCCATCCCACCTCTGGGGAGAGGAAGACAGGGAGCAGAGAGGATGGACAGTCATCAGAGAGATGCAAGAGGCCAGCACAGCCTGGAGGGTCCCTTTGGGCAGGAGGATCCTGGAGGAAAGCACCATCCCAGGGGAGGGAAAGCCAAGCTGCAGAGCAAGGCTCCAGAAGAGGTTGTTTCTGGTGCCCACTCCAATGTCCTGCCTGTCCTTGCCCCACCTGGACTCAGTGGGACACGGCTTGTGCAGCTCTGTCCCCCTCACTGCCCCCAGGGCACGGATCCAGCACTGCTGGTGCCCAGGGCAGGAGGGACGGGAGGACAGGTGCCAGCGCAGCCTAGTTTCTTTATTTATCCCCGTGCCAACAGAAGAAATCTTGCAACAAAAAGGAAAAAAAAAAACAAGAAATCTCCCCTGAATAAACCCTAGTCCTGAAAGGATCCACCCACTGCCTTCTGGCCAGGGAAGGGGAGCTGCCAGCTCAGGGCTGTGCCAAGCACAGAGCAGGCTGGGCAGGGGGCAGTGCCACCCGGGGACACCAAGTGCTGCCACCTTGGGGTTCCCGCTACACAGAGAGGTGGGATAAGGTAGCACAAGGGCCCCTCTCACTCCAAGGACATCAGGGACGGATGCAGACACCCTGGGAGGAAAATCAGGAGCATCCAACTTACTGGGAATGCCTGAGACGAGCTTCAGAGGCCTGAGCACACGCACGGCCCGCAGCGTCCGCAGGTCCACATGGGTGTTGAAGTGTGTCCCGGCCGTGGCGAGGATGCTGCGGGCACACAGGGACAGAGCAGAGTTATCCTGGGGAAAGCCCTTGGCCACTTCAGTGCCATGTTCTCACGCCAGGCTGAGGGAAGCCACGAGGAAAACCGTGTCCCTGGGCAGGTACAGAGATTCAACTCCTCCCAAAGGTCAGTGAGCCTCCTTTGGTGCTGGCACCCAAGTTCATGGGCCACCATGACCAGACAAGGCCACCCAGGGGCCCCCCAGCCCCAGCAGCCCCCCATCAGTGCCCCCCACACGCCAGGATGGCTGGGGACAGCCCCATGTCACCCATGGATCCCATCTGAGGTCTCAACACCACCGACACCGCGTTCATCCTGGCTGCACAGGATCCACCTCCCTTCCAGGAAGGTGGCACGTGGACCAGAAGTGGCGCCTCAGAGATGGGAGTCACTCTCCTCCGTGCTCCTGTGGCACCACCTCCAGCCATCAGCTGCCCTGGCTTTTTCCACACATGGAGCTTCCTCAGACTCCCACCTCTGGGACTGCTGAGAAGGAGCCGAGAACCTCACAGACGTTCCAAAATCTATAGTAATGAAAGTTTGATGACCTTGGAAGGCAACCGGCAGGCACAGGAAGGACTCCTGAGGTTTTCTTTTAAAACACAAAGATTTTTTTCAAGCCCATCTCTGGAAAACAAATTGGGGCAGAAGGGAGCTGGTGCACACCGAGTCCAGCAGTGGAAACACTCGGGGCCCCTGCACCTGCTCTGGGAACAGGGATGCTATACCTCAGGGGTGCCGGCAGAACCCTCTCCCATCCAGGCTTGGTCCCCAGGTGCTGGGTGAGGAGCAGGGAAGTTGTAGTAGAGCAGCAGAGGGTGGGAGAGGAGGGGATGGGGAGGAGAACGGGACAGAGGGAGGCAGCAACCTCAGGGTTGTTTGCAGCAATCCAAAAGCCGAGGAAAATTGGGTCATTGTTCCACTAATTCATCTAATTACAGGCCAGAGCAGCTCTCTGGCGCGCTGAGCAATTAGCACTCTTTCTCTCACCCTCTCCCTGAGGTACAGCAGGTACCAACCTGTCCCTCCAGAAAGGCGGCTGGGTTTCCTAGGATACCCTGGCAGCAGAAACGCTCTCACATCTGCAAACCAGGTTGTTTCAGCTCCTTTTCCCAGTCTCCTCTTCCTCCCTGCCCCAGAGCAAGGGATGAGCCTGATGCCCCAGAGCCTGGCCCCAGCAGCAGTAGGGATGCATTGCCCACCACTCCCTGTGTATCACAGCTTATCCCGGATATTTACAGGGATCTTTCACCCTTGCTGGCACTTTCCTTTTCCCCCGAGCCCTTTCCACACAGTCTCCGTGCTCCAGCCTGTGCCCAGCCCCTGCCACCCACTGGGCTGACAGGAGAGCAGAAAAGGGACTTAATTACACCAGGAGGGCCCAGAGGCTGGGGAGAGCGGTGCTGTTAAATTGGTTGTAAGATCAGAATCAATAAATGTGATAAAGCACGGCCACTGGGCAGCGCGAGGGAAGGAGAAGAGCCCCGTCACTTCCAGCCCTTTCACACACCCTGCCAGCGAGAGCAGGGGACTCCAGCGCTCCACGAAACGCCAGCATAGGGGACACACAGTGCCAGCGTCGTGCTGGAAACCCCGAGACCCTCCTTCAGCTTTTGCTCCTCGTGTCCCAGCCCCTGGAGTGCCACCGGCCTCCCAAAGGGGCAGGAACAGCCCCAGCGCTGACTCCAGCCAGGACCGAGCACCTGGGAGGTGCTGGGAATGCTCCCGGGCAGGATGCAGGCTCCAGCCCTTCTCCCGAGGGCTTGCCAAAGCCGGCCCAGCTGGAAGGCTCCTGGCAGCGGAGCAGGACGGGGATGGGCAGCTCTCTCCCGTCACCGCGGACCGGCGCGAGCCGCGGTCCCACACGGACGGAGCGGTGGAGGTGGAGCCGCCGCCCCTCGCAGCCTCAGCGCACCCCGGGGCAGGAGCAGCACCTGGGAGCGCCCCGGCTGCGAAGTCCTCGGCTAACCCAGATTCGTCTGAAGGGCTCCGGAGCCGCCGCGCTGAGCCTCCAGGCAAGGTTCGGGCGATTTCAGGGCACTCCTTCCCCGCGCTCTAAATTAGCTGCTAAGAATGGGACTCCTCTGTGGCAAGGTGACATGCTCCTTGTCCTCGCTGGGGGACAGGGGACATCACGAGCTCTTTGGGAAGGAGGTCTGGACAGATCACCAGACCGAGGCGGTTGCACTCAGACCTGTCACCCGACCGATGACAAAAAGCCGACCCGCTGCTGTGACACAGGTGCCTTGCACATCCCTCTGCAGCACAGCCGTGGCTCCCGGCGAGGGCAGAGGCGCTGGGACCACACACTGCAGGAGCTGCTCCCGGCAAACCTATCCAGCCCAGAGCCTCTGGGCAAAGTTTGAGCAGCCCCGGACCACCCTTAGACCTAATAAAGTGGCTGGGAAAAGCTAACCAAGCTTCCAGGCACGCTAGCCTGGCTGCTGGCTGCTTTTCCCAAGCCCTTCTGTGGCTGGGAGCTACAGACATCCCCTCTCCAGGATAACCAGGCTTGCTGGAAGGCACAGACACCACCGTCGCATCACTGCTAACTATAAATCCAGTGCTCAAAGCACACCTTGCTGCTTCGGACTTCAGCATATCGCACCTGTCAATTGCTTATTAACCCTCTAATTAAGCCTCTTATTATTTTTTTTTTTAATCATATCACCCAGAACTCCCAGTTTCTGAATTAAGGTTTCTCACAGCTCCTGAGACGGGACTCAGGCTGTGGCAGACCTTTGTGCTGCCACAGGGCAGCAGCTCCGGTATCTGTAGAACAATTTAAACCCTTTTTGATCACTTACAATATCCACGTCTGATGTGCTAATAATTATTCTTTATTTTTAGGCAAGGACCCAAACTAAAATTACATCTCACCATCCAAGTTATTTGAAAAAAGCTGCCAGATTTAGGCTATAAAAATCCCAATGATCTCATGCTTTTCATCATATGTACTGGAGGAAAAAAAGAAGGGGAAAAAAAAAGTGAAGGCGTTTTTATAGGTCACCCAGGCAAAGGGGTTAGTTTTACTTCAGAGGAAAGGGGGAAGAGAGACTTCAGGTGGAGAAAAGAGCAGAGAGGAGCTTTTGGAAGGATGCAAATGAGAGAGGAGGCAGGATGGGAAATATATGCTAATCCCCCGAAGTATAATTGAATAGTGAGCAATCACCAGCAGACAAAAACACTCTTTCAGGAGAGGAAAAAATAATAATCCAATGGTTTGTGTTTGCAACCAGGATGATTATTTTATTTCACTTATTTGGAGGCTCTGGGGAGGAGGGTGAGCTCCCACTGGGGCCACCACACCTGTGGGCTTTGGGGCTCGGCAGAGCCAGGCTCAGCCAGCGCCGCCCCAGCTCGAAGCAGCTGAGTAGAGCACACGCCCTCACCTCCAGCTGAAGACCTGCACCTTTAGATCTCTTCACCCAGGGGTCAAAAGAAGGAAAAAAACCCCAAGAATAATCTCATTTTACAGGATTCCCCGCTCTTTGGGACCGTGCAGAATAAAGCATTGAGTGATGCTTGATGACCCTGCCCACAAAAAGTCAGTACTGAATTCGGGCACTCTCCCACTCTACAGCACCCATTGTGCCTCCTCTGTCTGTGCCAGGGGCTGTGCATTGCTGGGCTCCCATCCCCATCATCCCATCCCATTCCCATCATCCCATCCCATCCCCATCATCCCATCCCGTCGCATCATGTTGCATCGCATCGCATCGCATCGCATCGCATCGCATCGCATCGCATCGCATCGCATCGCATCCCATCCCATCCCATCCCATCCCATCCCATCCCATCCCATCCCACCAGCAGCCCTCAGCCTAAGGGACAGCACACACAGCTCAGGCCACGCTGCCAAGAGCTTCACACCAGAGACCCCAAGCAAAGGCTGAACCCCAAATGATCCGATCGACCCTCGATTCACCGCCCGGCCCCAAACTGAGCCCCGCCTCAAGCATTCTCCTCAGGGAGCACTGCTGACGCTCGTGCAGACAAACTGTCCCAGCAAAGGGTGTGCTGGGTGGAGGGAGGCATGGGCTGAGACAGACTAATCTCAGCCCAAAATCTGGGGCAGGCAGGGTGCTGGCTGGCACACAAATTAATATTTATAATTAAGTGGAAAGGCCCCTGGAGGCTTGCACTGCCACCTGACTCTACGAGGACGACTACTTCATAATTAATACACTGGTCAAATGGCTCACAGAAAGTGAGGTACCTGATGAATTCACCCCATTTCCACCCTGTGCTGGGGGTGAATCACTGGGCTGAATCCATCCCTGCCTCTCATCATGTGTAGCAGGACGTACTGAAGGCTCTTGGGTCCAAACCTCGAGGCAGGACCAGAGGGATCAGGTCACCCACTCTGATGCCACAGCAGAGCACAGCCTTGGGGACACCAGGGGACGGGGACACCAGGGGACAGGGACACCAGGGCCAAGTCTTGCCCTTGGCATGGTTCAGAATAACGTGAAAGCCTCCACCACCTTTGCTTGCTCTTTCTAGGTTTCGGGGCTGTGACCCAGGTGGATTGAGCTGCTGCAAAGCTCCTGCTCCCACCCTTCCTGGCAGCTCGGAGAGCTCTGGATGGGCACAAGCCACTCCCTGCGTGGTGTGATGAGGCTGAAGGACAAAATCTGCCTTTACCAGCCCTTGATCTGGGGGGGAAAATAATCCCCCAAGGCCACCTCTTCCCAGAGGAGCCCCCAGAGGTTTGGTGCGTGAGGGAGTATCCCCTGTCCTGGACCCTGCGGCCTGGCCAAACCCCAATGTCTCCCTCCTGCCTAGGTCCCCACGCTGCCTCTCAGCGGATACAGGATTTGGCAGGGGGAGATGATGCTGGTAAAACTGTGTTTGCACACACAGGACCTGGTGGAAACCTGAAGTCACTGACAGGAGAGCTGGCCCCACAAGAGAAATGGAGCACAGGCAGGGGCACACCACAGCAGGGCCAGCCTGAACATATGCCAAAGGAGGGGTGTGAGACCACAGAGCATCCACCTGTGTGATCCCACCTTCTCACACGAGGATGAGGAGGAAATAACCCATTGTCCCTTCCCTCAGGCCGGGCTTATACCCCCCAGCCCCTCTCCCAGAGCAAGGTACATGACAGTGCAAAGAAGCCCAAGGCTTTGCCCCCACAGGACAGCGAGCACCCTGCCCCAGAGCAGGAGCTCTGCAAGGGTGTTGGGGTGCAGCAGGAGCCCCCAGGGACCGCAGGGGATCGAGGGGTGCCTGGCAGGGGAGGCAGTGCCCCCGGGACCAGCAGCCACGTGGGAGGGACTGACTCACTCTGCGGCTTCAGGAAACCAACCGGCGGGGAAGAGGAGCCGGGAGGGATGGAGCAAGAATCGCGTGAGTGGCACGCGGGCCGGATCCTGCGCTGGGAGAAGGCGGGATGCCTGTCTCCCCCAAAGCCAGAGCCAGAGTTCTGCCTGCCTGGGGATCCCCACCCCCATCTCCAGCAGCGGGAAGCCTTCTCCCTCATCACCACCCCGTCCCCTCGCCGAGCCAGGGAAGCGGTTCTGCCCTTTGTACGAGGTGCCGGTGTCGGGCACGTCCCAGGGCCGTGGCATATGGCACATGAATCATTCACCAAGCCGGGAAATCAATTATTCATCCAAACGAAAGACCAAACATTTTACTAATTGTCCTGAACGGAAAGAGCTGGGAAAGGGGTGGGAGAGGGGGCAGGCATCAGGTTGGAGACTGCCAACATTCATGAAAGGAAAAGAAGGAAAGAGCGAGGGGAAAAGCCTTGTCTGGTGTGATCAAAGTATTGCTGGGCTTTTGGACCTGGGGCTGTCTCTTTGCTGGTTTATCCCTGTAGGACAGCACTCCTTGCAGTGGCTCAGGCTCCAGCAGGATAACCATGTCAGGGTGCTGCACTTGTGCTCCGATTTAGCCCTTGTTCTCCAAGCCTCTTTTCCATTCCCCCCAAGCTTCCCTGCCTGGAGGTGCACTGCACTCCCTGGGTTAGGGATGTGAAGGGGTGGGTGCCGTGGGAAGAGCCTGTTCCCAGCCCGGGTGTGCTCTCACACCGGCGTGGTGTGCCAGGCACCCGTGGGGCCAGCACCCCGAACCACCAGGGCATGCAGCATGTCAGTATTCCCACATGGAGCTGCTGCCAGCGCCCGTTCAAGGATCCCCCTTCTGTCTCTGGAACTCCAGGATTAAAAAGAGCACCCAAACACACAGAACTGGGGTTGTGCAAGGTGCACTAAATACCTGAGGGCAAAACATCCCCGCCTCTCCCGTGGGGGAGCTCAGGGGGAACTGTGAAAAGGGAGCTTTCCAGGACAGTCATCCCAAAATCCAGGCAGCACCAAAGCAAGCAAAAAAGCCAACCTGCCCTCCTCATCCCTGGGCTCACCTCGCAACCCTGCAGCACAGCAAGAAACACCTTCCTTGGAACTATTCCGTCCTGCTTCCCACCAGCCACAGCAGGAAATCAGAGCACAAGTGTGTGCAGGATTTCCCCAGGAGGTCAGACAGAGAGGCCAGGCTCACAGCTACTGCCTGGCTTTGCAGGGAGAGGACACTGGATTTTGGGACAGGACTTGGAGAGCCAGGCTCTCCTGCTCTGGCACAGGCTGGTGCCCCTCCTGTTGGCTGTGGGTTTGCTAAGGGCACGGCAGGCAGCACTGGCAAATCCCTCATTCCTGCTTTCCCTTGGCCACACTCCACCCCACAAAACTCTTTGATGAAAACCATCGTGCCCAAAGGCTTCACAAAAAGCACCCAGGTGTAGCAGCTCTTATTAAACTCTCCCAAAAACCCCGACGGCAGCGCTTCCTTTTAGTGACCCCGGCGTATTTATGCAGCTTTTACAGCGGCCGCTTCCCCAGCTCCTGAGCAGCACAGCTTCACAAAGGCCTTTTGATTCCCCTTTGGATTTTTTCCCCATTGTTAGCAGTTCCTCCACCCCTTCACCTCTCACGTGTTATTGTATTACTGCTATAAAAAAAGCCAGCGGTGCTTTGATGATGCTCAGGCACCGGAGTGTGTAAAGCACACACCCACCTGGATATTTGCAGAGGGAGTTTAACCCTTCTTACTCCATCAAACATGGTGTAGGACAAAGCAGGCAGCTGTAGGGTCCTTGTTCTCAATTCCTAATGGCACCCAGGGAGCAGGGAGCTCATGCTCCAGTTGCTGGTGGCTGAAGCTCTTTCAGCCTCACTTTCTCAGGACCACCAATTAAGAGGTCACCAACCTTCCACTGCCCTTTCTGACCATTTCTGAGCCATTTTCCCCTGTTTTGGTCCAGGTCACACTGCATTAAGCAGGTCACAAGTCCAGCTTCAGCACCCAGCTAGCTCTGAGACAAGGTAAGCATCCCCAAACCCCAGGGGAAACATAGATGTTCTCCTCGCTGGTTCTGCCTCACAATGAGTAAAGGTATTTTATGCACACTTTCAGATAAAATTATTTTTAGCTGGGGGAGAACAGGCTGTTTTTTCAGGCAGCAGTGATGATTTGGAAACCACAGGTTACAAAAAGAGCAGGTTTACAAATGTGACTATTAGTTCCCCAGTGGAAGCTTTAGCATCAGGGAGTTTTAGGTGGGTGTTGATTTCCACTGAGATGAAAAAAAAAAATGGATTTATTGACACAAGAAGCAAACACCAGTTGAACCCTAGTCAGTGCCATCCACTCCTGCACAGGGTCCCAGGAGGCTGCTCATGGGAGAAGCCCCTCATTAGGCTTATTTACAGCAGGGACAGGGTGCAGAAAACCCCACTGCTCAAGGAAATCCCGGTGTGGTGTCTGTGACCATGATGCCGCCCAGACTAAGGACCTGTCCCATCAGATACACGGCAAAAGGTAAGTCCAGAAAGGAGTAGTAACACCCTGTGTCACAACTGGAGGGACAAGGGCCAGTGAGTGTGATGCTGGGTCCCTTTGGGTCCTTCAGGGATGGATCCTGGGGTGGGTCCTGCTCACATGGATGTTTTCTCTGGCCCATCATGGGATGCATCAGCATCCCAAACCCACTGAACACATCCTGAGGCAAGCATTACCCTGCCCTTCTGATGCTCATAACATCCCCTCCAACACAGCCACAGCCTCTTGATAAGCCACAACGAGATCCCCACGACCACCAAATCTCACAAATCTCCATCCAGACACTTTTATATTCATCGAGCAGAAAGTCTGAGTCCGCAGAGGCGATCCCGAAGCCGCCGGTCGCCCGCACACGTCCCCCGTGCGGGCTCCGCCTTACGCAACCGACACAGAACGAGCCGCCAAGTGCAAACCTTCTCCCACAAGCTGTTTGCAAGTCATTTGCCAGCCAACGATTATGTGCTGCAGGAATTTGCCAATAATTCAGCAGATTAAACAGGCGAGAGTTTCTTGCATGGGAAGCGCAACCATGGCACCAAGGAACGGCAGCTTTGGCAGCACCCCAGGGCAAAAGCAAGAGCTGAACAGCACAGAGGAGCCCGCACCGTGACCTGGTGCAGCTGATCCCAGCGACCCCTAAACCAGGCCAGGATGAAAATCCGTGGGTTGCCTCCTCCACCCACCACACAGTAGAATTTGCCCCAGCGGGTCGGTGAGCCCTCGCCAGCAGGCACTCCTGGGGCAAAGCCGGCTGGTGAAGGGGCATTCCTTGGGGAGGGTTCCGCTCTGCTGGAGCAAACATCAGGACACCGGGGGGTGTCGGTGGGGAAGCAGACGCTGGAGGGCTGCGCCCCGTGACCGGCAGTCCCGGGGGGACGTGGGTACCTCCCGTCGGGGTGGCCGGCGCGGTGCTCGCAGCCCTTCATGGACAGCCGATTCCCTGGCACGGGGCCCGGCTCAGCCCGGCACCGAGAGGAGCTGGCGAGGCTTCTGCGAGTGAGTAATTGCCGAGCGCTGACTCAGCACCGGCTCGGGTACAGCCGCTCGCCCGGAGCCGTGGGGAGGGCAGGAAGAGGTCCCTGGTGACCCCCTCCTCCCAGCCCAGTGCTTCCCCTTGGCCCACGCCCCGGAGGATGCCCGGGTCGGGACACGGGTGATGGGCATTTCCCAGCCCCGCGGTGGCTTCCCGCGCGCTCGGCCCAGTGCTGCAGCTGCACTGTGAGCCCCTCTTGTTGCTACCAACGTGTGTCCCATGCTGTCCCCAGAGACGTGAGCACCTTTGCCCGGCCCGGGAGCCACAGAACCCTCCCCATGAGTCGCTTTGCAGATGTGGGAGAGCAGCAGCCTGCCGTGCAAGGGCTGCACCTCCCACAGGCCGCCTGTTTGCTGCCCACCAGAAGCATCGCCCACCACCAGCACAGCCTCCGTTCCCAGCTGACATGGTCCCACTCCCCAGGGAGGCCATCCGGGTCCCCATTGGACCAAGGGAGTCAACATGTACCCGACCTTGTTCTCCTCAAGCCTCCTCTCAGGCACAGTCCCAACCTGCACCTCTCCACCACGGACAAGCAGCATCCATCGCCACACCCCGTCAGAAGCAGGCTCAGCGCTCCCCTTCCTCCTCCAAACACCCAAACAGGCGTCACATCCCACATGGTGCCACCACCCTGCAAGCCAAGAGTCAGGACTGTGCGGCAGGAAGCTCTGTAGAGACCCCAGGCATCCCGCCTGGTTCCCACGCCTCAGTTTCCCAGCCAGCCCTGCCGCTGCTCTGCACCCAGCAAAGCTCTCCTGGAGCACTCAGACCCACAGGCACCTTCCGTTTGTGCACATCAAACCAGCTCCTGAGAACGTCACATTTCCATCAGCTGGCAAAAAGAAATAGCCACAATCCAGGCCCTGTCTGCCCTCCACACAGAGAGGGGCCCAGGGGGTCGCCCTGCGGGGCTTCTGCTGAAGCTGGCTGCCAGTGCTGGCTAACACAAGCCCAAATGTCCCTGCTCGTTTCTGTGTCACCAGGACAGCCCAGCAAGCAGGACTCAAATCTGGGCCACGTCCCTGGCAGGTGACACCACCAGTGACACAAGCAGCACCCGTGAAGCTCTGTGTGCTGCCACCCCCAGCATCACTGCTGCATGCTGGGATGATGAGCAGCATCCCCTGGGAATGTGACCCTACCCAGACCTCATTCCCCAAACCCCAGCAGCAGGGCAAGCCTGTAAAGTGCTTGGGAAGGCAAGAGAAGAGATTTTCCCCCTCCCCATGTAGGGTTTGACCAGAATCTCTCCCAGATGACATCCAGTCACTTATCAGGTCATGCCACCACCTTGTCCTCACTTTGCCTTGTATTCAGGTGACAGGCCACCAAGTGAGAAAAGCTAGACATGGTGGCCTCAGAGCCAGCCCTACTGTACCTCTAGGGAGCCTCGTCCCACCATCAGTGACCACAACAAAGCCAACACAGCACCTCCAGCACAGGGAACCATCCTCCCCCCCTCATCGGGACGAAGAAACACCACTGACAACAGCAAACCAGGGTCCTTCCCCACGCCCTGGAGCTCATGTCCTTGCCAGGACAAGTCCCCAAGCCCAACCAACTCCACCACTGGCCCCACAGCACCCGACTCACCCGCTGAGGACCACGATGAAGTCCATGACGTTCCAGCCGTTGCGCAGGTAGGAGCCCTTGTGGAAAACGAACCCCAGGGCCACGATCTTAATCCCAGCCTCGAAGCAGAAAATCCCAATGAAGTAGGGCTCTGTTTTCTCCTGCCAGAGTGAAATCAGTGACCCAGTGAGAGGGGGAGATTGAGCGAACACAGCACCAGGCATTTCACATCGACCCAACTCACATCCCATCCCACCTTCCCCAGATCCATCATCTCCTTTGGGAGCTTTCCCAGCCCTTTCTCAGCCAGCAGCAACCTTGGGAATAAAAAGAGGGTGGCTATGACACACGCAGGTTGCCCAGGTCCTTCCCTACCCTTTTCTAAGGGGCTTAAACCTTCCTGAACCCTTTCCATAGAGAAGGAATATGTTACAGCAGTCACAGGAAGGCTGGAGAAGCTAGTCTCAGAGGAAATCTCCTGTCTGGCCACCCCAAAACCAGAAGAAATTGCCTGGTAGGACTGGGTGGCTGCCCTTGGCTGACCCCCCAGCCCACCAGTGCAGGGCAGAGAGGGATGGACACGGGGTACTCACTAATCTCCGTGACATGGGCGTCTTGTCGTCCTCGGGGAGGTGCTGCTCCAGGGCCAGCACGATGCAGTTGGCAATGATGGTCGCCAGGATCATGTACTCGAAGGGAGTGGAGGCGAGTTAAGGAGCAGAGAAGAGGTGGGTGACACCCCCAGCCCACCCTTTGTTTCACCTGCTCAGCTCCTGCTGCCGTTCTCCCCAGGGGAGCGGCCACACACAGCCTGCCTTCCACCCCCCGCTGCTCCCACCTCGGTGCTGTCTGGGAATGAGAGGGGACTGGGGACCTGCTGGGCCTCATCACCTCCTTCCTGACTTCACGGGACATCAACCAGCCATCTTTGTTGGGATGAGAACTCCTGTGGGAGAGAGATGCTACTTGTGCAGGGAGCCCAGAAGGGGACACAAGGTTCGAGGTGGGACAACCAGGCTGGGCTTTGCCCAGGAAGAAGGTTTGGCATGGTCCTTGGCATTATCAGGGAAGCTCTCCCTGGTACGGCACACTGCTGGCCAGGGCTGACATGTCCCTGCTTTCCTCCTCCTTCCCGTCACAAAGCAGCAGGAGATGGGGCTCAGAAAGGGGAGACGTCACAAGGTATCAGCAGCCCTTGTCCTAAACCATCCCCATGGGAGGAAGCATCTGCACAGCCCGGGGAGGATGGGGCATGCCTTGCAGGTCCTGGGGATGTGACCAGGATCGGTCTGCCCTGCGCCCTTGCCAAGCACCCCGTGGGCAGCAGGATGAGCCCAGGTGGCAGTGGGAGCTGCAAAGCACACGGCTGAGCACTCGCAGCTCAGGACACTGACGGCACCTGGGCCTGAGCTTCAGTTCCGGCAGGTGGAAACTCCCTGTGGAGATATCCCAGCTCAGCCACACCTCAGCAAGACCCCAAGGGGCAGCAGCGCCTTGTCCACCGGCTCTGCCTGGACCCTTATGAGCATCCTAAATCCTACATCCATGTCTAGGCCTTACACACCCTTCTCCAGGAGCAACCCTGAGCCGGGACAAGTGGCAGCAGATGCTGGTGTCCGAGGACCTGAGGAAGGAAAGGGCCGGTTGATGCCCAGGAAAGCACCCCAAACTCAGCTCCCTCCTGCCTTTTGATTCATGGTATCGAGGCAGGGACACGGAGCTCTCTCCTGCCTGGCCCATTGCCGAGCTCTGAAAACAAAGCACTTCCAAATGACAGGATGGCCATATCTTTCCAACTTCCCATCCATCTTTCCCAGTTCTTCACAATAAAAGCCCTGCTGTCCTCAATAACAAAATGTGGAGCGATACAGCAGCAGGCAGCACACCCCTGCTTCCGCTCCCTCCGTGCCAAAACAGCTCTATTACTTTCACCACTGGCACCAGCAGCCACCCTGGGAGAGGACTGCCACCTTCCCAAAGCTTGTGTCTGTGGAAGGGGGATGTGATCCTACCTGGGATGGATTTGCCCATAAAGGAATCATCCCCAGTCCCACCATCCCAAGCCGGCTAAGCCCTTCCCCACCACACCAGGCTTCTCCAGACCCAACACCCTCAGGCTGACATGTTTCAGGCAAGGAGGTGTCCAACGCCCATCCCATCAGCCCTGGGAAAAGGGGTGACTTTGTCTTTTCCAACCTTGTCTTTTGGCCGCCAACTACAGTGCAATGCTTTCAACCAGTGGCCCTGAGCCCACAGGCAAGAGAAGACACCCCAGCGCCAGCCATGAGCACGGGAAACAGGAAAGCATGAAGCGACCCCGGCAGCAGTGAAGCTGTGGCACGCTGACAAGGTAGGAGCAGGGATGGGCATGGCAGCAGGTCCCCAGAGAAACGGCCAGGAGAGGCAGCCAAGGAGAGCCTGAGGGAGCTGGGATGTATTTAGCCTGGTGGGAAGAAGAGCCAGGAAAGATTCGGCCAAGGCATTTAAAAGGCCACTCAGTGAAATTAATGGTCGCTAAGTTAGAGGCAAACCCAAAGGGAAAGGCTGCAGAGCTCCCTGCTGCCGGCTCGGACCTCGCTGCCAGCCAGGCACGGAGCAGGAGCAGCTCCCTGCGCTTGGGGAGGGGGGCCAGACTCCAAAAGTTTTCCTCTGAGGCTTAACACAAGCGAGTATTTCACCGCATGGCTCCGGCAAAGGCCGCGTCCTCTCCCTGTTCGCACCTCCGGCCGCGCGCTCCAGCCGAGCGTGGCGCTTGGCCCCGCGCCACCAGCCTATTTGGGACCTTTGGTGTCATTTTCCTGAAAGTCTGCGAGCAATTAGCACCGGCTTAGGAGACAAACAGCGTGTTAGTGGGGCGGGGCAGCAGCTCCCCAGGCACCAGGCACATTTGCCTAGATGAGAAGTGTGGGAACGGCGCGGAGAGTCCGTCTGTCCGCCCAGCACCCCGCGCTGCTCCCTGCCACAGCCACCGTTCCCATGGGAGAGACACCCAGGTGGGGAAAACCCAACTGCTCCAAAGGCAGCAGCGAGGCAGCCCTGCTCGGAAGCGCCTGGGGAGCTCCGAACACCTTGCCCCTGTCTTTCCTCGCTGGCTCCAGCCCCTGGTTCAAAGCACAAGGACAATAATGCACATCTGTCACGCCCCCGCACAGGACGCATTCCCACTCCACCTCCAGCATGTTCGCGGCATGTGGGTGAACAGATATCATGGAATCAAGGCATGGCTTGAGTTGGAAGGGACCCTAAAGACCATCTCGTTCCAACCTGTCACGGACAGGGACGCCTCCCACTAGACCAGGGTGCTCAGAGCCCCATCCAGCCCGGCCAAGTCTAAAAGGGCAATCGCTCCCCAAAGCACTGACCTAAGCATGAGGTCACTGCCAAAAGTGACTCTCCAAACCCCACTGGCCTAGTTTCCCACAGAGCTGAGCCTGGGTTATCGCATCCAGAGCTGTGTGAGACATCAGTCCCATGGAAACCAGCCCCCATAGCTCCAGCTGTGCCAGGTTTTGAGGGATCAAGGGAAAAAAACCTCCCAAGGGATAGCAGGAACATTTGGCTGAACTGAGGGATATTTTATCCCCACTCTTTACTTCAGCCAAGCAAGCAGCCTCCCAGTCGGGGCTGGAGTCCACTGGACAATCCTCTATCAGTGCTTTGTTTTCTCCCACATCAGATGAGTAATTACACAACCTTTCAGCCACCCGAAACGCAGAGTAGCCCTCGCCCCCCTCCAAGCCCAGTAATGAGAGCCCATCTCCCTCCAGCCTTCTCCTCCTCCTCCTCCTCCGTCTGGCTTCTCCTGAAGGATCATTAGGGAGTCGATAAAAATAGGTTTTCTTATTGATTTATCTCCTTTACCCAATGCTCTCTCCCCTACACCGTTGACTTGTTTCCTTAGCAACTCGGCCGATCCCTGTGCATGCTACACCTGCAGCTCCATGCTTCCCTCCCAGTGCCTTTGAGGTGGGGACAGCGACCTCAGGCCACGGGGGCATCCCCCAGACCGCCTGGAGCAGGCTCTGTGGGCTAACCCCATGCCTGCAGCTGGAGTTCCTTGGTGGGTCTGTCAGGGAGGTGTTCGGCCACCAGCAGATCCCTGCTTCCAGCTGTGACCTTCCTCTTCACCTTCCTCCTCAGCCAGAAGCCCAAACCAGCCCACCCAGAGCACCCATCTTGCTATGGCAGGGAGTGTGCCCAGCTCCAGTCCCTGGAGATGGATTCAAGGTGCTGATGGGACATTGACGCAATCTCCGCAGGAGGCTGGGTACGAGATAAATCCCTCCCCGGATGCAGGCACGGACGGGAGCTACGGAGAGCTCCCCTCCATCCCACCACATCCCAGTACCTTCTCCCCACTCCTGGACAGGCAGAGGGGGAAGGAGCAGAGGAGCAAGAGGAGTGAGGCCACAGGGGCCTTGGGGAATCCTACCTTGCAGTGGCACCAAAAGAGCAGGAGCAACTCAACCCCTGTCCATGCCTGCATCATCCAGCCCAGCTCCAACATCTCCTAGAAAGCCATGTCTCCATTTCCCACCTCCCCCGACGCTTCCCTGGGGACCTGCTGCTCTGAGGGGCCTTCCCTGCTCCTCAGGTGTCAATGAGACAAAGCCTCAGTTCCTACACCTGTGGACTTCATCCTTCTGGTCCTAACCCCAGCACTGCTGCCTGTCCCGCACATACATGGCACGACAGGGAGAAAGATCCATACCTTCAATATCCCCACTTAGGATGCCTCAATCTTCCTCTCAGCTCCACACCGCAGCAGGAAAGAGAGCACCTTCTCTCCAAGGCTGTTTTCGCGGAATCACGGAATGGTTTGGGTTGGAAGGGACGTTAAAGGTCACCTGGTTCCAACCCCCTGCCACGGGCAGGGACACCTTCCACTAGACCAGGGTGCTCAGAGCCCCATCCCACCAGACCCTGAACAATTCCAGGGAGTCCACAACCTCTCTGGGCAAGTGAGGTTTTTGGTTTCCAAGAAAAAACGGAAGTGCCAAGTAGAGCAAAGCCTGTGTGTGGCCCTAATTCAACTCTGGGATTCCCCATCCCCGCAGCACCTCCCTGGCTTGTCCCTGAGGACACGAGGGATTTTCCCCCACTGGTAAGACTATCCATTGAGCTGTGGCCCCTCTTGGCTGTCTCTGTCCCTGTGTTCTGCCACCCGGTGCTCCCAGCCCATCCATGCTGGGAGGGGGTGGACAGAAAGCCATGTCCAGACCCAAATCCCCCCACTATGCTTTGAACACGAGCCAGCTGCTGTGTGCCTGCCACACAGAGGCTCAGGAGTGTGAACACGGGCTTGGGTTGTGCTTGTGTCCCTGCACAGCTGGCAAGGAGCACCCAGCCTGCCTCAATCCCACTGCGCGGACACAGGACACCACACTCGCTCTCTGCAGCCGCAGCTGTTGCTGCTTACGGCTCCAAAATGCAGTGGTTTGGTTTCCATCAGGGGTTAAACCGAAGGCAGTGACAGCCAGGAGTCCAGTGGGGCAGAGCTGCCCACACTGCTGCCGCTCCCGTAGGGATGCGGGATGTGGGATGCCTGCCTGCCACGTGCAAACAGCTCCATGGAGAAGCGTCTCCTTCTCCCCCACCTCACCCTGGAAATCAAATCTCTCTCCTCTCCTCCTCCTTTTTTTTTTCTTTTTTTTAAACAAAAAAGGACCACATCATGTGATTTTCCTGCCTTAACATCAGTTTTTTAACTTTGGTTGCCACAGCAACAGGATGCAACTTGGCATCACCATGGCAACAGCTGCCTCTGTTTAAATTCACCATCTGACAGGCAGCCTCGCTCTCCCCGGCTGTCAAAAAGATGGACCTGCCATTACACCTACTCGCCCCTCCCCAAAAAAAAAAACCTTCTAAAATCTGATGAATGGAGGGCACAGAAAACAGCCTGGGAGGGGGGAGAAAAAAATGTTCTTGGGGAGTGCAAGGACGGAGCTGCCCAAGGATGGCACAACATGGCACAGGCTCTTCCCTTGGGAAGGCAGGACCTGCCGGAATCTTGGCTGGGGAAAAGCCAAGGTACAGAAGATGCTTGGCCAGGTGGGGCGTGACATCACCAGGGTCCCCGAGGGGCACTGCCCATGCAGCACCAGGTCCCAGGGAGAGTCATTGCGAGCAAAACAATTCAGGCACTCACGGGTGTGCTTCCCACGGAGCAAAATCCCCCTGACTGTTGGGATGGGGATGTGCCCTGGGGCTCTGAGGGCACTTCCGCTGCTCTAGGCCAGCCCAACAACAAATTTGGTCCTCAAAGGGGCCGAGATAGATGAAATCCCTCACCGCAGGGACCAGCAAGGGCCTGATGGACAGCCCCTTTCCCTGCCACACTGCGGGTAGGTGCAGCGGACAGCCTGCAGCCAGATGCTGTCCTTGGGGACACAGCCAGAGCCACACAGTGTCATCTGGCCTTCCTGGGGTGGGAGAGGGATCTTATCCAGGTCAAATGTGATTAAGCGAATGAGGAACGGAGCAGATATAGATGAGCTGCAGCCCATCTCATGTACTAACTGAATTGGAGCCTTCCAGGCAGCCAAACAAATGAAATCAGGGTGAAAGGCCTGGCCATCAGCAGGAGGAGAGCAGGCAGGAGGACAAGGCTGCGTTTCCCAAGGAGAAGAGAAGGAGATGTTCCTACAGCCAAAACAGCAGCTGCCCCATGGTTTGGGCAGGACCATCTTTAGAAGAGCAGCTCCAGTGGAGGCAACGCACTGGGCTTTCCAGCGAGGAACTCGGCAAGGACTCGCCCCCCATGGAGCTGCATCCCAGTCCCAGTTGCTCGTATTTCTCCTCCTTCTCCTCCATGCATCATCCCTATTTACACTGGGAAGCCAAACTGCAGAGGCTGCTGGTTATAATTACACAGTTACCCAGCAGATATCCAGGCCTGAATCACCAGATATTTTTAGCCCTATTACCTAGTCAACTAGAGCTGGATGAAGAAGAGCCTCCACTCCTCACTGCGGTCCTCTCCAACCCCCTTGGCTTTCCTTGGTACTGTGTCCACCCTGACCCACAGCACCAGGACCGGCCCATCGCCCTCCCAAGGCCAGCAGCTCCTACTGACCGTGGCCAAGATCCAATGCTCTCCTCCCCAAAATACCCTCGCCCAGGAGCGATGCCATGGGCTCCAGGCCAGGCAGCTGAGGTACTCACATGGTCTTCCTGGCCCTACCAAAAGGCTGCCTGTGCCAGGCTACAACTACAAGGATGGGAACAACTCGCCCGGCCAACCTAACCAAACTCATCCCCAAAAGGCCTTGCCCGTTCCCAAGCCCTCAAAACTCCAGTGGTGCAGAGGAACATTCAGGGTGGATGAGTTTTTCTTGGAAAGAGATGGCAGCCGGGCGGGGGATAGGCAGGAACACTCAGCTCCCGCGCCTAGAGCACGCCTGTTCCTAGCACTCACATGGGAATATGTCACTTACTTCTGGAAAAAAAATACAAAATGAGCCCATCTCCCTCATGCATTGCAAATTCCAGGGGAGAATAATGCTGGGGAGTTTTGCTCGCGTGGTGGTGGAGCTCCAGTCTCTAGGAGACAGCGGCTGCCTGGAGATGAGACATCACACCGGCACGGGACCCCAGCCCACGCCGGGAGTGCCGGGCCAGCAGCAGCACCCCAGCTCCTTCTGGCTCCCAACAAAAGCCGGAGGGGCGAGGGCCCTCCCACACCGCGCTGGAAAAGCACATGAATAATTTGGCATATTCTGGAAAAGCAGGCGGCCGGCCTGGCTGCTGCCCTGCAGGGCTCTGCGCTGAGCCGCCACGTCCCCGAGCTCGCCACCGCACCAGCACTCCTGCAGCCACCCGCCCGGTGGGCACTGCCATGAGGGGCAGATTCAGAGATGCCATGGGGAATTCAGCCCCTCCAAGCCGGCCCTTCACGCCCAGGTCACCCCCTCAAGCCTGGAGACGTCACAGCTCCCCAGGCAGGACCAGCTCCTGCTCAGCAGAGGCTTGACCCGGTGTGTCGGACCCGCGAAGGGACAATTCCCCGGCGATGCTCTGCAGGGCGGGTGACCCGTCCTGCATCCCCGGGCCTCAGCAGAGGCTTTCCCCGAGGTACCTGTTGCACCGAACCATGGCATCGCTGCCTGGCACCAGGGAAAGCTCTCCCGTGCCCGCCAGAGGGGCAGGGAACTCAACCAACAAGTTGCAGGGAGAGAAAGCGGCAGCAGCGGGAGCTGCATGGAATCACTGCTGCAGAACACGGCACGGGGAGGCTCCTACAGCCAAAGCGCGGCCACGCTGAAGTTCTCAGGCTCAGATCCTCCATGGGGGCAAAGCCCAGGAGGTGTCTCGGGGGGCAGCAGGCATCGAGCCCAGGTTGGTGTGGGGCTGAGCGCTGTGGCGCTGGGCAGCAGCCAAGGCGCCCGGGGGCACCCACAGGGAGGGTGGGAGGAGAGAGAGCTGCGTGGGGAGGCATGAAAGGATTGGGGAGCAGGGGAAGGAGCGGGGGAGATCTGCACCCTCCACCCCGCCCTAGGAGAGGGGTCCCCAGGATAAAATCACGGCTCCCCAAAAAGGGCCACGGGGCGCAGCCAGAGGTTTCCAACATCCTTCCCTCTGCCGCAGGGAGGGGGCAGCCAGTTCCCAGAGCCACCATGGGGGGCCGGGGGCTGCAGGGCGAGGATGGCCGTGCCCCTGCCAGGCGTGATCTGCGGCGAAGAGGGCACACACAGGAGGGACAGAGCCACCACCCAGCAGGGACTGGAGATCCGTGGGCTCCCGGGTGGCTCCAGGTGGGGTGGGGTGACAAAACTCCACAAGACATCGAGGCACAGAGAAAAGGCCACTACCCTCCACCTCCCCAGGCACACACGCAGAGCATCCCAAAGCACGCAGGGTTAATCTGGGATCAGAGCACCCCTCCTCGCCAGCATGGGCGACTAATAAATCCAAGCCTCAGGAGGGGCTGGGGGGGATCCCCGGTGGGAGAAAAAGCTCAGCTCCTGTCAGGAGCAGGCAGGGAGCCGAGGACAGAAGGGGAAACAGCAACAGGGCGAGGAGAGCATCCCCAGGGGCTGGGGCACCCCTCTCCGCACGCCTTACCTGCCCGATAGTGCCACACGCACGTGTCCTGGGCGGCCACCGAGGCAAATCCGGGCAGCAAAGGGGGGGGCTCTCAGGGGGTGCAGAAAGGATATGGCCAGTCGATGAGCTTCTTGGCATATTTCCTGACTATGTTCTCTTCCCCAAAGAGGAAGAGCGATCTGTTGACGGTGAAGCAGTTCTGCCGGACGGGGATGGGGTTGTACAGAGCCATAGTCCGGGCTCTCTGCGCTTTGGTTTGCTTGAAGGCTCCCGGGCTCCCTCCCGCAGGGGCAGGAGCTCCTTGCCGGCTCCGGTTCTGGTCGGAGCCCCCATCTCCGGAGCCCAGCCTGCCGGCCACTGCCTCCCCAAAGCGAGNAAGAGGGAGGGGGTTGCGGGGCGCAGTCCCAACCACAGCCCCCTCCTCCTCTCCGGGTGATGCTCAGCTCCGTCTCTCCTCCATCCCTCTGGGGGAGCAGGGACCCGCGTGGAGGAGAGGCGGCAACGTGCGGCACCGGCTCAGCGCCCCGGGCACGGCGTGGAGGGCAGCCGAGCCTCCAGCCCCCCAGAACGGCCACCCGGGCAGCGGGGCGGGCGGTGAGCCCTCCTCCGTGCTCCGCGGAGGCCGCAGCCGCTCGGTCCCCAAACACCTTCCCCCACGAAGCAAAGGGTTAAAGCCAGCCACATCCTCCCCACCGCTCTGCCTGCAAGCCCGAACCAGCCCCTTTTAACCCCCCCCGCCGCAGGGCGAGCAGAGAGCGGGCACGGGAAGGGCAGGGATCCAGGTCCTTCCAGCTACCCCCTCGCGAAGGAAGACACAATTCGGAACAGCACCCGGCGCAGCAGCCGCGGCCGGGGGAACAGGTTGCAGCGCGGTCCAGCCTAGTTGGAGCCAAGTGTCCAACTCCTTCCTCCCGACTCCATCTTCAGCATCCTGCGGGAGCCTGGCCACCCATCTGCCGGCTCGCTGGGGCAGCGGGCGGGGGCGGAGGGCTGAGCCCCCGGGCAGGCACCTGCGGCGGCAGGGATGCCCAGCCCTTCGCTGCCAGGGCAGGAGCACGCAAGGCGACGTCGGCTTCCCGCAGGAGCCGGGCCACAAAATTAAAGGCTGCCGCGCCTCTGCAGCTCGGGGACAGCTCGCTTTAATGAAGTCAGTGGCAACACAGGCGCACACAAGCGCGCACACACGCACAGCACGCCCGGCTCGCTCCCTCGCTCCATCCAGTGCGTTCTTTTGGCAAGCACGGGAGCTGCCGCAAAGGAAAATCAGAGGCGAGGGGTGGGTCTGAAGGGAACAAAGGCAATGGGGGAGCCCCCACCCTGCCAGAAGCACACACACCCCTCGCCCTGGCTGCAGAGGGCTTTCCAGCACACGGGTGCTCCTAGGTGAGTGGCTAAATTGGGGAGCAAGGGGGGGGCTCCCCGCCCTGCATCCTCCCCACCCCACCTCAGCCCGCACCGAGCATCTCTCTCTGGCCACATGCATCATCCTCCCCCCATCCCTGGGACACTTCGAGGTTCCCGGCTCCCCGCCGGAGCCGCCCGATGCCAGCGGGTGCCCGGGGAGAGCCCTCCTGCTCCCTCGCATACAGATGAGCCTCCCCACCTCGGTATTTTCCTTTTCACACACGATCTTGTCTGGAAGAAACAGCGGCTCGTCTAAGAGGTGTAAACAACCCGGGCTGGATGTGTCCCTGCAGCAGCTTCCATGGCGGGGTGTCTCTGACCCTGCTCTCCCCCAGGCACCCCACCACGCCCCAGGGACTGGGGACACTGCTGATGCTACAGCCACGCGTGTGCCAAGGTCACCCACCCAGTGATGCCCAGGGTCCCCTGGGCTGGGCTGTGCCCCAGTGGGGGGGCTGCCTGCCCACCCACCCACCTTTGGGGAACCCACCCTGCCCTCCTGGCACACACAGGGTACCCCCCAGACCCCCCAGGGTGTCCCCAAGTCCTCTGTAGCCACCAGGCAGGGCAGGGCACAGCACAGAGCACACCCCGCGAGCTGTTCACACCCAGCGTCCCCCACCCCTCCCACTGGACCCCGAGGCCACAGAGCTCCCCAGGGCCTGTGACACTCGCTACCTGCCTTTCCCACGAGCAGACCACCCACGGCTCCAGCCAGCAGCACAAGTCACCCTTTGTCCCCATCATGCTCTTCCCTTGTCCACCCCACCAACAACCTGCTCTGCAAACACAGTGGCCCCTGACACTCACACCTCACACCTGCTGTGGGGCAGCCAGGAATGCTTGAGGCATTTAAATTTAAAAAAACCACAAACCAACAACAAAACAAAAAAACCCACAAGCTCTTAATAACACAAATCATTATCTCATTTGGGCTGGGGCTTCACCCTCCCTGCAGCCTGGCAACACTTGACCAGGAACTTCCCCACTCTGCAGGCACTACAGTGGCTGAAGGACCACAGGGCTCAGTTTTTGGCCCAGGCTCTCATGGGTGCATTGCCAGGAGCCCTTGGGCTGGCTGGGTGATGAAGAGGAAGGACCAGGTCCTCCTCAGCAAGATAACAGAGGAGTGTTTGCAAAAAGGGTTGTGGGATCATTGCCCCAGCCTCAGACAGGCACTGAGAGCCCACCAGCTCTCCATGACACCCAGCTGCTGCATCCCTTCTTAACTCTCTCCTTCCAATTATCTTTACAACCAAAGTGGGTTTTATTACCTGGCAGGTTTTCAACAAGTCCCTTGTAGCTGCCTTACTACCACCCTGCAGCACAGAGTGGAGCAGGGGTGCACAGATCCCTCCCAAAACACTTCCCAGGCCACCAGCCAGCCAGAGTGACCCCGGGTTTTCATTCCATTAACAACAGGCAAGGAGGTGGCCACAGCAGCTACCGACTAATTACAGTCCCTTCGATTCTGCCCAGGCAAGACACTGCCCTAAACAAATCAATTATTATTTGTGGCTCACCCCACCTCCTCCTCCTCCCCACCACCAACGCAGCAGCAGCGGTGCCGCTCTTCCCACCTTTCAGCCCTTTAAGCCACTGTTAATTAAGCCCGAGGCTGGGCCGATTGCCAGGAGCAGATCCTCAGCCTTGCAGAGCTCCTGCTTCTGCTCCCCCAGCCCTCTCCCATCTTTGCCTGCACGGCAAGGCCCCACCCAGCCGAAATGTTCAGGCTCTACGTGGCACCCAGAGCCTGAGGAGCACGGGGAAGGCTGGACCCAGCACTGTCCCTGCACCCCCTGCCTGGCTCAGAGCAAGGGGCTGAGGGGGAGGAAGGCAGCCTTCCTCCTCCTTTCCCTCAAAGCAGGGATGCACCCCTTACCTGGACACTTCTGCTGGGGCACCGGGCTGTCCCCTGAACCCGGAGTTTGCTCTCACCTCTACTCTACGGTGGCTGCTGCAGAGCAGAGTGCAGGATGACCCCGCTGGGAGCCTCTCTCCTGCTCAGACGGTGCTAAAGGATGGGATATTTATGAGAAAGCAGCTCCTTAAGAGAAGATTGAGAGCCAAAAGAAAAAAAAGTCTCTGGCTATGCCAAGAGATGCAGGCTCTGTTTCCCAGGATGTTTATTGCCGTTCTCATCTTGACCCTCACCCAGCACGCTGGGATCTGTGAGTCAGGGAGAAGTGTGGCTGATGCCCACATGATTCAACATGGCACAGGGATTCAGAGCCAGCTCTGTGGGGCTGTTTGGGTTTTTGTGAATGGAGGAAACGCGAGAAGACAGGGAACAGCGGGTGCCAGGACAGGAAGGCACTCAGGATGCACTTAGTTTTACAGAGACAGGCTAACACTCCTCCGGTCTCGAGCATGACTCTGAGGAGGTGCAGCTGAGGGAGCTGGTGGGGGGCTCAGCTTGGAGAAAAGGAGGCCCAGGGGAGACCTTATTGCTCCTGAAAGGAGGCTGTAGCAAGGTGAGGGTTGGTCTCTTCTGTTAGGCAACAAGCAACAGGACAAGAGGAAACGGCTTCAAGTCACACCAGGGGATGTTCAGGTTGGATTTTGGGAAAGGTGCCTTCTCCAAAAGGGTTGTCAAGCCCTGGCACAGGCAGCCCAGGGAAGTGGTGGAGTCACCATCCCTGGAGGGATTTGAAAGATGTGTGGGTGTGGCACTCGGGGACGTGGGTGAGTGGTGGCCTTGGCAGCGCTGGGTTAATGGACTCGATGAGTTTAGAGGCCTTTTCCAACCTAAACGGTTCCACGGTTCCATGATTCTCACGCCAGTATTGCCGTTCAAGTCCCCTCCTTGCTTTTCCCCCACCTCTCCCGGCCGCGCCACCAGCCCCGCACGGCAGGACACCACGGAGACACGGGGCTGTCCCCTCCCGGCTGATCCCGAGCCCCTCTGCCACATCCCCCCAGGCTCCCCCCACCGCGGGGCCACTGCCGCCGCTCCGGCATTGCCATCTAGCGGCAGCTGTCCCCTCCCTGCGCCCCCCCGGCCTCAGCCAGCAGCCCGGGGCTCGGCTGGGCTCCCCCCGGCTGGCCCCTTGCCGCGGGACGCTTGGATCAGATGCAACCCCCCCCCGCATCCCTTCGCGCAGCCACCGGAGCAGCCTCTGGCTCACCTCGAAAGCTCCTGTCTGTGCAGTGCTGGGTACAGGCACAAAAAATCCCCGGCAAATAGTGTTAAAAGCATCCTCTGCCAAGCCCCGGGTTGCTCAGACAGCCAGAGGCTGCTCCTCAGCTTGGAGGGAGCACCAGGCAGGGAACAAGGCTCTGAGGAGAGGCTGAGAGCTGGGGTTGTTCAGCCTGGAGAAGAGAAGGTTCCAGGGAGAGTTTAGAGCCCCTAAAGGGGCTCAAGAGAGATGGAGAGGGACTTTGGACGAGAGCCTGGAGCGACAGGACAAGGAGGAATGGTTTCAAGCTGACAGAGGGTGGGGTGAAATGGGATATTGGGAAGAAATTCTTGACTGTGAGGGTGGGGGACACTGGCACAGGTTGCCCAGAGAAGCTGTGGCTGCCCCATCCCTGGAAATGTTCAAGGCCGGGTTGGACGGGGTTGGGAGCAACCTGGTGCAGTGGAAGGTGTCCCTGCCCATGGCAGAGGGGTTGGAGCAGATGATCTTTGAGGTGCCTTCAAACCCAAACCATTCTATGACTCTAATGCAGCGCAGCCAGGGTCTGGAGAGGAAGGACAGGCTCCCCTCCCATGACTGATATTCCCAGGAGCTGTGATGGACTGCACTCATCTTAGAAAGTGGCTTTTGGCATCCTGACTTATTTTTTAAATATGTCTATGCTGAGATGAAAAAAATAATAAAATAAAAGGATCAAATGAGAATCATCTACAGCGGTGCTCTGGCCAAATTTCAAATTGGGACTGAGTAGCTGTGACTCAGAAGCGTGTTTATAACCATGCAGGAATGCAAGGTTTCTTCCAGGAACAGTTTCATTACCTGCAGGATTAGAAGGAGGATGTTCTCCCCACTTGCAAAGGAAAAGTCCTGCTGAGCCGAGCACCTCTGCAGCACCAGGGAGACACAATCCCTGGGCTGGAACCGTTCGCCCAGGGATGCGGGTGGACAAGGCCCGAGCAGCTCCAGGATGGCATCTCTGGAGGGGGGCACCACACCAGCCTCTGCCTGATGCTCATCCGTGCAGATGTTGGCAGCTGTGGCGCCGGCCAGGATGGCCCTGATGGCATTTCTTGTGCCACCAAAGCCCTGCAGAGACTCGGCACCACCTCGCAGCAAGGTAGCCCTCAACCCAGACCAGGGCAAGTGTTTCCTCTCTGCCGTCTGCTCCCACTTTTTCCCAACAACCTCTCCAGAACGTGCCTTCCCCAGCACGGATGGGCCCCATCAACCTCACAACCACCAGGACACCAGCACCAACCCAGAGCTGGAATTCGCAAGGTCAGCGCTGGGATTTATCCACTGAGGGATCAGAGAGCTGGAAGAGAAGTGCGAGCCAGAAAATCTCACACCAGGCTGTAAATTCTGCCTCCAGATTTAAGCCACTGCCAGCACTGCCCCGCCCTCCTCCGGGCCCTGGGCTGCAGCAGCCGCTCCAGGAGTCACACAGCAGCCGTGGCAGGAGAACCTGGACGCGTGAGGCCGGCAGTGAGGGGAGTTAGCTGCACAGTGCCACAGCACATCCCCGCGCTCACAGACACTGCTGCTTTAATTGCCAGGGCCCACCAGTCCGACAGCCAGCCTCGGCATCTTCAAAATCAATAGGAAACAACCTTGTAAAGCTCTCTTTTGCTGGGATAAGGGAATAATCCTCTGGAAAAGGAGACTTTGGTGGTTGTATCTCCATCCAGACAAGCTTTTGCAGGTGATGGAGATGCAGAAGAAGCAGTGCCAGAGCAGCTCTTCCCCAGCCTTCCCCCTGCAGCCCCTTCCCAAGACCCCAGCTGCAGCACACCTTGCATTCCCACCCTAGGGATCCTTTTTCCTAACCTCTCTACAAGTGTCTGCTTAAAACAATCCAGCCCAGAGCATCTCTGGTCCCACTTCTTAAAATGCCTGCCAGTTCTCAGCTGCCAAGCAAAACACAACACGACACAAACCTGGAGCAAAACGCCACACAAACATGAGTGTAGCAGGTCCCACTCAAGGTTCCCAAACCCACAACGCCATCCCATCACAGCCCACGGGGGCCCACCAGCCTCCAGCTGCCCTAGGGGTGAACAGCCAGGGCTGATTAGCCATGGCTGTTTCGGGAGCATCCATCCCTTTCCTTCCTCCCCGACATGCAGCTGCTCCACAGCAATCGCTGGTGACATCTTTCTGTGCAAGCAAAGGGGAGACACATTAATGGTGTCTCCTCAAGTCGGGTGGGATGTGAGAACAGGGATCAGGAGCTGTGTATAACCTGCTTCTTATGACTGCCCAGGTGTTCTATCAGCACAGAGTGCAGCCTAGCACAAGGTCCTGCTCAGGTGGCTGAGACTAAACTCCTCACATGACTCTTGAAGCCACCAAAAGTACCCAAAGACACCATAGACCCTTCAAGCTGGATGTGGCCCCACACTGCGCTGCTGTGGGGCTGGAGCAGCTCATGCATCAGAGCTACTGATAAAACAGAAGTTAATGGTGGATTTAGCAACCAAACCGTGGAATCACAGAATGGATTGGGTTGGGAGGGACCTTTAAAGGCCATCTAGTCCAATTCCCCTGCCATGAGCAGGGGCATCTTCAACTAGACCAGGTTGCTCAGAGCCCAGTCAGCCTGGCCTTGGAACGATGGCAGGCTGGGAGAAGCTTAAAGGACAGCAAAGGAACCTCCGGTCCTTGGCACTTATGGGGACACAGTAGGGATGTGCATCCAGCCCCACAAAACTCACAGGAGCTGGTTTTGGTCCTCAGCCCCACCCTGTCACTGTGAAGCTCAGTGCTTGCACTAACCCACCTGCACAGGCTACTCAGGACTTTGTACTCCCCAAAAACACCCCACCAAAACCAAGAGCCACCTTTGTGGGTACATTACAGCACCCAGACCAGCACAGGGGGGTGCTGATACCTCAGGCAGAGGCAGGTGAGACCCCATCACCCCCAAACCGCCAAGAAAAGGGACAGCACTGCTTTGCCCCAGTGCTGGCTGCAGGGATGCTTCCCCCAGCCTGACACTGCCCACTCTCCCCTTTCCTACCTAAACACCCCACTGCAAGTGTTCCTGGCAGCACAGCGCTCCTCGGGCTGACTCTGCCTCAGGCCAGGAGGTTTTGTGGCTCAACTGAAGGGCCCTGGAATAATCATCCATTAATAAATTGCCTGGAGTGCCCTGCTGCCTTATTTAGCTTTGCAAGGCAGGCTCCAATTAGCATTCGCAGTCGCATCCTGGCTGCTCTGGGCAGGCGTGCAGCAATCCCGCCTCTCGGGGAACAGCTATCCACCTCCCCGGCTTTGCCATCACATTAAAGTGAATTTCCATCCCCGCTTCCAACCCCCAGATCCCTCTACACAACCTCTCCCCTCAGCCAAAAGCTGTGGAGCGTCCCAGCCTCGCACTAAGCGAGCTGGCAGGAGGCGAGATCACACCTCTCCATCCTCCTCCGTCTCAGACAGGTCCAGCTTCGGGCAAGGCACTTCCAGAGAGGTCCACTTGAGAAGATCCAGTGGGGGAAAAATTAGGGATATTTGAGAATGACCCTGCCCAAATGGGACTGAGTAGCATGGATAAACGGAGACCAAGGAGAGGAGGAAGGGATGGAGCAGACACCCAGGGGGATATTCCCCTTCTTGCCATCAAAGCCCTGCAAGAGCCAGACACTGAGCTGCCAAACTTTACATGTGTGTGGGAACAAGCTCAGAAAAGACATCCCCAGAGCCATCCATACACAGCCAACAGCAAAAAACTTATTTCTAGCCTGTCAAAGGGTTGGAGAGGGATCTCCAAAAGCATTTTTTCAACCGCTGCACTAGTCAAAGCAAAAGAAGTCCCCCAGCATCCTCATGACCCCTCTGGCACAGCAGTGTTAGGTCCTGCCAAAGCAGAGATTTTCCTCTCCCTTAGATCTCCTCCTCTTCACTCCTCCAAGAGGCAGGGCCATGCCTGAGGACCATCCATTGCTTTCTCTGATCCTCTGCCCACCCTGCAAGGCTCAAGTTGGATAAACACAGCAAAACACCCACTGCCAGAGGGTGGGATGACAGAGGAGCCTCTTCCTTCCTTCCTTCAGGCTGCAAATACCCTCTGCAATAAAAAGAAAGTTGGACCAGAAATCCACCAAGTCCATCTCCAACCTAATGAAGCCAAACTCACAGGCTCAGCTTTCTCCAAAGCCACCCTGCTAGCAAACGGGGTGGCTTTGACAAAGCTACGTTATCAGGACAAGCGCCAGGAGAAAACGAAGCTGTTGAAAAATTTTTCCAGCAGGTCTGAACTTGCACTGAGCAGCTGATGCTCAAGACAGCCAGAGAAGCCCCATCCCTGGCAGGCAGCCAGGGAGGAGATGCTGCTTCCCTCTTCCAAACCTGTGAAAGAGAAAAGGCCAAAGAGCAAAACCTCTCTCCGAGAGCTACTCAGTGCTGGGAGGTGTGAAAAAGCGTCCCCCTTGCTGCAGCGACAGGCAGGCATCAGCTCAGCAGCCTCCGTGAAGGCAAACACCCTCAGCAGCCAAGGCTGAGCACGGCTCCCGAGATTCCTCAATGGGAAAAAGTCCATTGAAGAATTTTTAGGCTTAATCCCGCCCGAGAAGATGCATGGAAAAGGCAGTTACAGCACATCACGTACTGGCTCACGAGCTAGGGCGGGGGAGGGAAGTGACCCCTGTGAAGCTCCTCTGATGACAAATAAAGGAGTTGGGATCTGTAGCAGAGCTCATGGAGATGACGCAGGTTTCATCACAGCATCATCCACCGCGGTGGCGTGTTCCAAGCTCGCAGGAAAGCTGCTTCCCACCAAACAAGTTGGTTGGCATCATCCAGGAAAGATGAGACAACACCAGCTCTTACAGGTGTGTTTTGGGAAGGACAGTGTTCTGCTGATCTTCCCCACGGCTGGGATAAGCACCAGAACATTCTCCCCAGTTAAAAAGCAAGAGCCTTGCTGGAGTGTGTGGCACCAGCCCAAAACCAGCCAAGCAACAGGAACAGAGACATGTTTTGGGTGACCCACGCACCCACAGCCCCGGGCTGAAGGATCAGAGCTGCCTTTCCCACTGAGCATACAAATCGTAAGTGGACACAAGCAGAGCATCTCTGCTCTCTGCTTTCCTAGGAAAGATCTCAGTATTCCAGAGGCCTCTCTAGGAAATCACGAGTCCCATTTTGAAAGCTGCTTTAGTACAACTTCAGGGACCTTCCTGATGTTTTACAGAATCATGGAATGGTTTGTGTTGCAAGGGACCTTAAAGATCATCTCGTTCCAACCCCCTGGGGTGGACAGGGACACCTTCCACCAGACCAGGTTGCTCCATGCCCCATCCAGCCTGGCTTCAGACACTTTCAGGGATGGGACATCCACAACTTCCCTGAGCAACCTGTGCCAGGGCCTCACCACCCTCAGTCGAGAAAATGCCATTTTGGGAGTGTGCAGTGAGACATCCTCTATATTTTAAAATGCAAAACGTTGAGTTGAATGAAAAATAAGTGATTGTCTGATCAAACCAGATACCTCCTGAGGTCCCTGAACTGACTTACTATGCTGTCATCCCTGAAATACAAACAGTGCGTGAGGGTGGGAGGGGCAAGGCGGGTACTGCACCTCAGAAACTGAGTGCAGCAAATCACATTAACCCTGAGAACTGGAGAGGCTCGAAAGCACCTCTGCCACAAACACCCCCCAGCCAGCAGACCGCCCCCATCTGAATCACACAGGGACAGCTGGGGGCTGCCTGGGAGAGGGGAGGAGGTTGAATTAATCCAGCGGAGGGGAAGGGTGAGGGTGCCACTGAGCAGGGAGTGTCAGAAGTTTCAGTGCCTGCAGGCTGCACCGCATCTCGCTCGCCAGCGCAGGGTGATGCTAAAAACCAGAGAGTGCTGAAGCAGAGGGCTGTGCTGCCATCCAGAGGGACTTCAGCAGCCTGGAGGAGCAGCAGAGGGGCAGCATGGAGTTCAGCCTCACGGGAAACACCAACCCCTGCACTTGGGGAAGAACGACCCCGTCCATGCTGGCCGAGAAGGGGCTGGGTGGGGAGAGCCCCGAGGGACCTGGTGGCCACCGAGCTGGCCCCGAGCCAGCACTGTGCTCTGAAAAAAAGTGGGCCAGCAGCCCCCTGGGGTGTGTTAGGCAAAGCCAGTGGGTCGAGGAGGTGGCCCATCCCCTCCACGTAGCCCTGGTGACACATCCAGAGTGCTGTGCTCCGCAGGACAGGAGACAAGGGCTTGCTGGGGCAACTCCGGCCAAGGTGACTAAAGGACAGGAGCTGGAAGAGCTGGGGCTGCTCAGCCTGGCTGGAAGAGGCTCAAAGAGGATCTGATCAATGCACAGAACACCTGACAGCAGGGGAAGAGGCAGAGCCAGGCTCCTCTCTGTAGCACCCAGAGACTGGACTAGAGGCAGCAGGCACAAACTGCGATAAAACAAACTCTGCCTGTACATAGGAATAAACTTTTCCGCTGTGAGGGGGGCTAAACATTTGGGACAAGCTGTCCAGAGAGGTTGTGGACTCTCCATATTTGGAGATACTCAAAACCCACCTGGACATGCTACTGGGAGAAACTCGGAGGACCGTGGAGCCCGCTCTAGGTGTCCCTGCTTGAGGTTCTTGGCCACTTCCGTCCCTCCCGGTAATTCTGTGTTTCTGAGCCACGGCCAGCCCCAGGCTAAGGGGAAGCTCCTTCCAAAGGCTGGTTCCTGGAAAGCATGGACCATGGTTTGAACACTGCTCCAAGACGTGCTGAAAAAGCTTCCCAACACCTGAGATTCCAGTGAGGGAAGCAGGAGCTGCCGGGATGCAGTGGCAAAACACAAGGCAGCAGCTCCCGAGCAGAGGCATCTGCTGGGAACCACCTTGTCCTTCCGTGCTCGGCTCCTAAGGAGCTCCCTGGGAGCACTTCTGAGCTTGCACTGGCTCAGCCACGCAGGAAGGCTTGGACTGCCCCCGAGTGCCCACCCCTCTGGCAGCCCTCGGGAGGCTTTGCAGTCACCAGAATTAGCTCAGATAGGGAATTCCTGCAGGGTGTGCGAGAAACCCAGACTTGAGGGAAATTCAGTGAAGGATGCTGCTATTTCCATGCCGTTGCCAGGATATTCAGTGGCACTCAAGTTTATCCCAGGTCAAAAACCAAACTCCTCCCCAGGATGCAAACCTTGATCAGCACTAAAGGGAAGCAGGGAGAGCACAGGGAGGTGCAGGGCAGATACCTCTGGGAGAGATGTTTCTCTGCTGCTCAGGGCAAGGTACCATGGCAAAAGCAGTATTTCAATGTCCCCATTGCCACGTTTAGCACATCCACAGTCCTTTTCACCACCTGCATTGCTCCTCATGCAGGGTAAAACGTTAGCAGGGAGAGCCACATTAACAAAGAGACGCTCGTTAGGCTCAGAGAAGTTAATTGCTTTGCAGGGCATTGTAGAATACTTGGAAACACGGGTGGAGCGACAGGAAGGATCCTCCCAGGTACATAATTCCCAGCATCACCTGCCACCTCAGACCTTTCACCTGCAGAGCTCCCAGAACTCCTGCCAGCTGCCTGAGATGCCCCAACCTTATTTCCCAGCCCTCCCAAATCCCTGGGCTCATGGCAACAGACGCCTGAAGAGTAGCCCATGGTGGAGAAGCACAGGGCTAAGCTGCCTCTGACAGCAAGAGACACTGCAGAGGTGCCAAGAGCCCTTCTCCAGCCCCCGTGTGCAGCAGGACAGCACCGAGCAGCCCCACAGAGCACCCTCTGCTGGGAGCGGGGCTGCTGCTCAGAGCACAGCAGCTGCACCCGCTGCATCCAGCACCTGTCCCAAGCCCGTGCTGCAGAGCTGCCAGCACCGGTGACGGCGACCCAGAGCCACCCTGGGGCTGGTCCCTTCCCCGCAGAGCCAAAGAGGGGCAGGGTGGTGGGCGCTGGTCCAGCTGCCTGAGCAGCCCCCGCCCGGGGGCATTTCCCAGGCAAGGGGCAGTGCCAGCCCACGCGTGCTCCCGGCCTCGCCATCACTGCAGCCACTCAGACCCGGATGGTGCTGGGGATTATGCTGGAGGCAGTGACAGAGCTGGCAGCCCAGCACACACCAAGGGGGCCTTTCGTCTCATTCAGCACCGGCAAAAAAAAACAAAACAAAAAAACCCAAAAAAAACAAAAAAAAACAAAGCAAAAAAATCCACCCAGGGATTTAAGGAAAAAAAAAAATCAGCTTCATTTGTAATCTGGGATGCAGAGCGTGCACATAACCAGACAGAGGCTGCCAAGCCGTAAAAAGCCACCGAGATCTGTGAGCAACACCCTGCGCGTTTGCAGCCTGAGCTGTTCTCTCCCGCTCCCCGGCGCACCGCGGAGGCAGAGCTGCGGGAGCTCCGGCCCCACGGCTCCCCCCGGGCTGCGCTGCGGGCACCGAGCCAGCCAGCAGCACTGAGCTCCCCGGCCCGCGGGCTCCCGGCAAGAGGAGACCTCGCAGACTCATAGCACCAGAGACGTGAATTAAGATGCTCCAAGACAGGACATCACTTTTAATCCCCTTATCCTTTGGGGTCGCTGTGCTGTGGGCAGAGTGCCTCGCTGCCCGCGGGACGCTGAGACCCTCCACCCATCACTCGGGTGCTCAAAGGCTGAATTACGGCACCCCGCCTTCACACTGTGCCACGACTCTGCTGCTTTCCCTCCAGAATCTTCCGCTCCCTGCCTGACACCTGCCTGGAATCAGGCTTTTCCATGCATCCTGGCTAATATCACTGGTAAATATCCTGGCTAATCCTGATAAATATCACTCCAAAATGAGGGCACAGCTTGCATTCCCCGAACTGCACAAGCTAAGCGTAACAAATTCCCGCGCACACGTGGATTTCGGCCATGCAAAGCAGGGTTGGGTCCTGTGTGCTTCAAATTCAGCCCGAAGCTTTTCTGGGATGTGCTCCCTGTGTGGCTCTGCCTGTCCTTACCATCAGCTGAGGAGGCAGCTGCTCATCCTGGAGAAGCCACAGGAGGTTCCCCGTTTGCTTATTTTGACGAGGAGCTTTTCTTTTGAGCTGTCTCTAGGCTCGACATTATCCAAAGGATGCTGCCAGGCATCCAGAGCAAAGGCGGCAGTGATCCAGCCCTGGAGCACAGCAGGTCTCTCCACACACCTCCACCCTGGAGCCCAGGTGTGAACACAGGGATGGAGGGCAGGGAATCCAGCTGGGACTCTGGAAAACGGGGATTGGTGTCTGCCCTGGGCTGAAGTCCCTCAGACAGGAACACGGTGGGCTGCTACACTCATTTTTCACCATAAAGTTAATCCTCCCACAGAGCCGCTGCCCTGCAGGCACTGCGTGTTTTCTGTTCTCTGCCTCAGTTTCCTCTCAAAAAAAACACCAAAAAACCAGGGAAAAGAGCATTTTACCCTTCTCATTCTTATTCTACTTATGAGATTGTTCCACTGGCAAAAGGCAGCAGAGGGGGAGGTTTAGTGAGGGTCAGACCTGCCAGCACTGGTGAGCACAAACAAAAAGCCTTTCTTCACTACCCTCAGAGCAACCCAGACCGAGAGCAGCCAAACAACATCTGGCTATGCACCAGGAATGCCACATCTGCAGAGCCGGAGCTGCTCCAGGGGAGCAGAGGTCTCATGCAGCAGAAGAGAGGCACAAGCAGCATCTCTGGCTGTGCCCACCACCCCGCAGACCACTCGGGCACAGCTGGCAGACAGGAGCACGAGGGGAGCTCCTGCAGCTACTCAGACATTTTCCACGTTTCCCATGTCCCATTTAATGCCCATCACCACGCTGGAGCTATGGGAAAATATCCCCCTCACTGCTAACCAGAGCAAGACTGCCCAGGTGAAAGCCCCCAGGGTGATTCAAGGCATGTGAGATGGGCCCTTCTGAAAATTAAATCACAGGAAAATTGCATTATTACTAACAAAATTACACACAAGGAAATTAATTTGCTTTTTCTCCCCCACAGGGTATCCATCCCTGGCTCTGCACACCTACCTGGGCTTCAGCAAAGCTTTTGGGGAGAACATTGGTGGTTTGTCCCAGAAGGATAGAATGGTTTGGATTGGAAGGGACCTTAAATCTCATCTTGTTCCATAGGCAGGGACACCTTCCACTATCGCAGGTTGCTCCAAGCCCCGTCCAACCTGGCCTTGGACACTTCCAGGGATCCAGGGGCAGCCACAGCTTCTCTGGGCACCCTGTGCCAGGGCCTCACCACCCTCACGGTCAAGAATTCTTAACCTTAAACCCCCTCACTTTCAGTTTAAAGCCATTCTCCCTCCCTCCTCCTGCCACTGCACGCCCTTATCAAAAGTCCCTCTCCTCCTGATGTTTGAGTCTGATGTTAAAGCAGGAACCTCTGGCACATGGTTTTTGCAGGCTGATGGGGTATCAGGGCACGTAAGTCTGGGAAAGGAACAGATCAAGCCCCTTGGTGCTCACCAGCTTCCCAGGAAGGGGCCTGGCAGGGACAGGGAGCAGGGCTCTCTGGTCCTCAGCGGGACATGAGGTCTGCAGAGCCCAAGGGCCAAAGCCCATTGTTCCCCCAACATCAGAGGCTTCCCAGAAAACCATCATAAAGCGGGATGAAATGACAAACCCAAGCACCCAGGAGATGGGAAACACAAAGGCAGGACCCTACCAGCCTGGGGAAACATCCCGTTAAACCACGTCGGGATGGCAGCGCCCGGCATTGCTGCCTGAGCATTCCCACCGCGCTAAGGACAGAAACGTCGGGCTTTGCATTCGAGCCGCTGCCGGATGGAGCAGCTGAGGGCAGCCAGAGGGGCACAGCCTGCCCCCAGGAGCGGGAAGGGCTCCAGCCCCATGTCCCTGCCGCCAAGCAGAGCTGTGGAGGTGCAGGCCGTTAATTAGCGAGCGGCATTCGAGGCCCGCGCTCCGCCAGCCGACAATTAACGAGGCCACCCCTCTGCTTCCTGCCCCGCCATGACTTATTCATCCGGCATCCCCAGCGGGCTGCAAAAGATAACAAGGCACCAAGCGCCTGCCGAGCCCATATGCCAATTTATTTTCCCTGCAAAGCTGCCTGAGTCACCGGCCAGGAGGTTCCCCGGGCACAAAGAGATGAGCACGGAGCCGAGAGGGCCAGGGAGAGCCCGCCTCAGCATCGGGCTGCTCTCCAAAATAAGCGGGAGCAGCCTCGGCGTTATCGCAAGCGGTTTTATCGTGGAAACCATCCCAAAGAATCCCCAACCAGCCTCACACGAGCAGAGCGCTGACCTAGATCTCGCCAAAGCAACGTGCCACATCTAATTAATATGGGGGCTCCCGCCTCCCTTGGGTGTTTTATACCCCCTCACTTCCCAAATCAGGTTCTGGAGGCAGGGAACTGCTCCAGACCAGTGATACTGCAGTAGGATGCGCTGCAGCAGCTTATCCCAGGCAATCCTGCTGAGCAGACACGGGGAGGAGAAGCTTGTCATTTAAATGTGGGGCTGGAGCCCTGTCACAGGGGGCAAGTGTGGGGTGAGAGTGGCTAACCCAGGACCTGGAGTTGGGCTTTTCTCGCGGCACCGAGGCAAACGATGAGAATAAGTTAATTAAAGGGAAATGAAAAATAAAACCAGTGGGTTCTAGCTCTGCCAAGCACTTCTGTTTTCTCAAGTTTGTTAGCGTCCCAGCTTGCTCTGATTCAGGAGGACACTTTTTAGAATTAAATACAAATCGTAGCACTTAGAGGTTGGAAAATACCTCTAAAATAATCAAGTCCAACTGTTAACTCAGCACTGCCAAGTCCCACAAAAAACAGCCTCAACGACCGCATCTACAGATAATCCCCTCACAGTGGGGTCAAGCCACAGCAAAAGCAGAAAGGCAACAGCCCCAAATGCATCTAAATACCGAGATACAGCCAAAGGAAACTGCCTTGAGGGCTTCCTAAACAGAGAGCCTCCAACTTTCCTCTCCGTGCTGCTTTCCTCTCCCACCCCGCAGTCTGGGACACACCATTCCCGTGGGATGCCACCCTCCGGCTCAGAGCCGAGCGGCCCAACCCCGCAGCGCCAGGAGATGGAGCACGGCTGGCGCCGGCTGCTCCACGGGGGTCACATCGCCAGCGTGACACCCCCGGCCCCCCCACCAGCCCCACAGAGGACAGGGGTGGCTCCCGCTCCCCCACAGCTGCCCACCTGGGCTGGGGGCTCTCCGGTACTTACTCCCACTCCTTCCTCCGCGCCTGGGGCGTGCTCTGCATCTTGTGAGCCTCGTGCGCCTTGATGATGTCCCTCTGCTCGATGAGCCCTCCCCGCCGCCGCTTGATCACGTCCGGGCTCACGGGCACCAGCAGGCCCAGCCCCAGGTCCGCGGCGCTGCCAGCGTCCGCGTCGGCATCCCGGGAGCGGGAATCGTAGAGGGCGTCGAAGGAGGCGGCGCGGGACACCAGGGCCTGGGCCAGGCTCCCGGGCTCCAGCAGGTTGCAGGACTGGGTGTTCTGCATCAGGCCCAGCCGGTGCTGGCGCCACGTCTCCTCCTCAGGCAGGGCCAGGACGCAGCGGGACGAGGCAGCCGCCAGCTCAGCCCCCCTGCCCGGCGCCGGGGCGCCCATGGAACACGTCCCGAATCCCAGCATCGCTGCTGCTGGGGTGGCTCATCACTCTGGAGGGGAACAAGACAGAGGGAGGCTCAGGGGTTTGCTCTGTTTGCCCCGCAATTCCCTCCCTTCCTCCCACATCAACCAAAAGTCCTGTTTCTCCTCGGACCCTCTCACACCAGGACACACATCACTGGATCCCCAAGGTTAGGGCAAGGGGCAGCACCTCCTGCCTTCCTCATCCCTCCCAGTTTGGGCATCCCTGAACCTCCTAAACCTACAGCTCTCTGACCCCGTAACCAGCCCTTCCCAGAGCAGCACAGCACGAGGAGATCGGAAAAGAGGAGATTTGGGACACCTGGGTCAAACCACCCCCAAATGGCTCCTTCCATTTGGTTGGTTTTTCTCTGTGGGTCAGCCCTGGCTGGAGCATCTAGATCCCCCTCCAGCCCCACGCCCACGGGATGACAGCCAGGCAGCCCGAGAGACAGGCAGCACTTCAGGAGGCCGGACGGGGAAATACCAGCGCGGCTTTGAGTCGGGAGCTGCCCGTGGGAGCCGAAGGCACGGGAACGCTGCCAGGAACACCACAGCGAGCACTGCTCCTTGGCCAAGCAAAGTCCCTGATGCCCCACAGACGGGAGGTGCTCGTGTCCAAGACTGCACCCAAAGCCTTGCCGCGGTGAAATGCTTTGTTTTCGTGTTGGAAAAGCTCTGTTCAGCACGTTACTGCTGCAGGAAGGGCGTTGCTCTGTCAGCCCCAGAAATTCCCCTTCCAGTGTTTGCCCATGACGAAGGTGAAAAAGGGGGTGAGAGAAAGCACAAGGCAGTTACCCCCTGCCTAACTACACCCCTGATGCAGGAGAAAGCAACCCAGCAGGGAAAAGGAGGGTTTAAATGCCCCAGCCATGCGGCAAACTGAGCACATCATCATCTAACCCCTTCCCAAGGCATCATTTGGCACGCCTCCTGAACAAACAGGGAGGGGACAAGGGAGGTTGGGATAAAGGCTGGGGAACACCCCACCAGAAGCAAAAATAAATTAAATATAGGGGAAAAAATTAACAGTAACTGAGGGGACGACATGGAGCATGGCCTCCATCCCAGTCAAAATAAGCCTGACATTCCTCATGGGGGGAAGGGATGGAGGGCCCAGGGGAGCATCCCACCTCCTTCAGGCCCAAGGTGCTGCCCTGTAAACAGAAGGCACCCAAAGTCACCCTCAAACTGAGACCAGCCCAGCCCAAGGGATACTCAGCCCTTGGCAAGCTCTCCAGAAAGAAAAAGGCAACCGCCAGCAAGAGCCTCAGCAGATTAATTAGCACATTGATAAGGCGAGCGTGGCTGCTCCCACTGAAAGCTATAAACGGATCCTTCACTCCACTACTTTGCTTACCCATGCGACTTTTTTTAGGAGCATTAATTACTTTTTCGAGTCAGTTCTGAAGACCTTCATCATATTGCATTTTCCCCAATTTCTGCTTTTCCTTTTCATACTGCTCTGCTCGTTTTCAACCCTCCCCTCTTAAAGTTTAACTCCAGGTTTGCTTGGGTTTGGGGGGCTTTTTTATGTTTTGATTTTGGTTTTTTTTTCCCTGAGCTTTTTGTTTCGGTTTGGTTTTTTGTTCTGTTAGGTTTTGTTTAGCTTCTGTTTGTTTTGGTTTTTATGTTTTCTAAACAACCATTAGCCCCGTTCCTTTCCTAGTCATCTCCTTGGCAAGGACAGGAGGATTTCACGCACACCAAGCGTGAACACTCCAGGTTCCAGCCAAGCCTGAGGACAATTAGCCAAGAGCAAATGAGGACAAACCCCAAGGGCAGGTCCAGCATCCACACAGACGCTGGCTCTGCTGATGCCTCCCAGAGCATCTCCCGCTCCGGGGACGCTGGTGACCCCCAGGCTCAGAGGCAAGCGGAAGAGCTCAGGCAGAGCCCTCGAACGAAACACTGAGAAAGTTCAAGGAAATAAATAGAAATAATTAGCTCTGCCTCTGCCCAAGCAAACAGGGCTCACGCTGCCAGCAGAACAAGCCACGTTCCCTCTGGAGAAGTGACAAGGAGAGAAGGGAGGATGCCAGAACATTTTGTTAACGAAAGCTGATGAGGTTTCACGCTAACGAGGGTGCTCGAGGGATGCCACATGCCAGGTACCGAGCATCTGGCACCAGGGCACCTGCCCCTCCTCTGGCCTTTGGACCCCTCCTCACACTGAAAACAAATGCTTTATTTTTACCCAAAATCTGAATTAATGGGGAAAAACACCATACTGGCTCATGTAATTTGGCTTCTGCTGTTTAAATGCCAGCCCTGCCCCTGTTGGTGGGAACCAAGAGCTTGGGCTGTGCTGGGAAGAGGCATGGCCTGAGCCAGGACCATGCAGCCAGCCAGCAGCCCTACTTCCAGCCTGGATTTTCTTAATAACATAGAACTTGTGTGTGTGTGTGTGTGTCACAAAATGGCCTGGGTTGGAAAAAAGCCTTGAATTCGTCTCGTTCCAACTCCCCTGCCACAGGCAGGGACATCTTTCCTTATCACAGGTTGCTCCAAGCCCTGTCCAGCCTGGCCCTGGACACTTCCAGGGATCCAGGGGCAGCCACAGCTTCTCTGGGCAGCCTGTGCCAGGGCCCCCCCACCCTCACAGGGCAGAATTCTTTCCTAATATCTAACCTAAACCTACTCTGTCAGTGTGAAGCCACTCCCCTTTGTCCTGTCACTCCAGGCCCTCATAAATAGTTTCTCTGGATCTTTCTTGCAGGCTCCCGTCAGGTTTCAGTGCCTCTGAGCCCTTCCAGCTGCAAATCAGCCTTTTCCTGGGAACAAACCCAGGCTGCCACACAGCTCCCTGCTAACAGCTGGGCAGAAGGTGACTTCACACCCCCACTGACAACAATTAGGAGTTAAAAACAGCAAAGGAAAACAGCATGTCCACCTGTATGACCCCCCTGTAATCCCACATGTGGCTTCCCACAGGTGATCCCAGCTGACGCTCACTGTCCATGTCTCTGGTGGCGCGACTGGGATGCAGCAGGGACGTGGGACAGCTCCTGCCATCCCTGCCACAGGAGCAGGGATGTCACTGCCCAGCGACGGGACACTGGTCTGTGTTTGATACAGGAGACCCAAGGAACCGCTGCACTGTGACACAAAGCAGGCTTTCAATGCATTCAAATGAAGCCTCTAGAAGCTGTCACCTCCCAAACTTCATTCTAAAATAAATAAAAGTCAGGAAATTCACTGTTTGCTCCTGCTGTGGAGAGATCATCCGGCTAAAACCATGGCCACAGGGCACTGAGAGTGGCCAGACTGAATTAGAGAGGGGATATTCAGCTGCAAAAACACTGGCACTTGTGCTTTCACCTGGCTGGGAGCAGCGTGATGCTCCCTGCTCAGCCCAGGGCACAGCGGAGGACACGGATCACCCAGCTGTGTTGGCACTGCTGGAGGTCACATCATCTAATGGGGATCTCAGAGAGACTGCATCCTTCCATCCCCTCCCACGTGGAACTGCCACTGCCGAACAGGAGCAGAACAGTGAGCAGCTCTGGCCCCTTGGTCTGTACATCAGTGTGAGCTAAAATGGGACACAAGCATCCAAAGGCAGCATCCCACCTCACAAACCACCGAGAACACAAGCCAGGGCAGCGTGCCCACCCCACAAACCACCGAGAAGAGGTTTTTCAAGCACCAGAGCACAAGTGACGGAAGAAGAAACACACACGGATCCTCTCTACAGCATCCTCAGGGGACCCAACCCCGTTACCTCAACCCCAGCCACGTGCCAGAGCCGAGGAGCGCAGCCCCGGCAGGCAGGAGACCCTGAGCTCTCACACCATGCTTCATTTTTTCACCTCTGGCAGCTGATTAACTAATAAAGAGCTGCAGAGAGAAGCAGGTTCCCAGCAGCAGCGCTGCCCTCCGAAGAGGAAATTCCTTTTAGGGGCTTTCTGTGAGCGTGTTTGTGTTACAGCAATCAAGCCTTTAGTCAAGTAACGATGTATTACCATAATAACTGCACTCAGCACCTGAGGCGCTGGGCGAGCTCTATGCTTCCATTATCTGAACAACCTTTACCAAAACCCCCGGAGTTAAAGCTAAAGGTTTAGTGCTGTGCTTGTCCACAGGGCAGATCCTCCCCAGGCAGCACAAGGGCCCAGCACTGCAGTGCTGAGCTCCAGCCCTGCCACGAGCCCCAGGAGAGCACAGAGGCAGAGATCCCTTCCTGGAGAGGGCAGGATGGACAGACCCTGGCTGTGGTGTATTCCATGGGCAACAAAGCTGCTGGAGCCCTCCAAACATGGTTCGGCATCCCAGCAGCCTTCCCTGGGGATTTGGGGGATGATTTTGACAGCGGCATCAGAGCAAGAAGCTGTTAAATATGTATATGAAAAACATATATGATACTACATATATATATAAAAATAATATAAATCTATATGAGAGCATCTGGGATGCTGCTCCCAAGCACCTTGGGGACACCCCAAGTCAGGCAAGGATTCTCCACTTCACCAGCCCACAGGAGATGTCTCCCCCCGGCTCGGCTGCTCTCCCTGGGCACTCACATGCTGAGGTATCTTGGCCTAGTTCCATCCTTCCCGAGGCACAGGGATGCTCCGAATCTGGCCCCGCTGCCCCTTCTCTCCGACTCACTGACCTGCTTCTCCCCAGGCCATGGGGGCCACTTGGTTTCCAGGACAATCAAGAGCCTCTCTCCACCGAGCCATGCTTGCCCGGAGCTGCTGATCAGCAGCCCCTGCTCCGAGGGCGAACGCGGAGCTCACGCTGCGTGGAGGAGCAGAGCGCTGAACCTCCGAGCGCTCACAAGGATTTCAGCGTGGGGCCCTTCCAAACAGAGACAGATGGGCTGCGAGAGCGACTGATTCATCCTCGTGGCCTTTTCCTCTCCTGCCACGTGCACCTCCCTCCCCTCGCAGCGACGCGGACGCTGTGGTGGGTGAGCCCTGCCCGGGTCAGCTCCGGGACCCCCCGGGTGCTCCAGCCCGGCTTGCACCGTGCACCGGGGCTGTGCAGCACGGTGGCTGTGGGAGCCAGCTGGCCAGGGGGTTATTTTTAGTCGAGTCGTTTGATACTGGGGAAAAGTTTGCTGGATCAAACCCTGCTCCCATAGCCCCCAGCACTGGCAGATGTGCAGTGGCTCTGCTGGGAAGAGCTTCCCCGGGACCCAGCGGGAGCCAGGGCTGCATTCCAGGCTTGGGAGCTTTGTACACCAGTAACAGAGGGACTTAAGCAAGGTGGGAAGGGAGGAAGGGAGGAAGATGTTTACAGGCAAAGGCTCCTTGCACAGACTCAGTCCCACGCACAGCAAAAAGTGCAGATGAAGGGTCAGGCCAAATGTGCCAAAATGGGACAGTCAGGAAGGCGGCATCACGTGTGCCACTGTGCTGAGGACAGAGAGACACGGTGGAGTCAAAGACCGGCCACTTGGCTCAGAAAACATTCCTTTCTCATCACCCACTCGTATATTACACACTATTTTTGGGCCAATGTGGCACCAAAACAACACGACAAAGACCACTGGAACACCTGCAAAGATCAGATGGAGGAAAGAGCAGAGCTCGGAACACCCAGGCTGGGAGAAGCTTCAGCAGCAGACATCAGACAACCTCTTTTCTGGGAAACAGCTTTTGTTCTGCCACGCCAGGGTTGTCACAGCTGGAGCGATGCTCTGGCAGCAGAGTCCACTCCTCAGGGATCAGCACCGCTTCTGCTTCCCAGGAAAAGCTGAGCTGAGCCCGGATGGAGCCAGGCTGCTGCTCAGGCCCCATCCCAGGCAGGAGGCTCTCCGAGGCCAGCGAGCCCCCAGGATGTATGAGGGCTCACCTTGGGTAGCACAGCCCCGAGCACAGGAGCCCTGCTACAGAGCACCGCTCCCAGGGGAATCAGCTTTAGGAGTATCAAAACATGAAATTATCTCATCTCTCCTTTAAGAGCAACTGTTAAACAACACCACTACTATTTATATAGATGTACGTCAAAGAACTCAGCACTTCTCCAGCACAGAGAGCTGGAGACTGCTGGGGAGCAGGACCCCGGGGCTGCTGCAGGCAGCGAACCCCAGCCCCGAGGATGCTTTCAGAGCATGGGCAGGCACATCCCTGCTGGGGTGGCAGTGAGAGACAGGGCTGTCTGGCCTGACACGGGGGCAGAACCAGGCACAGCGGTTGGAAACACCCATCCTGACAAACAACCCAGTGCCAAACTTCTTCCAGCACTGCCTTTGAGACAGTCTCATCTCACCCCCTCTCCCTGCAGGGCAGGCAGGTCCCTGCAGCTCCAGGCAAGACACCCCTCATCACACATCCATCACATCTACGACCTGCCACCCCCAGCTCCACACCAGCATCCCAAATCCCCAGGAGAGCAGAGCAAAGGCGGACAGACAGACCTGAGGGGGTGCGTGCCATCCGCCGTGGGCAGGAATGGGGAACAAGGGACGATGCCTGGCGCAGCTCAGCGTTCCCCTTCCTCGTACGAGCTCTTCCACCCAGCAGGGGAGGGGTATTGCTCCGGTGGGAGCAGCTCTGCAAACAGCAGGGACCGAGCCTGGCAGTAGGAATAAGCCAGGATGGGAAAGCCAGCGCGATCCACGCGCCGGCAGCGCCCAGAGCCCGGCAGCGCGCCCTCAGGAGCTCGCTTTCCAAAGAAGGGCACAGCCAGGACTCCTCAAGATAATTTCCAGGCCACCCTCCAGGAATTAGCTCTGCTCCTGCATAAGAGTACAGGCTGTCACCCCTACGGAACGACGCTGCCCTTCTCCCTGCACTCCCGCCACGAGGAGATTCTCCTTGGAAAGGCCCTCCAGGGCTCCCTGCCATCCCCAGCGCAGGGCACACCAACAAGGTAAAGCACAGGTATGGAAACAGCCCCGAGCTCTCGGGCCTCAAACTGTCCCCTTGCCCAGGCACAGGGAGAGTGGCACTTCCACATCCCAGCCCACCATTCCCCAGACATTTGGCGATCCAAGAGCCGGTGTGTGCAGGTGGCCGTGGACAGAGCCCCACCACTCTGAGGACAGCCCGAACCTATATTTTTTTTTTAGTGCGCAGCAGCAGCAATGGCTCCGCACATCACACCTCAGCTGCTCCCACACCCAAGGAATGGGAATATGGGAAGCAGTGCTGCCAAGCCTAGTAACTCAGCCTGAGCTGGCACATTCCAAAGGGGACAAGCGAACCCACGTGACATCAGAGTTCAGCATCAGTCCCCATCTCCCCAAGCCCTAAAGCAGCTGAAGAATTGCCAAAGTACAGGGAGAAGCAGGAGCTGCCCGCAGGAGCCAGGGTGTGTTGGAAGTTGCTGTGCAATAGAGAAAGAAAAAGCTTTAAAAATAAATAGAGCAGCCTCTGGGAAGAGCTGCTGGCAGAAGGCAGCCAGCCCTGGCTCCTCACTCCAGAGCACCTGGAAGGAGGCAGCATGCAGGAAGGGGCTGAGAGCAGGGCACTGCTGCTGCTGAGGGACATCAGGAACCCGGGTCAGCTCGAAACCACACAGGTAAAGAGGATTTGATGTAGATACAGAAGGAAAAAATGGGGAACCATGCATGAAGCATTCGGTTCTCCTGTGCCCTGCCCTGGGAATAGTTTGTTCGCCCATGTCAAGGCTGAACACATGTGGTCCCAGGATCACAGAATAGTTTGGTTTGGAATGGACCTCAAAGCCCCTCTAGTTCGAACTACACTGCCATGGGAAGAATAATTTTTTCCAAATATCCCATCTAACCCTGCCCTCTGTCAAGGTGAAGCCATTCCCACTTGTCCTGTCACTCTGTGCTCTCCTTAAAAGTCCTTCTCCAGACCTCTCGTAGCCTCTTTTAGTACTGGAAGGGGCTCTAAGGTCTCCCCAGAGCCTTCCTGCCTCCGGGCTGAACAGCCCCAGCGCTCTCAGCCAGTTCTCACAGGAGAGGTGACTGTGAGACCCGGGAGCTGCTCACTCTGGGCTCCCAGAGGGTTGTCCCCGGCCTGAGTGGCACCCGCCACATCCCGGGCATCGCCAGCACTCATCCCAGTTCTGGCTGCATGCTCCAGCTTATGGCTTCTCTGAAAGTGCCTGCCTCAGCCAGGAGCTGGGGTGGGGCAGGAGGGACACCCAGCTTGGACTGCAGCATCACAGGGAGGCAGTGTCCCATGGCCACAAAATCGATGTTTAACCCAGCAAAGCCAGGGAGAAGGAGCTCTCACTTCCAGCAGTGCCTTGACTGAGGTGACTCACAAACCACGATGCGTGTCAGTGCCTAATAGACCCGCACAGGTAATTATGCCATCCTGGAAACAGCAGATTCCCGGCAAAAGGAGTCACAGCACCCCTGAGAGGGGAGAACAAAGGGATGCTGCAAAGGTGAGCAACAGCAGGCTTTATTCTTCTTTGACTTCTGCTCCTGTTATGCACAAAGACTCACTGAAAAGCTCTCATTGTTTGTGCAAAAATGAAGACAATCTCTCGCACAAATTGCCCGGTGAAGAAGGGAAGGGGTCTGTCCTGCCATGCTGGGGGGGAAGAAATTCCTGCCCAGAGAAATTGTGAATGCCCCATCCCTGGAAGTGGTCAAAGCCACTCTGAGCAGCCTGGTCTCATGGCAGGTGTCTCCCCATGGCAGGGGGGGCGGGACCAAGATTATCTCTAAGGTCCCTTCCAACCTGAACCGTTCCAGAATTCCATGAAGAGCATGTTCTGCGGGGTCCTTACCAGCAGCTACAGCCACAAGCATAAGGGCAGAGCACAGCCCTAAATCCCTGGTAAACAGAGCAAAACCTTCCTGATTCCACCTTAAAGGAGAAAAAGCAGGTTTCCATCTGTTCCTTTAACCAGGCCCTGTTCACCTCACATACCACAGAGAACTGAGTGGATTTGCCTTATCCTGGCTTGAGCAGGTTTGGGACAAATGGACAATAAAAAGGAATTTCTCACCTGGCAACATCACACATGAACAAATCAGACCTTGAGGACCCTTCAGCAAGCAACCAGCTTCCCTACTGGTTAGGAAAGCATGTCCCAGGACACTCTGCTGCTTAGGGACAATAGCCTGGACCAGCCCCTTCCCTTCCTCCCATTCCACATCCTTCCCAATTCCTGCCATCCTCAGCCACTCCAAGCTGCTGCACACCCCCAGAGCTCATCCTCTGAGCCCAGTTTCTCCCACACTTTGGGAGATGGGAGCAAAACAAATAAATGTTATTGTGGAGCTAAAAAGAACATTTCAGCAATCCTGCCTCTTCCACCAGGACTAATAACCTGGCTCAGCAAGCACCCAGTTCTCACCTCCTACTCAATGCACACACTCCCAGGAAGACCCAGCGGCCCCTCTCCTGCTCAGGGGAGACCACAAAATTCCTCAGGAACGCCTGGCTGCTTCCTTTGGGCTGCCAAAGGCAGCCAACCACCCTGCAGAGGGCCGTGGGCTGAGCCAGCCTGGACATGAGCCCCGATGCTTTGCCAAGGTGCCGAGGGAAGGGTTTGTGCTTCTGGGAACCACCCGGGCAGGAGGACAGGCACGGGGCGTGGCATTTGCAGGCTCTGCTCTTTTGGATACACCCAGCTGGACCCCAGCCACCTTCAGTGGCCTCTTCTCCCTCCAGTGACACCGCTTTGCCCCCAACTCCGGTGCCAGTTCTCGCTCCATGCCGCAGCCACAGCGGTGCCGATCACCCACCATCTGCCTCGCTTCCTTACAGCCAGCCGTTCCAGCACCTCCCTTTGGACCAAAGCCACTGTTTTATTGTCGGGCTCCCTCTCCTCCTCTCGATGTTTCTTCTTCCAACAGGAGCTCATCCAGCTCCGCTTTCCCTTCTTTTATCCGCTCGCTACAACCGCTGGCGCAGAGCCGTGCTCGCTCTCCCTCCTTCTCCTCTTTGTGGCATTATTTCATCTCTGCTCTTCCATCCCTCTGAAGCATGTTTCTCAGAATAATTTGTGCCACAGCAACCTTCCTGCCAGAGAGCTGCTTTGAGGGACACTTAAGCATGGTGCAAATGATCTCAAATTAAGGATGAGACTAATTCACGGAGCAGAGGAGGGCAGGCACAGCCAGGAATAACAGCCTAGCCCCAGCCTCCAAGCTCGGCGCTGCTGACAGCTGGAGCCTGGGAAGATCCTGCAGGAAAAGAGCAATGCACATCCCTTTTCTTACACCACTCTTTATATAAGACGCGCATCCGTCCAGCCCAGCATTCTGCAGAGTGCTGGCTGAGTAGCCAGTCCAGGCACGGAGCTAGAAGGAGCTTTGCTCTGACCCAAGCTGATTGCTCCACACATCAGCTCTGTCTCCCTGCTGAAATGATGCCCCACAGCTCAATTAGTTCCTAACTCCACCATGGAATTGGCCCTTTTGCAGCAGCACGTGCCCTTGGCGCTTGGACTTCACCGTATTTGCAAATGCCAGCCCTCACACTGCGGTGGCTGCTCGCTGGTGGCCCCCCCAAACATCCCTCTCCATCTCTGGGAAGGAGAGACTCCTCCAGACGAGGCTCCTCCACAGGCCACACACACTCAGCTCTTTCTACACCGGGGAACTGCCATCTGGAAGTTTTAGACATCTCCGGGTGGCTGAGGCCCGGCAGTGCGAGACTGATGGCGTATGTCACCCAGCCTGCACTCCCCAGGGGGGTTCTCCTCCGGCACGGCACGGCCAGCTGGCACTGCCCAGTTGTCCTGCACGGCCATCCCACACTGCCCAGCTGTCCAGCACGGCCCCGTGCTCACCACCACCCCCACACTGGACACCAGCAGAGCCTATTGGCTTTCAGCCCCTCGACAGCGGGCAGTGCTATTCCTGGCAGCGTCACTCCCCCTCGCTCTCCTCTTGCCCACTCGCTCCTTCCTAAATAGCTTTGCACCACTGATTTTCCCATGCCAGCCATCCACCGTCTGCCGGCAGGATTCAGAGCACCGGCAGCAGGGGGAGAACCAAGGAATCATCCTTCACGGCCCCCAGCCCCCACCTGCACAGCTCAAAGTGGCAGCAACCAAAATCCATCCCTCCCAGAAGGGTACCACGCTGACACACCCACCCTTCCCAGACTGGCACTGATACATGACTCCCATCCAACATTTTGGGTTTAAACCAGGTCATTTTCTTGCTTCAAACCTTGTTTGTGTGTCAGCTGCCAGCTGAACCACTCGTGAGGGCTCCAGTCTCCTTCCAGGGCCTGTCGGTCTGCCTGGGGTGCACTAAAACTCCGTCACACCACACGCCAGCACGGAATCACCGTTTGGGAACCCTACACTCATGTTCCTGGGTTTTACACCCTTCCCTCTGCCTGAAACGGGCTGGACAGTCCCTAATAACAGGGCCAGCAATTTGTCACAGTCCCAAGCTGAAAACGGGGCGTGCTCAAAGCCTGTGAGCACCCAGATGGGATCCCCCATCTCAGAAAGCACCGGGCACAGGGTCAGCCCTGCAGCCAGGACCAGGCTCCTCCAGCAAAACCAAGGCTTCCCCTAAAGCGGTGGCTGCCAGGACCGAGGTTTTGGCCTCTCCAGCTGCAAGAGCTGCTCACAGGCTCTGGCCCACAGCCACACAGCCCTGTCACCCTCCACAGGCAGTGCTCAGGTCGTCACCCCCTCTGCAAGTGACACCCAGCTCATCACTGCACTGGGGCCCATGGAACCATCAGCCTCAGGAAATGGTTTGGGCTGGGAGGGACCTTAAAGATGATCTTGTTCCAGCCCCCGTGCCATGGGCAGGGACACCAGGCTGCTCCAAGCCCCGTCCGACCTGGTGTTGAACACTTCCAGGGATGGGGCAGCCACGGGTCCAGGAAAGCAGGTGAAGGCTGGTGGTCTGTCCTAGTCCCTTTTCCTGTGAGTGAACAGCTCTAACATGCCAACAGGGAGGAAGCAGACCTTGTACCCAGAACTTTGCCCTTCCCTGCTCCCCTGCCCTTCCCATGCTTTATTGAGGAAGCACCAGTTGGACACTAAGACGTAAATCCTCCCCATCTCCCTCAAAACCACCCCTGAGCCAGAGCACTGACACCTTCCAGCTAAAGCCACTCCAACACGTGGGCCGGCCCAATGCAGAACAGAGCAGATCCCTCACGTATCGCCCGCCTCCTGGGCACATCCCGCAGCCCCTTGGGGTGGGTCCCCAGCCTGGCACACACAGGCTGCATCTCGGCTCATTTCTGCCACGCTCGGGTTTATTTTGCAGAGGAAACCCGGCCCCCAGAAGCTCAGCGGCAAAGCTTGTTAGCACCAGCGAGTGCCCGAGGAAGGTGTCGAGCCGCCTGCAAAGAGCTTCCCAAGCTGTCAGCAGCCCTGCAGTGCTGGGAGGCACAAGACTCAACAAAGCCTTGGCACCCAAGGTACCCTTCTGGGGAAGCTTTTTGGAAGCAAGAATAATCCACAGCGGTTTAAGGCTCTTTCCAGCCACCTTGGGTCTCCAGCCCGAGTGCTGAACCACCCATAGCCTGGTGGGGATCCAAGAGCCAGCCCAGATATGCACCTCACTTCCAAGAGTCAATGGTGTCCCACATTGCTCCAGCAAACTGCCAGGAGCTGAGCCAACACCTCTGGGTCAAGATCCCTTCGCCTCCAGGCTTTCCTACCCCATCTGGAAGCCAAAGCACCACAGCACAGACCCCACTGCACAGCCTAACCCCCCAAATAAGCCGTGACTGAGGATGCTACACACCAAGCAATGCATCTCTAAAAGAGGTTTGGGTGCTTTCCACATCCCACAGGAGCTGTAACACGAGGCCAGTACTGAGTGTTTCTAAAAATCTCAGCCTGCTGCAAGACGTGGAGCCCCGTGTACGTAGAGCCTGCTTGAAGCGGCTAACGGATTGCATTTTTTCCAAGCTTGCTACTTCCATATGCCAGGAGGGAAAAAAAATAATAATAGAAAAAAAAAAAGCCCTAAATCAGAGCAGTGATAAATTTCTAAAGCTACTGTAGCAAGGGGGAAAAAAAAAACCCAAAAACTGTAGTAGAAGCAGCCTCCCAGAAACTCCCCTGTGCTGCAAATGCCAAATTAAGTCAAAAGGAAGAGGAGGGGGGAAACCCACTTCCATAACAGCGTATTGTGGACAAAAGGACAACAGTAACCACGGTCTGTCACTGCTGCCATCCAATTCAGCATTCACTGCAGCAGCTCATTATTTAAGAAGTAAAACCTTCACTGTCACCCCTACATTCAAAGCAGGGCATGGAAACACAGGCTGGCCCCACACTGCCTGGGGAGAGTGGGAAGCGTGCAGCCACCAGGCTGTCACCTAATGGGACTTAATGAGGAGTGGCAGGGATGAGAGTTCACCCTAAACCCAGCAGAACTGGCCTGATTTCACCCTCGTTGCTGGGCTTTCTCCAGGGACCACCGAATCCCACCGGGCTGATGCACAGAGCTCAGACATTTGTGCCAAGCGCCTGCTCACACGGTGCACAGCAGGGAGCAGGCGGCTCGGCCCCCCAGCCAAACCTGCCCGGAGCTCCTCGGCATCCCCAGGGCCAGCTCCGACCCGGCCGTACGTTTTCCATCCAGGCAAGGCTCGGGCAGAGAGCCCTTCGCTCCCAGCACACTCCCAGGCTGCGGGAGGGGGAGCTGCTGGTGTGCCCCGCCCGTGTCCCTCGCACCTCCTTCCCCGGCTCGCCCGCCCCTCGCGGTGTGCCGGGGCCCTGCGCCACCCGGCACGCCGGGACGGATGGATCCCCTCCGGATCCAAAGGGATCCTTGTTAAAAACAGGCCTATCCCGTGGCTCCCCCGGCTCGCACGGCGCCATCCCCCTGGCCCCGAGGTGACCAGTGCCGCTGGCATGTGACCGGCTGCCCATCCCGCACCGGGGAGGGCCGCAGCCCCCCGCAGCACAGGCAGGCGCGGGTGGGCAGCGGAACCGCGGAGTTCTGGCTGGAGCAAGCTCTCCTTCCCCTTCCTGCGGGATTTCTCCGAGCACTTTGCCAGCACACTCCGTCCCAGGCCGGGGGAGGGCTGCGGCGGTGCCGCCCCTGCTCCTTCCCGTCTGCAGCACCCGAGCAAGCCCGGCCCCGGGGCGGGGATGCTCCCACCCCAGCTCGGCCCCCAGGTCCCAGCACGGAGCTGAAACTGCGGTGCCATCCCAATCCACCACAGAGCGCCCGAGGGACCCTGCAAGCCTAATGACGCTCTGGTTAATTTTGAAAACCCTGGGGTCTGCAGGCAGGAAATCAGGGAAAATGCAGCTCACTCCAGGGGAAGGGCTGGCCCAGCCCAAGGCACCGTGCCATGGAGATGCAATCCTGGCTCAGAACTAGAGGAGCAGCGGTGCCTGACAATTCCCAAAGCAGCCTCAGCCACTGAGGCTTCAGGAAAACACACCCCGAGCAAGCTGCTGATTTACTGAAGAGTGCAGAAAAGAAGCGTGATGTGGAAAAACATGAGTTTGGAGAAGAGATGAGAAATGCAGTTATTTGGCATTCAGAAGATGAAATAGAGGCAACAGCACCCTCCACTTAGCTCCACTAAGCATCACTGAGCAGCCACCAGAGCAAAATATTCCGCAGCCAAAACAGGGCTGGACCAGAAGCCACTCCCAGTCCTCCCCCTTTGTCCCCAGCTTCAGAAAACAGGTCTGAAAAAGTTAATACAAGAAGCTAAGAGTTAATACAAGAGCTGGTGTTTTTCAGCTCATTTTTTTTAGATGACAAACTAAAAGCCTCACACATTTCTATAACCCAATGCGATGTTTACATTCCTCGGCTGAAGGAAAGAGCAGGAGCAGCCCAAAGCCTTCAGCGTTCAACCTTTGAATCCACAAAACTACAGATCCGCCCCAAAACAAGGGGAGGAAAGGGATAAAAACCCAAACAAAGACATTTAATGCAATCAACACAGAAGGAGACCTTTTCAAGTCACCCACACCCTCCAGCCCTTTAAAAACACATTAAACACTCCAAGACAGCTTTTCTATATTGTGCTGGGAACCACGCATGGCCCGAGGGAGGTGATTTGTCTTCTCCTCACAGTGAGGCACAGCAATAGCCACCGGCAGCCCGGGTGATTTGACGGGAGCAGGACGTGCACCAAGGCACCAGAATCACACAGGCAGCACCTCTTTCTGCGGCCACAGCCAGCCATCCAGCTCCAGAGAAGCCCCTAAAGTCGAGGCAGGGGATGGGGAGGTTATTCCCACCCCAACATGCCAGTGCGAGTTAGCCCCTCAGAGCAAAGCAGCATCACCTGGGCAGGTGGAAACATTTCCCAGTGCGATCCCATAAAGCAACGATCATCATAATGTGCTGCAAGACAGGGTGATCAATTCCTGGTGTGGGGTACTTGTGTTTTCTAATAGCAAGAATCCAGTATCACCTGGAAAGAAGAACTGCCAAGCCTCAGTATTTACCCGGTAGCTCCAGGAGCCACATTATTTGCCGAGTCTGGTCTGTTTAATATCAAAAAACCGCCACCTGAATTATTAAGGGAACTGATGAATAACAGAGGGAGATGAAACCACCGTAAGCTGCTCTCTCCTATCTACCCGACCTGATTTTTTTCAAGCATTCAAATCCTCGCTTTGACACTGCTCCTGCTGCTGGGCGCTGCATTCACAGCGTAAGCCTTTATTAGTAAAATACATATTTGAGCCATCAGAGCAGCTCCAGCTTCTCTTCTCGTCACCTTGCCCCAGCTCTCCTCCGCTGGCTCTGCGGGTGACAGGGCTGGAGTGTCACACATGCAGGTGCACGCCCCTCCTTTCCCCTCTCCCGCTCTTCCAGGCATGGAGAAACACCAGAATCCCAGAGCCCCCTTCCCATCCCTGTCCCCCCGTGGTTGGAGGAGCCTTCAGGATGCCGAGGGGAAAGCATCACCATCTCCCCTGGACTCCATCCCCATCCCCTGCACCCCGCGAGAAGCTGCCGTGGAGATCCACGCCCGGGAGCTCCCACCTCGTTACCCAACACCTCTTCGGGAAGCCTGGGCCTGGAAACTCGCATGTTTGGGGCGGGGAGGGTGGCAGGGAGCGCCGGTGGGATGGTGCCCGAGTTGCCCCCTCCTGCTCTCCGGCAGCAGCTCCTGGTCCTGCCGGGGAGAGCATCCCGGGATGAGCTGAGCGGTGAGGGGAGCGGGGAAAATGCGAGAGCGCACGCAAGAGATTTACAAATTCAAGACAAAGAGAACAGCCTTTGGGGAAGAGACTGGCGTAATTAAAACATTAATTCAGATTACAGCTTTAGCTCTGGGCGAGCTCCAGTCACCCCAAAATCCCAGCAAGGGACAGCACCAGGTCAAAGCCCGGCTCTGCTCTACAGCCCCAGCCTCGGGCACGCCAAAGCCCTCTCCATCACCCCCTCTCCGAGGCAGAAGCTGAAAAACCACCTTCCTTCAGAGGGAATCAAAGGGAAAACAAGCTCCAGCTCTCAGGAAGCCAAGAGACAATGAAATACCTGGAATAACAAGTAGGAAATAGGTGACAGCTTCAAGGCTAATAAACCCTCTGAGCAACACTAACAGCTCCCTGCATGAGCAAAACAGACAAAGTGACTAAAACAAAGTCACGACAGTCACAAGTGAGTCGAGCGAGACATGGCAGCGACCCAGCGAGTTTTGGCAGCTGGCTGGAAGCAGGCACTGGCACAGGAAGCAGGCAGGGCACATCCCTGGCCGGCTGTAACCCGGCCACGCGGTGTGGGAGAAGGGAAACACCACCCCAAAGGTCCAGCTCAAGAGCCTGGCCCATAACTCAGAGGCAGAAGGGTAAAATCCTACAGCAGAGTGAGAAATTCTCCCTGCAAGGTCTTTAATAACACGCACAGGTGCTGCCTGCCCACAGCGTGGGGTGGTAGCCGGGCACAGGACAGGAGAGATCTGCTGAGCAAAGAGTGTCAGCTCCAGGAGCTACTGGGGGCAAAAAGTGCCGAGAAGGGAGGAGAATAAAGAAAAAAAGTCATTTTGTCTGGTGGAAACTGTCTAGTCCAACACAGCAGACACACTTCATTTCAATTTTGCTTTTTATATCACATCCATCACAGGAAAAACAGCACCAGATTTAAAAGATGGCTTTCAAACTAAAGCCTCCAAACCTTCAACTTCCCTATTCCAGCACACACCATCAAATTTGGACGTTTTAAAGCTTCTACCCTCTTCTCAGCCTTTTTACTGGTTCTCATGATTTTGCCTGCTGCAAACCAGCTTCACCCCACAGAAGCATTTCAGCTTCAATGAAACTGCTGCTTCCAAGGCTGGGGACGTCCCTGTCTGTGGTCACCAGACCGCACCCTGAGGAGCTGATTTCCTCCTCTCCTTGCTCAGCATCACCCCAACCCACAAAAAGGCATTGAAGGGCATCCCTCACCCCCTGTGACACTGCAAAGTGCTCCAAGACCCAGCAGCGCCTTTGGTGCCCCAGGACCTACAGAGGGGATGGCCCTGGGACCAGGGGTGACAGCTCTGGTACAGGTCAGGCTGGAAGGGGAAGCAGCCTCTCCCAGAGCCCAGCAGCCAGAGAGAGGGAGCAGGAGAGGGTTTACAGGAGAGCAGGCAACAGGCTGATGTACAGAGTGCAAGACTGGTGGCTTTCCAGCCTGGACCAGAGGCAGGCTGGAAGGAGACGGAGGTGCTGCACAGACAGGTGAGAAGGTGGACATTGACAAAGCAAAGCTCTCCTGCCAGGACCAGCTTCCCGCAGGGTTACTGTGCCCATCCAGCTCCAGAGCAGCTAACATCCAGCCCATTCCTGCTGCCTGTCTGTCCCAACCCACCTTGGACACGGTCCGGCTTCTCCCAGGCAAGGAAAAGGGCTGGAAGGACAGGCAGGGCTGCACTGCAGCCAGCCCTGGCAGAGAGACCCCAGACCTCGAGCAGCCTCCAGGGCAGCACCAGCCACCAAAGATGGAATGAGGAGGCAGGAATACCACTGAACACAGAGCAAGGAGGACCAAAGGAAAGTAGAGAGGCACATAAAGGCTCCACAAATCCTCACGTAGATGTGGAAAATGACCGCCGCCTCACCAGAGGACACTGGTGAAGCCGCAGCCACCATGCACTGGCACAGAGCAAGAGATCAGCCTGGTCCCGTCTTCCTCCTCCCCCCAGGAATCTGGCACCCTGGAAAAACCTGCCCAGCCTTTGCATTCTGCAAACCTCAGCTCTAAAAATAACGCTCGGTGCAAGTGACACATTTCGCGTGGAGCTGGCGAGCGCAGCCCACGGAACCAGACTCACTTCGCATCAAGGACAGGTTTTGTAAACAGGGCTTTTTTAAGGTTGCTTAGTAAGCCATGATCAAACATGCAAAGCCATCGTTGGATGGGGCAGAACTGAAGGAGGGACCCATCACAGGGAAAAATCCCTCGGAGGAAAACAGGGTGGGGAAAACTCAAGGGCTGGCCCCTGTTTCCCAGCATGTCCCATATGCTGCAGCTCATACTTGTAGGATTTTAAGATGGAGTTTCTCACCTGTATCACACCACGAGAAGGGTCCTAGCTCCAGCCATGCCCGCAGCAACAATACTCCCCTCACCAGCTGCTTCCAGAGAGAAAAACTCCCTATTTTCAGGGAAAGCAGAGGCTCAGAGATGGCCAGGGAGACAACCCCACTGCTGGGGGGCTGTGCACCGCCTCCCAAGCCCCCTGATAAGCAGGGTGTGATCCTTGCCTGATTGCTGCAGCTGCTCCCCGGGGGCCAGGATGAGAGGCAGAGCAGGAGGAAGAGTAGCCCAAAGTGTTGCTCAGTTAATCATAGTAATTAGCCACCATCTTGAGCAACTCCCATTAGTTACAGCCTGATTTTCTCAGGCACAGTCAGCTCATGAGGTTTCAATTAGAACTCATCTCGAAATCGACGTGGAAGTACCACCCTGACCCATCATGGGGCTCATCCAGGACATGGGAACATGCACAGGAGGCGCTCTTTTCCTTGAAGGACCTGGTTTAATTAATTTTAAACCGGGTGTGATTTCCCAGCCCTGCTTGGGAAGCCTCAGCGAGCGCACCATGGCTTTGGAGAACAGATGCTGGAGGGCAGGAGTGGGGAGGTTTGCATCTTTCCCACCCAGTTCCAGGATTTGATCCATGCCCTGAGCACAGACCAGAGATGGAATTTCTCTCTGGAGCACTGACCACGTGCTCCCATCACCTCACGAGCACCATGGAGACCCAGAGCAGGCAGGGAAGCACGGGCACCCTGCACAGATTTTTGGGAGCAGGATCGCTGCCTGTACGCTCTCCAGGGCTCTTCGCCGACAGTGCCGGCTCGCACAGAGCCCTCCACCCTCCAGTAGTCGCCTCTAAAAAGCATGCACGGTGCCTCACCACCAAACAAGTCGCCCAGCACAGACCCATTTGCTGATAGTGCTTGCGCTGGTTCCTGTTGGAGGGCACGAAGCAGATGGAGCCAGGGTAACAAGGGGTTAAAGCCCACCTTCTGCCCGCAGCTTGGAAAAACGAGGCAAGGGGAATGCAAATGCTCTTTGCTGAACCAGAAAACCTCACAAAAATATTAGCCACAGCTTAATGGGCTCTCTCCAGGGACATGCTGGCAGGGGTAAGGCTCAGCCTTGCCCAGGCCTGCCCACACCTCTGTGCTTTGAGGCACCTTTCCAGCTGGTTTGTGCTTATTTATAGGCAGCAGCCCTTGGAGAATCACGGGAGCAGATGAAGCTCAGCCCCTTCCCCCCGACAGCTCTGAGCTTTCTGCTGCCTTTCCCGCAGAGATCAGGCTCAGACATCTCCAGCGCCTTGCCGATGCCGGGAGGCAGGCACTGCACACCAGCAGCTCGGGGTGTTTTTAGCAGGATCCCCCATTCCCTGCTCCTTAAGTGAAAGGAAATGGAGTGTTTGGGCACTAAAGAAATGGAACAACAATCCTGAACCGGGCTGGGAGGCACAAATGCCTGTGGATGGCAAACCGGGCAGCAGCAGGGCTCGGTGCCTCTGCAGGGAGTGGATGTTTCGGTGCCCGTGCTGCTTTGTTTAAACAACTGCCCGGAAAACCCAATATTGGATTTAAACCCACAAGAGGCAGCCTCTGGAGCAGGGAGCACGTATCCCAGCATGGAAAACACTAAAGACAACACATCTCTGCTGAAGAGGAGAGAAACAACCCTTCTGAGCCAATAAGTAACACAGCTGGGCACAACTGGAGGGTCGCCTTGACATGGGATTTTTTTCAGGGAGAACCCCTCCCCCCAGAAAAGCAGGGGGGGACCTAGCCCCTCATTCTGCAGGTGCCACATCTCAGCACCACCGGGGAATTGTGGAGCAGCTGATGCCAGGGAACATCTGTCCCAACCTGCTGCTCAGAGCAAAGTCAGGATGATGCCAGAGGTGTCGGAAAGGGAGAAAGCCCAAAGCCTTCGCCCCCCCAAGCCCCCGGGGTCCCGCCTGCCCTGATCATTTCTGACAGAGAGCTCAGCAGCCTCTCCCCGGGCACGAGGCCTCACGCCCGTGACTAATGGTATGTTTTGACATCCCTGAAATACTCCAGCACTTCGTTTCAGCCGCAGGGAGCAGGAAGGAAGGAGGGGACATGCTGGTGGGGGGCCGGCACCAGGGACAGAAGGGCAGGAAGAGCTTTTGCAAGAGCAACAGGCAGGGATAAAGCAAAGCAGCACAGAAGAGACGCGGGAGACGGATGAGGGGCAGGCTGGGACCTGGAAGGCACCTGGGAAGCCTGTCTGATCCCCTCTGCTCCTTGGCTGTGCCTTCCCTGGAGCTCCGTGGAGCTGCAAGGCACTGGATTTATTTATCGTCTCCTCCTGAACACGCTGCTTGAGTGGGGACCCAGGGATGCTCCACTCACCCCCAGCAAGCCGGTACCTGGCTGGGGAGGGATGCAGGATGGCCTGGGACCCCTGTCCGGGGCGGCAGGGAGAAGGCAGTGTCCCCAGGCTCCTCCTCTGGACTGTCTCCAGCGGAGGCAGGAAGGTGACAGCGATCCCCGGGGAGGTTAATTAACCAGCCTCTCTTCCCTGTGTTCGAACAGGCACCTCCGGCCCCAGGGGAGCCAGCGGAGACTCAGCCCCGGGCTCTGGCAGGGCAGCAAAGAGCATCCCAGCCACCAGCCGAGCTGCTGGCCGCCACCATCTGCCAGCCAGCAGCACCGCGGAGAGGAGCAGCCGAAGCCATGGGGGGGATCTGGCTCTTTTCCTGACAGCTCTTGCTCATCACCAGCTGCTCCCGCTGGGGCTCAGGCAGCCCTGCTGCACCCAGGGGCTGGGGAGGGCAGGAGCGGGGTGCCTGCGTGCGGCTCCACATCGCCACGCGCGGGCCCCGGAGAGACCGAGGTGGAAAGAGGAACAGCCTCGGGAGAAGCGGTCCCGAGCACACCCTGCCCCGAGGGAAGTGGCTCAGAGCACCACCAGACCCACCCCAATCGAGCAGCAGAGCCCGCTCAGCACCGAGGCAGAGGAGCCACCCCCCTGCCTGCATCACCCCAGTGTCCACCCCTCCATTCCAGCCACGAGCATCCTCGGTAGCACCCAGGGATCCACTCAACCACGGGATGCAGGAATGAGTAGAAACTCCAGCTGCCATCACCAGAGTGCCACTCGCAGAAGTTTTCTTGGGGCACGGGGAGCAGGGAGCCCATCTGGCAGCAGCAGAGGTGCTGGGGGAGTGCTGGGGGGACTGATTTCTCTCTTCAGCTGTCACTAAAGTCATCGATGTGGCTGTGAGTGATTCACACCAGTGCATGAGAAGCCTGTGAGTCACACACTGGATGCAGTGGGTGGGCGCATTGACTCAGCCACGCCGGGGATGGGGCACAGGGGGCTGCAGCCTCACACGGCCACGGGGACAGCGCTGTTTGCGTGGGGTCAGAGGCACAGCTGCCTGCCAGGGATCTCACACACATGCTCAGGTCCCCACTAGTGCCTTCAGCAGCCTGGGTGAGCCAGAGGGAGACTCGGCCTCAGCACCAACCTGTCACCTGCCCAGAAGGTGGTGGTGCCGAGGTGCACCAGGGCTGGGCCGTGCTCTCAGTCAGCCTTCCACTGGCAAAAGGTTTGCACTGCCCTGTGTGGCAGCAGAGGAGGAGGAAACCCCCAGATGCTCAAGGGACGCAAACGCATCCCGAAGTACGGCGAACAAACTTTCCAGGTACTCCAGGGCCGCTGAGGAGCGAAGAAACTGAGCCAGGCAGCAGCAGAGACCAGAGGGGAGCTCAGTGCCCGATGCCTCCACCACCTCCTCCACCTCCCAGTCCCGTAGTCCCTGTCTGTAGTCCCCACATCCAGGGCAGCTCAGCCCACCGGCACAGAGCTGCATGAACGCTTTGGGGAGGCAGAGCTGGAGGAAAGCCCTCCAAGACCCTCACATTCGGATGGCACTCGGTCTCTCCAGTCACTCAGCGGGTGGTGGCTGTGCCCCAGCCTTGCCAAAGCTGCCGGCAGCAGCAGCCGAGGCTGCGAGCGCGTGGCTCATCCCGCTGACAGCACCTTCCGCGATGCTCTGCCTCCTCTGCCAAACCAGCCCAGCCGTGGATCGGGACCAGACGAGAGTGTCACCGCATCCCACGGCATCCTGAGCCCAGGCCGCCCCATCTGCAGCACGAACCAAGCCCAGGGAGCAGGGTGACACCACCCCAGGGATGCGGGGGGACGCGGCCCGTGGCGGACACAGCGTGGTGCAGGGTCCAGGTAGCTCTTGCCAGTCCAGGATCGTGGGGGAAGAGTTATCCCTGGCCCCGCTCCAGCCGCGCGAGGAGCCAGCAGGAGCCGCGAGCACCAAAACACACACCAAACGCAAGAGCAGCTGGGAGAGCTGGAACAACGAGGCAAACAAACCCTGATTTAGGACCCCACTCATTCATCACTGTCACCAGCAACACCCAGGCACTCGGGAGCAGCACCCGGACCCACGGAAAGCAGGGACAGAGCACTGGGTGCCGAGGGCAGGAAGAGGAGAGGAGAGAAGAGATCCCGCACATTTGGGAAGTCTTAGGCTGGCAGGGGAGGTGGACTGGGGCTGCAGGAGCCCAGTGCTGCCCTGCATGAGCTCAGGGGCTCCCCAAGGCACCCAAGGCAGGGGAACAGAGCGGGGTGACACCTCAATCCGGCTTCACCCACTCACCCACTGGGGCGTGAGGGTGGGCAGCCCCTGGAGGGGCCCCACTTACACACGATCCTTCCGAGGGTGGTGGGTCCCCCGGGACCCCCAGCCCCCCAAACCACCTTCAGCAGAGAGCCGAGGCTCCCTCAATACAAACTTTGCGAGAGCCAATCCCCACATCCCGGAAACCTTGGGAATGGGAAAAACCGGGAGCCGGGCTTCAAACTTGGGGTGCCGTCTCAAAGCGCCGCTGCAGCCCCCCGAGCTCCCCAGGCACAACCCACCTGTGGCCGCTGGCTGCCGCCGGCTCCTTCCCCCGCGCTCCATCCCCGGAGCCCCGCGCATCCCGGAGAGCGGCAGAGACAGAAGGCAGGGGAGGAGGTGTCCACCGGGAATCGCTCAGAGAGAGGAGGAGGAGGATGGAGACAGCCCCAACTGGCGTCTCCCGGCCGTCCCCAACAGGTAGCAGCGAGCGGGGGGAGGGGGGGGACACACGATGTCCCCGCAGACTTTGGGAGAGAGAGAGGGAGCTGGCCCAGGGCCACCATCCCGCTGGGCATCGCTTACCTGGGGACAGAGGCATAGATCCGGCCGGGGGTTATTCCAGAGACATGATTTGTAATGGAAAAGGGAGGAAAAGAACCGTGGGGAAGGGAGGGAAAAAAAGGAGGGAGGGGAGAGGGAGGGGGGAGGGAGAGACGAGAGGAGCAGGGAAGGAAGGAAAGGGGGAGGGGGGATAAAACGAAATATAAAAAAAAAGGGGGGGGAAAGAAAATAGAGACAGTTAAAATCTGTCTCCTGCCCACACAGTGAGAGAGAAATTTCTGACAATCGGAGGAAGGGAACTCGCACATAAACCAGAGGGGGCAGACGGGGGATAACAAAGGAGGGAAGGAGCCGAGACAAAACACGGCGGCAACTGTCCGGGCACACAGCCCCTGGCTCAGCCCCCGGGGCAAGGACGGGGCACACGGCCTCCTCTCCGCCCACCCAGGCCACCCCGGGGTCAGCCGCTGCCCAGCAGCAGCACCCACAAACCTGGCAAAGGACCCCCCCAGTGTGGGTGCTCCTCAGTCCCTCTTGCCCACCCCGGGTCTCCTCCTCTCTGCGCGCACCAGGGCACGGTGACCGCAACCACCAGACAAAACAAGGGCAGCGGTGGGGACAAGGGACACGGACGCACATCCCCCCGCTCCTGATCAGCCAGAAATTGCTCCCGCGGCATGAGAGAGCTGCCGGTGGGAAGGGGGTGCATTCCAGGCTCCCTCTTCGGTCCCGTTAGCAGCCCAGTTTGCAGCGGTGCATCTCCGCTGCCTCTGCCCAGGCTGTGTTTCGCTCTCGCAGGCAGTACCCCCGGACAGCGGGACGCGGAGCTGCAGGGCGGGAGGGCCGGAGGTGACACAGGCGCTCTCCATGTCACTCAAGGAGCCCCCACGGCACTGTCGCTGCTGCTGCCAAGGGCTCCTGCTCCAAGGCAGCACACAGACACTTCTTATAGCCCACTCAGCACGGGCAGGGAGGAACCCTGACACGGCACAGCTCAGCACGAGCCCGGCTGGCTGGCGCAGAAGCCCCCAAAATCTCATCACTGCTGGCTTCTCTGGGAGACCACCGGCTGCAGCCTCGGCCGGGGGCGCCTTTGGGTGGCCCACGCCACAGGGTCCCTTTCCCTGGGCTTTTTCCTTTCACCACCCTGCGGAGTATCCCAGGAAACCTGTGTGGCTGGGCAGCATCCCATAGCACCCTGGACTTTCAAGCTTCCAGGGCTGGATGCAAAGGCTGCCCCGAAGCTGCCCCTGACCCTTACAGTGAGCCCAGGCATGTGCTGCTCCGTGGCACACAGCCCCTGCCCTGGCACACAGCCCCTGCCCTGGCACACCCCTCACCTGCACATCCCCCAGAGCCGGGGCACCGCTTCTGTCCCTTGTGCTTCGCCAGGATCCCGTGTGTGGCTCTGCCGTGCCTCGCTGGCATCTCTGGGGCTGGAAAAGCAGCAGAGCTACTCCCCCAGCCACCCTGTGGCTACAGGGATGCCAACCTGCGCCACCCAGCCCGGGTGCTGTCTCCCTAAAACCTTCATCCCTAAATCTGAATGAAGAAAATCCCGGAGATGAGTGCTTCATTTAAACATCTCATCCAGCACTCCTTTCATTCATTCATTCACGCTCCTGCCCCAGCACACTCCTGCCAGCACCCCGGGGAGGAGGCGCAGAGGAAAACCTACGTATTCCCGTTCTCTTCGGGATGCACAGAAATCCTTCAAACAGCTCCCAGGACACTGCCCGCCAAAATCCAGCCGAAGCAAGGCCATTCGGGCATGTACAGAAGCGTACAAATGCTGCCACAGGCTCCACTCCTGTCAGTGATTCTCCCACTCATTCTCCCGTGTTCCCACAAGCTGGCACTGATAGGGATGAGAATATTCCCTGTTAGAGGGCATCTCTCCAGCTCCCCAGAGCAGGGACTTTGCCACCATCTCACACACAGCCCTACATGCATGGTGCTCCCAAATCCTGCTTTCCATGGCCTGTCTGCAGCTGGGACTTACCCAGGTGGGAGCCAGACCGAACACTCTGAGACCACTTCCCTGGTGAAGAGCCCAGGGTATGTTTATTTAAAAATACATGTGCTGTTCCTTGGGGACCAGGGACGCCTTGGATTCAGACGTCTCCATGGTTACCTGCTCACGGTGGGAGCTGGGGGTAACTGAACTCTGGGGAGTTCACCATCCATCGCCCATCTCCCTGTCCCCCACCCCCAGAACCCCACTCGGCCCCTCTGCCTTCCCGGCAAGGCTGCTCCCGGCTCCGCGCAGCAGGAGGGGGAGGAGAAGCGAGGTTCTCCCCAAGAACTCGTTACGTGAATAATTTTGCCGGCTCCGTGGATGATTGGGCACGAATGCAGATCAGCTTCCTCATCCCGAAAGAAAAGACATTCCTGATCGGCACCGAGACAAAGCTGAGCATCTCCTCCCACCACCCAGAGCTAGACAGGAATGAAATATGGAGCGACAGCATCAGGAGCAGCAGCGACATCCCAGTGCTGAGCCGCTGTCAATATGGGGGAGCGGCGGCGGCGGCGGCGCCCACCCGCTGCCGGCATTCCCGGTGAGCTGCAGGAGCTTCCCTCAGCCCTGCAGGGTGAGAGCCCAAGGGGCAGGTCAGAAAAGAGCCAAATAATGCAGAGCCGCAAAGCCCAGCTAGGCAGAAACGGGCATTTTCACATCCAGGGGCGCCCGACTCGGCGCAGCCCCGAGCTGCGTGGGAGCACCTGCAGACACCCGAGCCTGCTGTCCGAACCACCCGACCTGACCCGCGTTCTCTGCCGGCTGGCCGACCTCTCGTCCCCGGAGAGCAGCACTGTGGAGAGTGACCTCAAGGACCTCCAAGTTTTCAATCCTGCTTTCCTTCCACGCAGCACAAAACCTTGACTAGTGTTCCTCCTCCTCCTCCTCCTTCCCACACGTACAGCCACAAACACTCGAGGTGCAGACTAGCAGGGGGCAGTTTAGAGGGCAGCAAGGAGAGCAATCAGACGCCAGCAAAACACAACTTGCTGGGGAAAAAATGTGCCTGCAAGAACTGGATTTGTCTAGTCTGGAAATCAGAAGGCAGAAGAGACTTGGTAGCAGTCTTCAATTACGTAGAGGGATGCTGCAAAGGGTGTGGGAATAAATCGTTCTGCATCCCCACAGGGAATGGGACAAGGCTGTAAATTGTAGATTAGACTCCAGAAAAAACACCTCAGTGGCAAAGATTATTTAAGCTGTGGGACAGACAACAGGGAAACTGCTGGGGTTTGAGAGCAGGCGAGACAAACACCAGTGAGGCGGGCTGGAGGAAGCAGCTCCCTGCTTGAGACTGGGAAGGGACCCCCGTGCAAGGCAGGCTCTTCCCCAGGCATTTCAGCACTTAGTGCCTGCCTCAAGCTAACTTTTCACTGCTTTCTGCCAAGCGTGAGTGGACCAACAGCTTTTTTGGGGGTGATGCCTCCCCATTCTGCAGTGCACATGGTGTTACAGGTACCACAGCATCTCAACCTGCCCTCCCGGGGAGGGGAGCACCCACACCTCCCTGTCCTGTGCTTAGGACCCACAGCACATCAGGGAACACCACTGAGGGACCACCTCCCCTCCCAGGAGGGGAGCTGCAGCAAGACGACATCACCCACCTTCCACTTCCCAAGAGGAATTAGTGGTGGGGTCCAGCTCCTCACCCCCTCTGGGGCCATCAGTACCTGTCAATTTGACCAGTCTGGGTCAGAAAGTTCAGCTTCTTGTGCCTCTTTTGAGTACCACGCTCATGGCTTTCAAGCTGATCTGTGTATTTTTCTACCCAATAAGCCTGTGGGTATTTTAAACAGAGCTAAAGAGACAAGAGATGAAGGCCAGGGCCAGCTGAAAGCATATTTAAAAACAAAGAAGCCTCATGTATTCAGCAAAACCTCCAATGCAGCTGCCAGACTGTCTGCTGGTCCCATCAGGTGGTGAGAACTGGAGAGACCCATCAGAAAACCATGGACTTCCACGGGGAACACGTCCTGCTGTGCCGGGGAGAGGAAGCTGCAATCGCCATGGGGGAGAGAAATCGGGCAAGTGGTGCTGAGTGTCTTCCACAGCTGGCAAATATGCAGAATTCTGCCTCGGGGTGAAAAAAAGCACTTTCTGGTAAATGCCAAGTGCTCTCACTGGGGCTTGTTCCTGAGCACCTGCCTGTGCCAAACTACACACTTCTGTTCAACAGCAGGAGAGCCTGTGGAACTTGAAACATCTCTGATAATATTTACTCTCGCGCAATAATATCAATGCCAACAAGGCCAGAGGAGAAAAAAAAAACGTCCTAAATCTCAGGATGTTTATGTAAAGTGAGACTAAACTTTCCTGAAGTAGGAACTTTTCCAAAACCAGATAATCCTCCCTGGAAAAAAAAAAAAAATCAGTAACAAATTTATGAGGTGAGGTTGCAAAAGAAAAACACCAGAGTGCTGTGGGAGGCAGACAAAACCACGGATCTTTCTCTTTTGGGGCCACACTTTTGGCCAGCTGAATGCTGAACAGGATGATCAAGAAGCACTGAATTTGTCTGAAAAAATCTCCTAAAAATCTCATTTGCCCATCAGCTATTGCAGACTGCAAGAAAAAATATCTGCAGATTTCCCTCTGAATGCTCTGGCCAGATGTTGTCAGCTGGGTCCTGACCAAGCAGGCGGCAGCTCCAGCCTGTCACTGGAACCTGAGCTCGGAGGAGACGCCTTTGCCCTGCCTGCTGCTCCACCCCAGACCCTCAGTTTACATTCCAGTTATGAAACGAGCGCTGCTCTCCACTTCCCAGATCCCATCTTTTAGCTGGAGCATATATTTTCCTGGCACTTGTTCTGCTTCACCACCCAGCCTCCTGTGTTTAAAATGTCTCTGCCATGTGGAAAGCACACAGGGACCTGTGTTCTTCCCCTGTTCCTCTGCGCCTGCAGGTGCCTGGATTTCAGCACAGAGACATTTTTATCCACTTCCCCACCCTCCCCATCCGCGCCTGAGCTGCTTGACTCAAATCTGAGCCATTTCTCAGGGCCTGTCTCACAGCCCAGTCAACACAGAGGGAACCGGTGCCAAAAACCCATTTCTTCCTGATCTGATTGTTTGTTTTCCTGCCTTTCCAGTTTGGGATTTTTGACAGGGAGCCACGTGAAACCAACTGCTCATTGTTTACTGGGAAGCCTGCGGCTGCGTTTTAGTCATTCTGCTCGCCAGAGGACCCGAGGAGATGATGGAAAGTCAATTAGCTCCCTGCAATAACCTCTTTGGCAAAGCTCTCTGGTGTCGGCGCGCACGGGAAAGCCAACCCAAACGAGTGCCCCGGGGTGCCACCGCCGGGCTGGGGCAAAGCTGCTCCTGCTGTGCCACCCAGCTTCCTCCCCGCCTGCTCCCGCGGCAGCGCCCCGGCCGAGGCACCTCCCCAGGGCCACGCTGCTGCTCACCCACGCCTGATCCGCGGGGTTTGGAGAGAGGCGCAGCGGAGTCCCCGAGAGGGCAGCCCAGCAGCGCTGCCTCCAGCTCCATCACCCGGACGGCATCTTCCCAGCTCCCCCAAAAAGCTCCTCGTGCTTGGGCAGGATGGGCAAATCCTCACCCTAAAGCCGTGGTGGCGACCCAAGAGACGGAGCCAGCCAGCTCCTCCGTGGGACAGCCCAAACACACCAGGGGCATCGGCTGTGTGGCACCTCTCCCACCAAACCTTCAGTCACGTTTTTTGGATCTGCTCCAAGACAACTCCCCATCATCCCCCTGACTGCGGGGCAGAACAGGCCGTTATCCCAAGAGAATAAATAAAAACAGGAGCTTTAAAATGCGTGTACTTTTAACGAGTACATTTGAAAGTCCCTTGGCACTTGCTGGCAGCTCCTCCCCAACCCCAGGGCTCATCCAGGTGGGTTTAAGCCAGGATTTGATGGATCTTCCAATGTCCCTACTCCTCTCCAGCCACTGTTTCCCACCCAAGTACAGCAACAGAGTGGTCCATATTCCCAAACACCCAACAGCAGCATTTTGGTCTCCTGTCCCCTTCAGCTCCCCCACCAGCTGCAGTCCTCACCAGCAGCTTCGTTGTTTATCACATTACTAAAATATTAGTGAATTATTAAAAATATTTTTGATGAGCACAGCTTAGGGCTGAGTCCCAAACGCTTCCAGAAACAAACATCTTGTAATGTTCCTCCACTTACAGTAACCCTGAAATGGACCAGAAAACATTTTATTTTTCAGTACAAGTTCTCCTGGTTTCATTCCTATTCGGGTCAAGCACAGCTCCTGAATCATTGCTTTTACGTGTTGTATTTGTGGCGTTATCAGTCCTGTGCCCTGCCCTCATAAAACATTTACCTTCACCGGATGAAGCGGGGCTCAGCATCTTCGGCTGCAGTGGGCAGCCAGTTTGTCACAATCTGCTGTAAAAACTCACAAAAAGTCAACGTTGAACAGTTTCACCTCTTCCACACTAAGTTTGTAGGGTGCCCGAGGATGAGCAGGACCTTCTGAGGCCCCCGGCAAGAGCAGGGCAGCAGGAGCTGCAGGTGCCCAGTCCGCCTTCACCTCCCCAGTCTCTCCCAGCCCGGTCCCGGGCAGAAGCAGGAGTCAGGCACAGCCTTGTGCTCACCCCAGCTCCCAGAGCAGGGAACCCCAGGAAGCTCGAAAGACACCCGATATCCGAGCACATCCACCTGAAGATCAGCAGCCCCAGGAATTTTCACGGGCTGTGCCCAATCTACTCATTTGGGATGTCCTGGGGCTTGGCAGCTCGAGCCTTGGAGCTTGATTCCTTTTGGATCAAGAGGAATTTAGCACAAAACATCATGGAATAGAATCATTTAAGTTGGAAAACACCCACAAGATCATCGAGTCCAAAGGAATCCATCCTTTCCATCCAGAAGCAAACTGGATTTTATTCCCCAAGCCTTTAACTGGTGGATTTACAAGGAGACAGTGGCTCCCCCAGTGGGATCTGACCCACGGATTTGAAGCCAGAGGGCTGCAAAATGACCTTAACGCCGCAGAGAGGGCCACTGCACGGCCACTGGTCACTCCAGCCACGCTGCCAGCCCACCCCAGCCTTATGTGAACACAGCAAAGAACTAAAGACCCCCTGAGCAGAGCTGAGGGCTGGTGGTGAGTGTCCCCAGGGAGCCCCAGGGCTGTGTCCACAGGGGATGATCCTGCCCGGGGAACAGGGAGGCACGCACCAGCCAGGCAGCCAGCATCCCCAGGGCTGCTCGGGCTCCGAGGCACAGCTCCAACACATGATAAACAACAATATTAGTGAAATAATGTCTAAACAGAGCCAAACAGGATCCTCTTGCCAGCAGGCAGGGAGGGAGCCTCGCTGCAGGAGGCACTCGGAGATGTGTATACAAGGGAAACTCACAATGCTGAAGAGCTTCCTTCTGGCACCTCTCTCCTCCTGGTGCAGCTTTTCCCTCACTCCCAGTCTCTGAGCAGTCTCTCCTCCACACCAAACAGACCTTTTCCTCTCCCCACGGCACTCCTGGCAGGACAGTCACATCCTTGGAGTGAGCCACTCCCTCTTCAGACAGGTGTCCTGCAAAGTCCCCACTACATGGAATGCTTTATCCCATCCCTGGGAGGGTTCCGGGCCATGTTGGAGACGGTTTGGAGCAACCTGGTCTAGTGGAAGGTGTCCCTGCCCATGGCAGTGGGGTGGAACCAGATGATCTTTGAGGTCCCTCCCAACCCAAACTGCTCTGTGATTCCCACCCCTGCCCAGAGGGAAGTTCCTATTGGAGCCCCAAGGACCCCAGCTTTAGGCAAACCGGACACAGGCCCCACAAAGACAAATCCCAAATGCCTCCCCTCTCCTGGGCGTGCAGCACTGCTCAGGGAGAGGGCTGGAGCAGGATGAGGATCTGCAGCAGCCACTCCCAGGGCTGCCTGCAGAGCCATAGCTGTGCTCCCAGAGCTTCCATCCGGTCCCCAAGCTGCTCACCTTAAACCAGCTCACATCCCAAGCCATCCTGCCCTGCTCTGATCCCTCTGCTTGCTGGAGCCACTGACAATGGGTGTTAAAGCCTGACAGAAGCAGCTGTATTTGTGAGAGCTGGGAGCTCTGAGCCAGCTTTTGCCAGCTTTAATACAGCTCTCCCGGTGTGTCTGCCAGGAGAAATGAGGTTTCAAGGGGTCTTTGAGGAAATTTGGATCCTGATAACCCAGGCAAACCCAGAGGAAGCTGCTAACCACAGAGAAAAAACGTGAGTCTGCAGAAAGGCACCCCAGCTTTCCTCAGCTAAAGGCCAGCGTGCCAGCCCAGGCTCCAAGCACTTCCCAGAGGCCAGCAGGATGCTGGGATGTCTTCCTGAGGCAGCCCAGCTGGGAATTCCTCTAGGACAAACGGGGAGTGACGAAGCTGACGGTGCCAAGGAGAACCTGCGGTCCCAAACTACGTGAGAAATGAAGATTATGAGAAGGCAGGGGAAACACAGAAACAAGGCCTACATGTACCAGCTTTGAGCACAGCCTGTCACCCAGCTGATGGGGAACAGAAGCTACTGCACTATTTTTAAAATCTGGAAATGCAGACCTGGATCGAGCAATGGAATTAAAGGAAAAGGAATTGCTCTCATGAGCTGAAGCTGGGTCTCTCTGCTCTCACCTCCCTTCCCTCTGCTGCCTCCTGAGCTGCAGGACCTGCTGGGCTCACCCCAACCCACCTCACCTGGGCAGGGCTTCAGAAAGCTTCTCCCTGCTCCCCTCGGGATGTCACCGGAGGGATGCCCAGGGCTGCCTGCAGCTCCTGCTGCGGAAACGGTGCCTCAAAAGAAGAGCTGGAGCTTTGCTCTGAGGAAGGCAGGGAGGAGATTCAGCTTTTCAGCCCAGGATTTCAGCAGATCCGCTTGTCTGGCTCCACTGCCCGTCTCTCCCCCCTCGCCTTCCCTGGGAGGTCGCATCTGGGCAGTTCCAGCTGAAGGCAGCCGGGAGCTGAGGGAATTGTTGCTGGGAAACTGCTGAGGAGCCCCGGCTGGAGGAGCAGCCACAGCACGGGGCACGAGCAGCGCAGGCTGGCACGAGGCGCTGGTCCCTGGATTCGGGCACATCACCCACGCAGTCCCAGCCCAGAGAGCTGCAAATTAGAGCCTTATTTAGGATGCTGGTGCTGATCAGAGAAGCACATCTGCTGAGCAGGCAGGATGGGATGCCATGGCCTGCTGGGTCCCGTTACAGGTTTTGTGGGGGTGGTTTCCTCTCAAACCTCTCCAGAGCCGGGGTGAACCTGCTCTCCCTTGGCCTCCGGGAGCCTGGACCAGCTTCTCCTCGCCGGCTCTTCTCCAGGGTGGATCCATGAGATTTTCCGGGGTAGATCCCTCTGCCTGGGGACAGCAGGGCTCCCTGCCAACAGGGACACCATCCTTTGTCATTCTACAGACTGGAGACAGCCACCACCCTGTAATGCCCAGCTTCCTCCCACCTGCCCCCAACAACACGTCAGAGCCTGTCACGAGCTTTGCTCTTCTGGCTGTGCAGCCCTGGGGAATTTTGCTGGCCAGTTCCAGCCTCACAGAGGGACACAGCAACCCAGGGGTCCAGGAGGCAGTCTCCTACGTGGAAAACATACTATTTCCTACTTTAAAAAAGCCTCTTCTTGCACTGTCCTGCTGAGTAGCCTGTACTGTGTAACGCTCTCAGGCACGTGGTGTGAGCTTTGGGAGAGTCCTGTGCAGGGCCAGGAGCTGGGCTCAGTGATCCTTGCGGGTCCCTTCCAGCCCAGGGCACGTTAGGACTATAAAACACGTGTTTTGCACCAGGCTGATGGCTTCCATTTCATTGCAAGCACACACCCCTAGGGTAAAGCTGCCTGCCGACCCCCGCCAGCTCCACAGCATTACAGCTGCCCCGTGGAGGCCACCGAGGGGGCTGCTGCCTGCCCTAAGCCCAGCACGACCCACCTCCAGCCTGCTGCCGCAGAAGCACGTCGCTTGCTGCCTGCAGGAGACAAATTTCTTCCACCCCTGGCCAGCTCTGCTCAGGGCCGAGCCCGTTCAGCACAGACAGCAGAGGGTTAGAGGAAAGTTTGCTGCACAAGGCACTGCCTCGAGGTGCTCTTTTGAGTTCCAGCCCTTTCCCCAGTGCCCAGTATGGGGATTATGGAGAGCAGAGCCCTCATTCCTCTTGCTCTGAAGCCTCCCGTTGCACAGCTGGGGTGCAGCTGCCCTCCTGCTGCCAGCCCAGGGGGACCCAGGCTACAACTGCTGGAGCTCTGAAACACAAACCTGGGAGGTTTAGGGCAGCAGATGGCCCAGGGGTTCATCACAGGCCCAGCAGATGTGATGGAAAGAGCCAAGGATGGCCCCACGTGCAGGAGAAACCCCCGGGGATGGAGAGTGACTTATGCAAAGCAGCCTGTGTGTCCCCTGGGGAATCATCTCCCCTCTTCACTGCCCATTCCTTGGGGGGAATCAGGAGGAAAGCTCAGTGCAGCCCCTGCTCAGACAGCAGAGCTGCTCCCCCACCCCGTAATTTGGTTTTCCTGCAGATGAAGGATGCTCCTGGCCCTCCTCACTGCACCTCCCACTCCAGGCTAAGCACGTGTGGGACTCTGATCTCAGCTGGGGCCTCCAAATGCTGCATGGAGCACTAATAAACCGGGATAATAGGAACTGGAGGGTGAATTAAACATATGAATCACTTCCTCTCCTGGCTCTTCCTGCTCCTGTTGTTTCTCTTATCCCCTCGGTTGAGGCCCAGTGAGAACATCCATTTCCTGCCCCCCTCTCTGCAGTGAACACCAAGGGGGTGCTTTTTGCCTCATCGTTTTTGGCTGGCAGCTGCAGCGCTGTGCCAGTGCTCCCAAGGCCCTTTCTCCATTGCAGGGCAAAGCTGAGCCCTCGGGTGGCTTTGGCAGGAGCCAGAGCCCTGCTGGCTCCCAGGAGGCGGCTCCAGCCCCCACCGAAACCTCCCCTGCCTCTCCTGGTGCAGCCTGGGGCTCTCTCCAGCCTGTGCTCTCTGGGCAGCCTTCAGCCCCACCTTCCTCAAGGATGGGGGCACAAGCACCCCGAGACCTCTCAGCACCTCACGGCTCTCCCTGGATGAGGCTGGGCACAGCTGCCACAAGCCTTTGAGGGTACCAGACAGCCCACTCCTTTGGGAAAAAGCCCCAAGAGGTCATTTCCCCCAAAAAAGGCCATGTCCCCACAGCAGCACAGCCCCAGCCTGGCACCAGGGTGCCACTGGCACAGCAAAGGACGGCTCCAGAGCCCTGAGGTGGCTCATTTGCAGAGAACGCTGTGGCTCTCCTGCCATCTCCCCCACCCTGGGAGCAACCCTGCCAGGACGGGTCTCCGGCCAGCCCAGCCCGTAATGGGACCAGCAGAGAGGATGAGCTCAGGCAGCCCTGGGGGGTCTGGTCCCCTCACCCCGATGGCACACGGCAGCACCACGGTCCCCTCCCCAGCTCCCGTCCCTTTATCTCAGCTGCTGCATCGACTGCTCCAGCTCCGAGCTAATTACTCCCTGCAAGGAGAGGCTGCCAGAGAAACGAGCCAAGAGGGACACCCCAAAACAGCAGAACGCCTGGCAGGCACAGACAGTGACAGGGCATCTTGCTGCAGCTGACAGGCAGATGGATGCAGCCATCACCACCCAGAGTCCCCATTAACAGCCTCTGCCCACAGACTGGGGAAGCAGCACGGCAGGAGAAGGCTTTGGCACCAGCTTTTCCTCCCACTTTGGGACTCCTGGGCTGTCCCTACTCGCTCTGCTGCCAAGGGAAGGATGCAGAGCAAAGCAGAGCTCGCAAAAGCCCTAAGCCAGGCTGTGGTGGGACCGTGAAGCACCAGGGCTGCAAAGGCCCTTTGGGTTATCAGGGAACCGAGGCCGCTCCGGAGGTGCAGGAGCCCGGGAGAGACAGACCCCTCCCCACGTCAGCACCGGGGGCTGCCTGAGGGACACATCTGGGACACGTCTGGGGGGCTTTGGTGCACGCCTAGGAGGGCACCAAGGGTCTGTGACGGCAAACGGAGCTGCAAGTCCCTGTCCCAGCATCACTCGGGCAGAGAACAGGGACAAGGCACCAGAGCAGCCTCTCTCACACTGATGGTGCTGCCCAGAGAGACTCGGCTCTGGGCAGTGCTCGCTCAGGTCCAGCACTTGGGGTCACTTCAGTGCACCTGGGAGTGCAAGGGTTTCAACCCTGGGAGCGCTCTAGAGCACCACTCTGAATTTCCGTGCTGAATAATCACCTTTTATTTGCCATCTGAGACAGCTGAGTATTGAAGCACTGCAATTTTCTAGCGGGGAAAACTGTTTTGTCAGCTGGAGGAAGACTAAATTGGTGCAGTCGGAATTTTCATCCACCTCCCCTCAACGTGCGCTTCCCCAGCTCCTCCTGTCCCCACCACGAGGCAGCCTGAAGGCTCCCAGCACCTCAGGTGCCAAGCACGACTGTTCCCGCCCTGATCCATAAGAGCTATGGAAAAAACTCCCAACTTCCCAGCTACAGAGCGGGGCGTCGCACCACGGCTCCGGGAGATCCTGCCAGAGCAGGCACCACCTGCACCTCTAAGAAAGGTCCAAGTAACAGCAGAATGGTTTCATCGCAGCAACAAAAGCAGATTTAATCATAAAAGGAGGATTTAATGACTTCCTGGGAGATTCCACAAAACGTACACCAACACTTCTGTGCTGGAAACACTTCCCCAGGCTGCAGGGAGCTTACAACAAGAATTCCAAGAGAGAATTCCGGCTCCGTGGGAGACAGGGAGGAGCAGACCAGGACATGAGGCCAAGGGGTGCCTGCAGAGATCCCAGCCACGGTGAGACTGAACAGAGCAGGGATTCGGGAGCGAGCAGCTGGGACGGGAGGTGGGGGCTCAGAGCGGTTCTGCTCTCTCCGTTGCAGCAAACACCAGCAGGAACAGCCCTGGGTTTGTCCCAAAGCACGAGGAGTTCAGAGCGACAGGCGGATCATCTCCTGGGTGTTGGGGTTTTCCTTCAGGTACAGATGCAATTAACCTGCGGGATTCACCACCACCCAGCCAACTGAGAGCAAGGGCTCGAGGGAGCTGCACGCAGCACAGGCATCGCACACATCCCTGCTGGCTGGGGACGGGATAAAATGTCCCTCGGGGCGGCGTTCCCCGCTGCCTTCCCACAGGGGTGTCCCACCGGCAAGCTGCTGCCCGGGGACTCGGGCGTCCTCGCCAAGGGCTCGGCTCTTTAGTCAGATCAGAGAGAAACGAAGGAGACATGAGTCCCTCCCAGCCAGGGAAGGTTATGCTGGCTCTGGAGAGGGCTGGGATGAGGAAGGGGTTTGCCTTTCCTGGACAAAGCCACGTACCCAGCCGTGCAGCACCGCACTGGCCATCCCCAGGGGAAAACAGGAGCCTGGGAGCAGGGAGAGGGATTGCACAGGTCCCCTTCCCTCCAGGGCCACATCTGGGAGTCAGTGGATCCATTCAGCCCTTCTCAGCCCCCCTTGATGTGCAAGGGGATCATCGGGCAAACCCCAAACCTGCCACCTCTCGGTGTCCCCGAGGAGCTCCACGAGCTGCCCTCTCCTCCTCAGACCCTGAGCACCGCCAGGGGTGAGGAAAGCAGACTTCCCAGGTATTTCTGGAGGGAAGCTCACTCCGCCCAGCAGCCGAGAAAAATGACTGCTCAAATCCAATGCAACCGCTGCCAGCGAGGAGAATTGTTTGGGGGAACAGGGATAGGGCAGTGACCCACTGCCTCCCAAGCCCATCGCCCTCTGCATCCCCTCCCCTGTGCTCCACAAAGGCACAAACCTCCCCAGTTTGCCTAATTACATCCCATGTCGTCACCAGAGGCCTTTAACCCACCTAATGAGAACAATGAGCTGCTTCTCCTTGCAGAATCAGCCAGTCCCTGCCTCCTCAGCCCCACGTGGGACAGTGCCATCACCTCTCGTGACCCTCCCGGCTCTCAGAGCCTGCAAACGTGGAGGCAGAGCACAGACAAGCTCACTCTTATTTCACAGCCCTATGCAGTCTTCTCTTTCCAGACCTTTTCACCACCTGAGCTCAGACTTGGTTTGGTTTTTAAGCATCCACAGCTCCCCGCGGCAAGCATCACCGCTGCTCCACACAGCTCCGTGAATCTGGATCCTGCTGCTTCCAGCCCCTCAGACTTCACATAAAACCCAAAGTCAAGTCGTTCCCACCCCCCCTCTCTGAGTCACTGGTGATTTTACGGAGAAACAGCCTCGGGTACTCCCCAGACCTGCTCTTCCCTCACCTCAGAAAGTACCCAGCAGGGAAGCTGATGGCATCAGGAATCTCCAGCATCATGGCCCAGGGAGGAGAGGATCTGGCAAGGAGACGTGTCCCCAACCTCCTCTGCCTGCCAGCAAGAGGCAGGATGGGGCCTGGAGCACTCCTGATCGCCTTCCAAGAGTGCAGCAGCAGTTTCCAGGCAGCACAGCAGCTACCAGCGCTGACAGGCATCTCCCAGCTGCCTCCTGGGCCAAACGCTCCAGGCCATTCCTCAAGTCCCTTGGAGCAGAGCTCTCCCCAGGGACACGTAAAGCAGGGTGAGAGCGAGGAGCCAGCGGTGACAGCGCCTGGAAGAGGCTGGTTTACAGCTCGAACCAGCAATGAGACACTCATTCATCTCCACCAACTCATTCTGCACCCAGGAGGTTTTTATTTCATTACTTCGGAGATGGCAGAGGGTGATTTATTGATTAAAGATGCTGCTGAACAATTAAAGTGAATGCTGCATCCGGATGCTCACAGGACACCTGGCCAGGGGTGGGAGAGTGCCAGAGTCCAGAGGGGGAGAGGAGCAGGGAGACCCTGGAGCACCTGAGCTCCTGGGTGGCAAAGGGAGCACAGTGCCAGGAGACGGCTTTGGGGACGTTCAGAGCGGGGAAGGAGCCAGGCAGCTGCTGCAGGTGGGACATGCCACAGGGCTGTGGGGTGCTCAGGCACAGCAGGGGCAGAGGGAACACCACAGGACACGAGCAGTCATCCACAGGGTCCCCCTGACCCAAACCTTGCTCTGCTCCATCTCAAGGGCGTGGCCGCAGAGCACTTCTATTTTAAAAAAGAAGGAGGAGAAGAAGAAGGTGCCGAACGGACAGCAAATCCATGCTCTGGTGCCAGCAGAGCAGATCCTCTGCTCCAACACGGTCCTGACCTGAGCTCAGCCCCTGGCCCAGGAAAAAAGGACAACAACACCGAGACCTGACAACTCGCTGCAAAAAATCCTACACTTCTGGTACAGCTCCACCTCAAGGACCCCTCCAGGGGGAAAAGGTCTCCCAGGTCCCCCCAGTGCACGGTCAGGAACAGCTCAGGCGGGTTTGGGCCAGGTGACAGGGGTGAAGTTGAGCAGAAGTCGAGGATTCCTTCACCCCAAGTGACCACGGGTGTGACCAGGCTCAGCACAGCAAGGAAAGCCTCGAGGAAATGTTGAGTTCAGCTCGAGGAAATGTTGAGTTCAGCTGCTGTGAGACAACGAGGAGGCAAAAAAAAAACCAGCTGTGCAGTGGACCAAGAACCCTCTAGGAGGGACTGGGGTCAGCAAGCATCCCTGGGTCACCGCCAGCCCTGCCCGCCCAGGGACGCCCGGCTCTCCAGCCTCCCCTGGAGCAGCTCGCCGTGGGCAGGAGCCCCATCTGCCGGCTTGCCCACGGAGGATGCACATCCCGGCTCCGCAGGGTGAGGGGAAGGCTCTGAGGCACGCAGCACCCCCGGCTCTGAGCGTGACGCCTGTGCCGGGCACCGGGGATGCTCCAAGGGAAACCCAGCCCTGCTTCCCCTCCACGTTCCACCAGGACACCAGCTTCACCAGGCCACTGAGATCCTCACCAAGCAACCCGTCTGCAAAAACCCACCTGTTCTCAATCAGCGGCAGCGAGGCTGTGCTGTGCTTTGCTTTGCTCCCCACACGCTCGAGCACAGAAATGCACCCGCTCCCCACCCGGACGCAGCAGTGATACTGTCCCCATCGCCTCCAGCAGGGTGTGAGGCAGCCCCCAGAACACAAGGAATGAGCCCCTGCTGGCAACAGCAGAGAAGGCGGGCTGGGAAAACCAAGAGCCTGATGTCAGGGGAGCAGAAACACTAAATATTTACACAGCCTGCCATCAGCCCCCGGGCAAGGAGGTGGCAATTCCACAATTTAAACTGAGGACTGAGAATTAAAAAGTGCAGCCAGCATAACAATTTTTGTATCACTAAAAGCACAAGAAAATTACTTAAACATACCCAAGAGGGGGAGTTAAACTCAGCCAGGACAAAGGGAACCAAGCGCTTAAGCAGCTCCTGGGGGTTTGATGGGGTTTAGTGGTCATGAGGTATCAATGCCCCCAAAACACAAGGACACCTCTCACCCACCACCATAGCAGAGCCAGGACTGGGGTGGGAAAATACCCAGCTACTGTCAGCAGCACCAAAAGGGTTCCCGGGGGAAATACCCCCTTCCCTGGGTGCTGCAGGAGAGCAAGGCAAGGAGATGCTGCTCCAGTCTGACCCACACCCCTGCCTTCACGCACCAGGCAGGGCCAAAGGGGAGCCTCAGAGAAGCAGGACAGAACAGCCCAACCTCTCCCAAAGAGCCAAACCAGGAGCTGAGAGCCCTGGGCTGAGCTTAAACACAGCCCGTGGTACAGGGCGTGGGTGGGATGCCCAGGTGAGACCAGCTGGGACCCGGCTCTGCAGGTGAAGAGAGGTGAGAGCAATGTCCCCTCACTCGGCATCGCTGATCCTTCACAAACCGGAGTGCCCCGCTTGCATGGAAACCTCGTTCCCCAGTGCACGCAGCCTGTCTGGCTCTTCAGCCCAGCAGAGGTGAGCCACTGCTCCCGCCTGCCGTGGGGGACAGGAGCCACTGGTGCCTGCGATGCTCCCAGGGAGCCAAATGCACCGCAGTAAATAACGTGTCACCTTGGATAGCGACGGCTCAGGGGACAGGACAAGGACCCCGCCAGGGCCTGAGGAGTAACACAGAGCCACCCATCACCCTGTCCATGTCCACTCTCTTAAGGAGTTTGCACCTCCAGAAGGAACTGCCATTGCCTCCTGCAGGAAGGCGGGGAAGCTGCTGCAGAGCAGGGACGCATCCTGGTGTGTTCCCCTCTCCCTGCCAGCACATCTGCCCCAGAAAAGCTGGGGGTTGCTGGTGTTTATGCTGTGCCTTGGCCTGGCTTCATCTCTGAGCCTCTCTCAGGTCAGGCCACCCCACAAGAAGCTGACACCCTCCACTGCCGGCCCCAGGGAATTCTCCCTGCCAAGGCTCTGGGGACGTGCACGGGGTCTGGAGCAGATCCAGGCAGCACCAGCTCTGGAACAACAACACACTGTCCCACCCCAGCACCACAGGCCCCTGTGCCAGGTGCTACAGGCTGGGGGTGTCTTGTGATGTCCTTACAAGCGCATAAAGAAAGCCGAAGTCACATCCATTCCATTCCCTTTTTTCCCTTTTTTTTTTTTCTGAGGGATCCAGGTGCCAAGCCTGTCCCAACACAGCCAGGAGAGCAGGTTCAGCAGCGCCCTGGGAAAACCTGGGAACCCCCATGGGATGAGACGCAGTCACACAGCGCTGATGTGCAGATGGGCACTTCAGGGCTGTGATGGGTCTGTCCCACCTCCTCGGAGGCTGGGGCCAAGGGACCCCCGGGGACAGAGGCCCAGGGAGCAGACTGCGTCTCCCGGGAAGAGGCAGCACATAGCAGCAGCCGGATTTTCCCTGGCAAGCTACTGCCAGCTTCCACGAGAGGGCTTTGCTGCACAAGGAAAGGAAATGAGAAGAACTCCATTTACAACCTGCTTCCAATCAGGTCCTGAGCTTTCCCCACGTCTCAGCCAGGGCTTAGCAGGCACCAGCAGGACACAGTCACCAAGGATTACACCCAAAGGTGACATTCATACGATAGTGACCGTATTGACACTGTTTTGTTACTGAAGCCTCTTTTTCCTAGGTGAGCTGCATCCCGGCGTGGCCACAGCCGAGCCCAGCTTTCCCAGGGGACGCTGGCACTAAGCCTGGCCCCAAAGCACGGACACAGCCTTCAGCACCCACCTGCACACCAAGCTGGCCACTGCATTTGGAGAGGCACCAGGCTGTCACCCGCAATCCCTCCCACCAGAGCCGGGCGCTTTGAAGCACATCTGATGAGGGATGGGCAGTGCCCTTGTTCCCACGGAGATAAGCACCACTGGCTGCCACCGTGGGAACGCGCAGGGCAGAGGAGGAGCAGGAGAGAGGATGATGAGTCTTCTGCCCCTGGCACGGCCAAAGGAATTCACCCTGATTTCCATGCACACTCATGCTGGTCCCGAGCAGGAGACGTGAGTCACGGCGCAGGTACGTGTAGGGACAAGTCGCAGGCCACCGGCTCCGGGAAATGACAGCGGCAGGTTGCACCTGGCCCGGCCAGCCCCGAGCGTGTCCTTGCAGACACCAACCCCTCATCTGAACAGATGCAGCTGGGTTTGAGTAGCGCTGCCTCAGATTAAGAGGTCCCAGATACCAGAACCTCAAACAAATCCCCGAAACGGTGAGGTCTGGGGTAAGGGCAGCCACTTAATCTCATGGGGGTTGAGTTCCGTGAGGGCAAAGCCCGGCTCATCCCTTGCCAGGCGATCTGCAGGCCGGCCGGAGGGCCGGAGCCACCGCACAGCGTCTCTCAAGGTCACTCCAGCCCCCTCCACCCCTGATCTAACGCGAAGCGACGCGTGGCCGGGCGCGCAGGAGCCGCGGGGGCTGCGCCGGCTGCTTCTGCCAAGCGGCTGCTTCCCCCCGGGCTGCGCTCGGAAAAGAGCGCCGGAGCGAGCCACGGCTGAGCCCTCGGCGAGCCCCCACTGCCCCCGGCGCCCCGGAGCTCCTCCGCACCCAGAGGGGACACGGCCGGCTCCGCACCGGGAGCTCTGCGGCTCCAGAGACTGCCACGGGCACAAAAGCGGGAGTGCCGGGCTCGCACCGCGAGCCGAGGGGGAAGGAGCAGGCTGTGGCCGGGACAGTGAGGCGCTGGGGTGACCTGGGAGGGGACCGACCTTGCCAGCACGGCAGGGCTGGGATCAGAGCCCGGCCCCGTGCTCGGCTCACCGGGCAGCACACGCCGCCCTGCAGCCGCCCTCCCTTCCCCAGGCAGGGCTGCGGGGACACGAGAGGTGGCTTCTTCCTCCTGCCACTTGTCACCCTGTTTATTTTTAACAGCCCTCCCTCCTGCCTGGGTATGACCCCCCCTGGGAAGTGTCTCCCGGTGCCCTCCCAGCAACAGCCAGCCCTGTGGCACTGCTCGGAGCCCAGCGTGGCTGGTCCCTCCCCACCTGGCCACTGACCAGGGACATCGCGTCACACTCTCCTGAGCTGAAGGCAAGCGCTCGCTCCTTTGCTGTTTCCAGGAAGGGAATTTCAATGAGCCCAGTGCAGGGAGCGCTGCCAGGGCCAAAGGGAGACAAGGTCATGCGGGAGGCATGTGTCACCCCGGCCACCTCCCTGCAAATCGGCCCTTTATCACAGAATGCACCAACTCCCCCTGGAAAACCACAACAAGGACAAGGCTGGGAGAAACACAAACTGCAATGGTCTCACCAGCGCTATCCTCTAAGGACTGAGCCATGCTCCGAGAAGGGATGGGAGAGCAATGCCATGAATATCCAGTGGGGTTTATACCCAGTTCCCTTCACCCAGTGTTTACACCCTGCTGACATTTGCTTTGCATTAACAGCACAGCCACAGGGAAGAGGCACAGCAATGAAGGAAGTGGCACGGGCTGCGGGGTGATGGGTGCTGCCACGGCCCTTGCCAGGCGAGTGTGGCACAGGGTAAATCCCTGCCGGAAAACACCAGAGAGGGTTTTGCAACTCTCCCCGGCCAGCCATGCCACACCACAGAGGAGGGAATCATAGAATGGTTTGGGCTGGAAGGGACTTTAAAAGATCCAATCCTCCTGCCATGGGCAGGGACACCTTCCTCTATCTCAGGTTGCTCCAAGCCCTGTCCAACACTTCCAGGGATGGGGCAGCCACAGCTTCTCTGGGCAACCTGTTCCAAAGAACAAGAAGAAAAGTCCCGGTTCCCTCCCCTGTCTGTCCTTCCGTCCCTCCTGCCTTCCCATGGGAGCTGTGCCTTCCTCCGGATGCAACTCCTCCCAGCCTCCCCTCCATGTCAAGGGCTCACGGGGTCAAATATTCCCACCGGAGCACACAAGGCTGCAAACGGGCAGTGGCCAGCTCTGCCCTCCCCACACCCCTGCCCTGGGGGTTTTCCATCCACTCAGCCCTGGGCTGGGGACAAGTTTGGGCTCCAGAGGTTTCTCTCTCACTCCAGAGGTTTCTCTCTCACTCCGTAGGTTTCTCTCTCGCCCCTCACAAGGTGCCCATTCCCACAGGACTGTAGATGCTTGTCAGTGTTGCACTCTGACTCCTATAAAACGCTGCCCTGGGCCAGTTCTGGGTGAAAAACCACATCAGTTCCTCCTGCCTCATTTGTTTGCCACGGAGATGGAGCACTGCACTGCTCCCACCGCCTCCTTTCACCCAGTCGGGGCAAGGCAGGGACACTCGGTACCCTCAGCACCCTGCCTTGGGGCAACCCCGCGTCCTGCCCTGGCTCCCGGCTTGGCACTCCCACCAGCACACCCTGCCACCACCCGCGGTGGATGGAAGCAGCGGGGACGGAGGAGCACGTGTGCTGGCAAAGCCCACCTGCCTGCACTGCTCGATGCCCAGGTCTGCAGGAATAAATCCGAGGAACTGAGTGGGACACGGCTGAAACAGCCTCTTCCTCCCTGTTTTTCCTAGAGATGCTCCAGCCACGCTCCGGCTGGCACCGAGGGGCAGTGCTGGGGGGGATCTGCGGCCGTGCCACACTGCCAGCATCCTCCGCTTGCTCCAGGAAGGGAGCAGAGCACCACGTCCGCCAGATCCCCCAGCCCGGGGCTGAGGGGAGCAGACACCCACAGGACTCCCACAGCCCGAGCCTGGGGCGGCACTGGGGCTCCCACCTCTGCATCCCGCTCTGGCCATGCTCCCTGCTTCCTGCTCTCTCTCCCCTTTCCTGCCTCTCCCAGCCCACCCTCCAGGTTTCCGAGCGAGCCGTGTCCTTCCTGCCCTTCCCAGCAGGGCCGGCATGTCCCATCCGCCCAGCCAGCCGTCTGCTTCTCCTTTTCCCTCCCTGTTCTCCATTCCCCGCGCCTCTGGCTTCCCCCGCTCCGCCTGCCCCGGGACCGCAGGGCTCCGCTGGCAGGGTGGAGGCCGGGGCTTGCCAAAGCAAACAGCACACGAGGAGGAGGAGGAGGAGGGCGGCCGAGGCCGGATCAGGCAAAGGGCAGAGTCCACCAGCGGACTCTGCCGCAGCTCCGGGGTGGGGAGGTTCCTTCCCCTCGCTTTCCAAATGCTCCGGGTTGGCTCCGTGCAGCCGGCGCTTGGCAGGCAGCAGGAGTCGGAGGGAATCCTTGGCTGAGCAGAGCCCGGGATGCTCAGCAGCTCCTCGGGGGGCTGAGCACCCTTTGTGCCGTCTCTCCTGCGGGTCTGGGGTGGGGGCTGAACTTCACGGGGTGTGGGAGGCCAAGGGAAAGCCGATCCCGGGCTGGAGTTCTCCTGCAAGCAATTTAAAGCAAGGTCTTTTCCTCCCGCTCTGCTCGCTGCCAGGAAAAGCAGCAGGAAAATATTTCCCTGGGAATTGTTTTTGTTCCTTCCTCTGTGTCTGTACGCATAAAGCTCTCCCCCGCCTTGGACATGCCTCAACCTGTCCCGAGGCTCAGATTAATCCCCTGCACCACCAGGGACGACAGCTGAGGTCAGACGCTGTCAGCAGAGGCGAAGAGGAGAAGGAGGAGGAGAGCTTCCCCTTAGGAAACCACATTCGTTCCCAACTAGAGCAGTGAGCATGAAAACAGACAGCCCCCGGCTGCTTCTGCGGAGCGGGAGGTCACCCTGCAGCACAGCAGCACACCGGAGCATCCCGCAGGACAGGGACACCCCGCTGCTGGCAGCGCTGCAGCAACGCGGCAGAGCCTAAAGCCCGGCTTAAGCGTAAGGCTGGTCTGAGCCGGGGTAGCTGCAGGCAGCAAATCCATCTGCAGCCAGGCAGGTCACAGCGTGTCAGTGCCTTTGTGGGCATGCAGGTGCCCAAAACCGGGTCAGTGACAACCAGTACCTCCGCTGGTGGAGAAGGTCTGGCTGGCCTCCTTGGCTGCGGCTGCAGCGAAGGGAAAAGGGATGAGCTGTCCCCCCTGGCTGCACTGGAGGAGCGAGCGCTGGGCCACGAGAGCCAGCCCAGATGCCTGGAGGCAGCTCTCAGCATCGCACTGCCCACCCGGCAGGGAAGCCAGGAGGGAGGGAAAGTGGGAAAATTGGGATAGAGGGAGAGGGCATCCACCTCAAAGCCAGTCCTTTGGTGTGCAAAGCGCTCAAACACTACCTCAGAGCAACTGGGAGAAGCTCAGCTCCAGTAAATGATGCTCCTCAGCACCTTCCCAGGCAGTTTACCTCCCTCTCCCCCCCTTTTTCCCTTTGCCTCGCGTGAGTGCTCGGGAAATAAACGATGACTATTTGCCTGCAGCTCTAAGCCCTTCCCTCCCCCTCTCCCCAGGCTCCATCACCAATAAATCACCCCGCTGGGAGAGAGGGCCAGAGGAAACCAGAGGCACAAAACCTCAAACAGAGCCTTTTTTTCCCCCCTGCTCTCCCAAGCAGCTCTGCATTTCATTAGGCGGCCAGGCCAGCCCTCGCCCAGCTGGGGAGAAGGAGGGAGGGGAGGGGGGCCCCTCAGGGTTTGCATGTCGGGAGCAGAAATCACAACCAGAAGACCGGGAGAAGGGAGTTGTTTGTGTTTGTCGCTCATCCCGGTGCTCGCCTGGCCCTGACCCTGCCTCCGGGAACCGCGCTGGCCTGGGATAACTCCCTTCCATGGGGTCCCCTCCCTGCCAAGGCAGCTCTGGGCACCTTCCAGCCAGCCTCTCCCCACCCCAGCCATCCCCGCACGGTGCCAGCCGCTCTCCCTGCCCCACTCCAGCCTCTCAAAGGATCCTCCTTGGAAGAAGTCCTGGAGTTTTCCATGAGCCTTAGCCCTGCCAGCAAGCTCCACCGCCTTCCCCCTCCCCCTGGGCTGGACCACCCTGCCCAGGGAAACACGGAGCCTCTCCCTGCTCCCCTGCAAGAACCCCCCAGCCCGCCGGGGACCGGGGAGGGGGTTCCCCCCACCCACCCTAAATATATATTGGCAGAGCATGGCCGGCAAGCACAGTACATTGGAGACAGATGCGAGCCCCGCGGCGGCACGGGGGATCCAGGCGTGCCTCTCGTCAGCCTTCCGAACTGTCATTTAAGCACGCAGCGCTGTGCCAGAGTACTCCCGCATCCCTCCTTCCCAAATAAAGGGGGTCCTGCGGTTTAGCCTTTGGCAAAGCTCCCTCCAGGGCTGCTCCGGTGCCCCCGGGCTCCCCGGGCAGGGAGAGGGCCCCAGGAGGCGCAGCCCCCAGGGATGCTCCGGTACCCCCGGGCTCCCCGGAGCTCCCCAGGCAGGGAAAGGCCCCGGCAGGCACAGCCCCGCTGCTGGCCTGTCTCCCGCCTCCCTCCCAGCAGCTTGCCGGATTCCTGAGCGCTGACACAGGATGCTGCAGCAGTGAGTGTGCAGAGCCTTCCTCCCCTTCCCCTGCCCCAGGAGAGGAGGGATGGGCGGGTCATTCTGGGTTGCATCAGGCCAGGAGGGAGCGAGAGCAGCCGGAGTGAAACGCGGAGCCTCCTGCGAACCCCTGGCTGCCCGTCGGCTCCCAGCCCCGAGGGTTTCCCCCAGCCCCTGCTGGCACCTGGCCCGGGCCAGACACCTTTAAAGGGTGATTCACACCGTTGACACTCCCTTATTGGCGAGAGCCGGCTTCAAGCCGTTCCCTCTCCCCAGAAGGTGTCCCTGAGGAGAGCCGCAGCTCACCCGCCCGGAGCTGCAACCAGGGATTGCTCCTGGATGATTACAGCAGGAGAAAAGTGAGAGCCTGCTGCCTGCCCTCCTTCCCAAGCATCACCCTGGCAGCCCAGCTGCCACGCTCCCTCTGCCAGCATCTATCCCACCCTCCGGCTGCGCTGAAGGATTTTCCCAGCACTTCTCTCCCACGGGACCTGACCCGAACTGGGGGAAGGGCAGCAGCCGAGGAGAGCGCTTCCAGCAGCTCGTTACTATTCTAGGAAGGGTAGGATCCTGCCATCTTCCCATTAAGTCATATCCTCCTCGACCCGGTGAGGCAGTTTCCATAGGAGTCACCCTCTCTCCCAAGTGATGGAAGTTTTTATTTTTATCTGGCTTATTTATGCACTTCTCTTCCCTCCTTCAGCATGGGCCTGGGGAGTGAGTTCGGGTCATTAGCCTCAGCTCAAGCTCATTCCCTGTCCTTGCTCAGCTGTCCCATCCGTCACCCTCATCTCTGTAGCACTGTGAACAGAAGAAAAAGTCCAGGGGGTGAAGCAGCACAACAGAACAGATGAGTTAAGGAAAACAGACCCATCTTAGGTAAAAGTGATTATAGGACTTGGGAAAAAAAAAAAAAAAGTACTGGGTGAGTGAAAAATAAAACAGAGCAGAAAAATCGGTTCCAAAAGTAACACAGTGTCATTATTAGGGATCTTTTTCAATTTGAGGCTGGTTTGGTCCAGACCCCTCAGCAGAGCTCACCGACAGCTATCCCATCTCCATCATTTTTTTCCGTCCCCCTCAGCCACAGCAGCCAGAGGCTCCCCGGGGACACGCACGTCCCAGGGAGCAAGCCCCACACGTGATGAAAACACAGCCACGGGAGCAGGCGAGGCGTGCGGCGGCGCAGCAGATGGAGCCGGCCGGGTCTTTCGGGGACACGGCTCCGTGGCCATGCGCCGGGAAGGGAGAGCTCGCTCACCTCAGGTAGCTCCACGGGAGGTCACACGAGCCCGAGGGAGCTGCGTGGGCATCTGTGGGCAGTCTCTGCGCTCTTTGCAGAGGCCAGCAGCAATTAAGCTGTTGCACAACTCTCTTCTGGAAGACAGGGAAGACACGAGCGCTGCTGGGTGTTCTGTGCCAGAGGGAGGTTGGGTCTTGTCTGTGTAGGGACACCGAGGCCACACAAACCAGTGGGACCGGGTGATCTTCCAGGGGTTGGATGCCCAGAAAAACCTTTGGAAATGCCAAGATCAGGAGTGCAGTGCCCCCCTCCCATTTCAGGACTTGGAAGCTGGGCAAAATCATCCACTTCCATGGAGACTGTTGGTGGACAAGGAGCAGGACAAATTTGCTCCCCCCGGCCTTGGGAAGGAAACTGTGCTGGTGCAGGAGCAGGAGGCCGTTTCCATCCTCCAGCCCAGCTTCTGACCCTCAGAGCAGAGTGTTTGTGAGGGAGCAGGAGAGCTGGGAGGATAGTCCTGCATAGCCATCCTCCTTCTCCTGTTCTCCTCTTACTGGAGAGATCCTGAGGTGACCTCATCTCCCTTGGGAGGGGAGTGAGAGTGGGGGGTTCTCCTGGAGAGCACCTGTGCAAGTGGAGCAGGGACAGCGCCTTCCCATCACCTCCCAAAGGCCAGCAAGTGAAAAGAAATGTCTCATCACACCCCACTTCCTTGTGTCGTCTACCAGACCAAAGTTGTGTGTCACCATTAGGTGCAATTAAGAAGGAAAATTAAGAAGGTAGGACTTTCGCTTTTACCTAAGAAATGGGAGCTGTTAAATTGTACACAAAGTGGTAGAGCTGCCTCATGGCCACCCCAGGCCAGGCAGCTTCTCCTGATCTCTCCCTTCCCCCTGCTTTGGGATGACCCAGCCCAACACCTCCAGTTCCCACAGAAACAAGGTGTAAAAACCCCGTTCTGCCCTCTGTTTGGGACAGCACTGCTCCCCACACGCCTATTCCAGCATAGAGAAAGCAGGGAGCAGGGACCCTCGTGCTGGTTGCTTCTCATCTCCCACCCAAAACGGGCTCCTCCCAAGGTTCAGCCAGATATCCCAGGCTGCATTTCACAGCACACAAACATCTTCGACTTGCCAGAGATGCAATTCTCAGTTGAAAAGTTCATTAATTAGGAGCAGAGAAGCCTCTAGTGAATCTTCCAGCAAGAAGCAGAGAAAAAAAAAAAAATTCCCCCACAATTCAGTCTAATTAAAACACCTCGGGGCGCTACACTCACTGTGAAGCCGAGGCCAAACTTTTCTCCCCACCCCTAAGAGCAGGAACTTTAACCCAGTTACAGTTTTACTGATAATGAAAGAGAAAAAAAATCCCTCCTGATATCCATCATTCGAACTATTCTGCAAGTAACAGCAAAGAGGAGGCACTGAAAAACACTTCTTGCAGAGCAGTAGCTGTTTTCTACTGGGTAGAATCCACTCACACAGCCCCAACCCAGAGCTCCGAGCAGGCAACGCTGGAGGCCAGTGCTCGGCCCGGCTGTGCCACAGGCCTGGTCAGACTGCACCCGGCTGCTCCCGGGGGATTTAGCAACCGCTTTCCACCCACAGACAGTGACTCTGCACATTAGGTACTTTCAGAGCAAGACCTCAAATGCCACGGCAGCTCCAGCCCCGGGAAGAGGCTGTAGTCAGAAGAGCAGTGGGAGCACCTGGAAGATCCTGGGAAGGACTCCAGGCCGCCTGACATAAATTCCCTTTCTTCCCCAGCTCCCAGAAGAGCTGGACTCCAACCCACCCCAAGCCTCCGGCGAGGCTGGGTGGATCCAGCCACAGACATGCAGAACCACACCCCGGCTGCTGCCTGCCCTCCTCCCCCTCGAGCCAGCGGGGCACAAACAGGAACTAGGCTCATACAGTTGAAAATATTTAATACGTGTTGTACACGTAGAATTACATTTTATACAAAACATGATACATCACTGAAGGAGAACACTGTACAAAATTCCCTACGGGAGCCCCAAGCCTTTATACAACAAAGACCGGGAGTTACCAAGCCTAACAAACAGGCTCAAGGACTTTCCGTCAGAGCGTCTGTAAACTTCGTTCCTCTCAATAAACACTTTTAAAAAGCACCATGTAATAGTTCTGACCTAAACCTTTCCAAAATAGAGACTTTATTTAATAAACTTAATACTTTCCAAGCTTAAAATATCACCCGCCGGGGGCGCCCCCGGGGTCGGCGGCAGCCGAGGAGCCTCCCCCGGGCGCCGGGGAGGGCGGCGGCTCTGCCGGGAAGGGGAATTCCGGGAGGGCAGGGCCGGGGGCGCTCCCAGGGCGGGTGCCGGCAGCCGGGACCCGGCGGGGAACGGGGAAGTGCCGCCGCCGCTGCCCCGCGGTCCCTCCCGTGCGGCGGCGCGGGGCGGGTGTCACCTCCGGGCCCCGCGGCCCGCGGCGGGGAGCCAGTCTCTGCGGCCGGGCCCTCAGAAGGCCACGATG
>VXAZ01002896.1:0-21468 GCA_013399875.1 Gymnorhina tibicen | reverse complement strand
GGGACTGTGGGTAGAGCGGGGCTGGGGGCTCGCGGCTGGAGGCCGGGGTGACCATGGGGAAAGGTGGAGAGGAGCAGGGATCAAGCTGTGGGACAAACAATGGCCGTGAGAGGAAGCCTGCGGAGAAGAGGCTGAACGCAGGGAAACACCAGCTAAAGGTGGTCAAAGGAAAATTGTCATTAATAGGGTGAAAGAAGCTCTGTTGGAGCTACTGGAGAGGGTCCAGTGGAGGCCACAGAGATGATTTGGGGTCTGAAGCATCTCTCTAGTGAGGAGAGACTACGGGAGCTGGGCCTGTTTAGTCCAGAGAAGACTGAGAGGGGATCTCATCAGCGCACATAAATACCTCAGAGGGGTGACAGGATGACGGTGCCAGACCCTTTGCAGCAACAGGATGAGGAGCAATGGCCATAAACTAAAACACGAGAAGTTCCACCTCAACGTGAGCAAGAACTTCTTTACAATGAGGGTGGCAGAGCACTGGAACAGCNGAGAGGGGATCTCATCAGCGCACATAAATACCTCAGAGGGGTGACAGGATGACGGTGCCAGACCCTTTGCAGCAACAGGATGAGGAGCAATGGCCATAAACTAAAACACGAGAAGTTCCACCTCAACGTGAGCAAGAACTTCTTTACAATGAGGGTGGCAGAGCACTGGAACAGCTGCCCAGGGAGGTCGTGGAGTTTGCTGGAGGCATTCCAAACCCGTCTGGACGCATCCCTGTGTTCCCTGCTCTAGGTGACTGTACCTCGACAGGGGGATTGGACTGGATGATCCACAGAGGTCCCTTCCAACCCCAGCAATCCTGTGATTCTGTGAAAGCAGCTCAATCACTAAACAATACCCTGGGGCCACCTTCAGCTTGTGCTGGGGGCTGGTCTTCTGCCCCATGTCACAGTGAAACAGCCCTGAGGAGCAGCAGAGGGGCTCCTAGCGGGGTGTTGGGGAAAGCCATGTGAGAAGAAGAAGCATGGGAACGCATACTGGTGCAGCCAGGGAAAGTGAATCCCTCCACCAGGTTGAACTCGTGCTAAGAGGAAAGTGTAGGAGTCGCCATGGGTGGGGAGCAAACGTCCTGTCAAACTTTCCAGAGATGTTCCCGCAGCGTGCGGGGAAGGGCCGGGAGGGGAAAGGGGATGTGCTGCCCCCCCCAGAGTTAATTATTACCTGGCAGGCCAGAGGGGCTGGTGGTGGTGGAGCCACCAGAGTTGCTATTAGTTTGCTTTCCTGGTGTCTGTAACTCCTCCTGTCAGAGGATATCCAGCTCTGCTTTACATTCCTGCTGCTGGGGACTTCCACAAGTGTGTTCAGGTGAAAAAAAAACAAAAAACAAACAAACCCAAAACTTGTGCTGGCAAGTAGAGAAGGGAATGAAGTTTTCCAGATCCTCAGTGCAGGCTGCTGACTTCAGGGCACTCAGTGTGGCAGACTCAGAGCCGTAGGCATGTGAGAAGAGGAGGGACACGCATCAAGAGTGCTGAGAAACTGCAGCTTAGACGGCAGTCGGAGGACTTCAGTGTTACCCCGGTGTAACTTAGAGAGCTGCAGTTCTGGCACCTTTGCAGGGTGCGGGCTCAGTTCGTCTGTCCTGGGCCTCCCCTGCTTTCCTTCACTGGGGTGAAACATCTGACTGCTGTGTGCAAGCTCATGGTGGCCTCCTTTGACACCAGCGCCGTCCGGTCTCATCTGCGTTCCTCATCCCAGCTCCCTGTGAGCCTGGAGGAGCAGTTCACAGCTCGGCACCGCAGAGTTTGTAAATGCAGATAGCCACACTGAGAGTCTGTGACCCAAATTTACAAACCTGCTTGCCCCAAACCAGAGCTGTCAGCAATGCCTTCCCCTGCTGAGAATGCACTCATCTCCAAAAGGGCTTAGAGCAGCAGAAAAAACTTGTGTTTCCTAAGCCAGCGTAGTGGGGCTGTGTATTTTTTTAAATGCTGAATTAAAATAAACAGTGCTGCACTCAACAATCTGCCTGGCTGTGGTGTGGGGACAGTTCCTGTAACTCTGTGTGCCCCTGGGGTATCTTACGTGGATAGTTAAGGGCCTTGAGAGGAAAACTGTTGAGAGAGGAATGCAAGGCATGGATTGCTAAAGAGCTGCCTTGTTCAGACCCTCTGCCCTGGCTTGCGTGTGTGACACTCGGCAGCAGCTTCCCCCATGAGAAATAGGTCCCTTCAGGAGTCACTTTGTGCTGCAGCAAGATACAGGATAGTCCAGCAGGGCAAGTCCTTATTTTACAAAACAAACGTGAAGCTGTTGGAAGGAAAGATGTTTGGGAGAAAACTGTGGCATCCCTGCTCAGCTGGACACGGGGCTGTCCCAGTGTCACTGCTGCAGGGCAGCTGATGATAATCCTTGGCTTCTCTTCACTCTCCCCGGCTGCAGGGAGGTGCAGAAAGCTGTGAACACTGCCCAGGGGCTCTTCCAGAGGTGGACGGAGCTCTTGCAAGATCCCTCCATTGCCACAAGAGAAGAAATCGACTGGACCACGAATGAGCTCAGGAACAATCTGCGGAGCATCGAGTGGGACCTGGAGGACTTGGATGAAACCATTAATATCCTTTCTGTGGTCCTTTGGAGGTAGTTGCAGTTCCCAAGTTGTACTAAGTAGCCAAGTCCCAGTGCTCCTCACTCTTTCCAAAAATCAGGACTATTTGGGATTGAATTTTGCATTTTTCACATCGGCTTTTCTCAAACTGCAAGTGAGAAATTAAGTCAAGGGTTTTCCTTTTGCCTTTTTGTTTCCCTTTTTGCAAGGTATATTCTAAGATGCTTTGTTCTAAAAGCCTATTGTGTTGTGTGAATCTGGGTTTCTGCGGAGTCAGTTCATTGTCTAGGCTGGTTTCCAGAAATACTCCTTTTCTCTTGCGTTCATCTGAGTGCTCCTGAAAACGCTGCGCGGCATCGCAGAACCGAAAAACCATGGAAAAGAGAAGCCCCGTGCGTGTGCGTGCGCTGCACGGTGCGTTCCTGCCGTGCCTGCTTTTCCCTCCAGTATGCTGTACTTTGCTAATCAAATTTTGGGAGCAGAAAACCTTGGCACTCTTGGGGTTTTTGTATCCATGTGTGTACCCAACACCGCTTCCGGGGACTCCTTGACTCGGTGCCCAGGCATTGTCGAGGCAAACCCACGGAAATTCAACCTCGATGCCACGGAGCTGGGAATCCGGAAAGCCTTCATCACCAGCACACGGCAGGTGGTCAGGGTAAGGAACCTGGCCCTGGGGTCAGGGCCTGGGGAAGGCAGGGGGGCGTTAGGTGGTTAGAAAAGGAAAGCTTGTGGCCATTCTGTGGTGGACTGGAGAGCAGAGAATAAACCTGCTACCTGCCGAGTCTCAGGCTTGCTCTTCTTCCCTGTGTGCTCCCTCCCGGAGCTGCCCAGAAGGGTTTGGGGGTGCAGGTGCCCCATGGAATTCCCGCCTTTTACGCTGCTGACCCTTGAAGTCTTCACACTACTCTAGCAGCAGTGAGCTGGGAGCCTGTGGTAACTGGGGAGCAAGGGCGAAGACCCAGCTGCAACATGGAGAAGGCTGGAGCCTCCCTTCAGAGTTGAGGGAGATCGCGACCATCCTGACCACTTGGAGCACTGGTTTTCAACAGCAGTTTCACTTTGAACACTGACAGGTGGTTAAGGCCTGGTGTTATTGACACAGTGACTTCAACTTCCTACCCCTGCAAAATAGTCCAAACAACCACTAGATTTATTTTTAACTTGAGGAAGGTTTTTTTTTAGTTTAAGCTTACAGTTGAGAAGCAAAAAGGGGATTTTAACAACTTGATGGCAATAAATACAGAAGAAACATCTTTCCGAAAGCTTCACTGCCTGGTAACAAGCTGCTGGTTAGGAAGTTTTCTGTCTATTAATAGCTACACCGAGTTTCTGCTGCCCCTTATGACTCTGATGTTCCTGCTCCACAGAATGCACTGGTGTGGCTGGCAGCAAGCCTGTTACCCTACCTGCAGTCCTGTGGTCTGGATGCAGTTCCTAAGGCTTGCTGCCTGGAAACTGATCCCCAAACCACGCTGGCCCCAGGTAGCAGGCATGTGCTTGCTGCCTTGCCCTAGGTGTAGTCCACTCCCTAACGGGCAGGATCAGGCAAGCCTGCTCTCTGGTCCTCTTTTCCTGGCTGAAAAATGCTGGCTAATGGGTTTTGGAGCAGTGTCTCCCACTGGTAATTGAAATTTGTTAGCGGCCCTATGCAGCTGACTTCCAGTTTCCATGGGGGAATTTGTGATGCGCTGCAGCACGTGCATTAGCCAGTGAGAATTAACCGAGGGGGATGTGGTGCGCATCTCTGAGCAGTAGAACACACCTGAATGCTCTGGTGGCATCAGAATTGTGCTGGTGGATCAGCCTCTGCCAGATCACGTTGACTACTTGCTAATCTCTGAAAACTAGGCTACGCTACATTGTGATGGGGAGCCTTCTGTGGTTAGTGACCTTCTGCAGGAACTCCACAGCAAAAATTAATTGGTAGGAGAAATCATAGGCACAGTCAGAGAGGATGGCCACAGGACAGGAAATCTATCTCACTGTGGAATATAAAAACAGATGCAGTTGGGAATAAAGCACAGCAGGTTACAGGCTTCAAGGCCTTGACAAACACTTCCTTACATTCTGTCAACAGGAACATTGGTTTATTATACAAATCAAAGTGTTTCTGGTTGTAGTGGAGCAAAATGAGTAGTAAATGAGGAATATTTTCAAAATGCTCCATTGCCATTGATTCCACTATTAGTGTAACAATGAACTGCATTGAAACTTTCTACAGTAACTTTCCAGACTCTTCAAAAGTGTGCGTTTTCAAAGAAAATCTCTCTTCCCTCACTCCCCCTTGTAGAAGCCGTGCTGGGTATAGACAGCCCTGTAGCATCCTGAGTCTGCCTGTCACCTCAAATCCAATGCTCACATGCTGCTTCTTTTGTTGAACACACAGGACATGAAGGATCAGATGTCAAACTCCTCCATGCAAGCACTGGCTGAAAGAAAAAACAGGCAGGTGAGAACCAGAAACAGGTAATGTGTATCTTCTACAATGTATATCCCGTCTCCAGTTCATCCCCTTACAAACCCTTGGTGCGGGAAGGGGCTTGCACGCTGCAGCCAAGCTGTGTTTGAGCTGTGTCCATTTGGCTGCCCTGGGAGAGCTGGTTCTCACAGACATGTTGCTGCCAGCCTCTCCCAAGCCTGTCTCTCAGAGCAGTAAGTCAGGACTCGCCATCTGTCTCTGTCTTCAGAGCTGGTTGTGTACAACTGTCAGCATTGCATCATCCCGTGGAAAGGGAAATCTCCCTCCTCCTCTGGGGGAACCGGCTCAGAATCCATGTCAGTGAATGTAATCCTGCGCTCTGCTGGATTTAGGAGCCAAGATGGTGCAATATCCTTTCGTGCAGCTGCTTCTCGTAATAGCCATGTAAGAAGATGGAAGAAGCTCAAGGAGTCTCGTGTTGTCTGCACTTGTAATCTAAGGAATAGAAATAGACGCAGCTTGTGCTCCTTCCCGGCTGATGGGGAGGCTGTAAGGAGATACCGGAGCTGACTTCCAGAGCCACTCCAGTAGAAGTTGGTGTGTGCTTCATACAGTTAATTAATTGTCTGTACTGCATCAGCCTTACCACATGTAGCAAAAACAACAAACTGAGAAGCACAGAGCTCATTCCTGAGCTTGTCACAGGGTTAACTGATGTGCTTGGCAAACACTCACAGCAGCAAAGTCTCTGACACCCTTGCTCAAACAAGTCTGTAGCTTTCCATGCAATTTGGTGCTTTCCTTTGCATGAGGTTCCTGATAGCTGCAGGAGACCATATGGCCCAGCTCACGCAGTGACATCTGGTCAGGAAAACTGACTTCCCCTTGCTGCCTTCCTCTCCCTTCCCAGCCCCTCACCTTCATTCCAGACTGCGAGACTTGTGCTGGGCTTTGTGTTTGAGGGGCTGGCTAGCGGTGACCTGACCCTCACAGCCCAGGCTGGCACACAGGCCCTTTCTATTGAAGCTGCAGGCAAAGCTAGTGCACTGCATTAAATAAAAAGGAGCTGCCCTTGCCACAAACTGGAGGGACCAGGAGCTTGCTCAATGTCTCGGGGGCAGACAAAGCCAGATGTCCTGCTGGCTTCCTGCATGGTCAGTCTGTCAGCTTTCCTCACCGCTCCGTGAACCTTTTAAGTCAGATGAACCGTAGAGGCCATCTTGTTTTCAGCCTGACAGAGCAGCCTGGTCATTGTCTTGCTGTGTTTCACAAACACTCAGTCCTTCCCTCCTGCCCACAACCAGGAGCTGTGGGATGGTCTCGTTACAAGTCAGCCTGGCTTCTGCACTGGAGGGCAGAGTCCCTGACCTGTCCCTAGTGCTGCGGGGTGCAGTTCCTTAGCTGCAGGTCATGTTCATTCTCCAGCATCTGTAGCTTGGGTTGTACCTCTTTCAGGGACCAGACATTATTTGGCTGAAAAGCCACATCTCTGCAGGCTTTGCACAAGCTTCTTTGTTCAGGTTGTGGGGCAGGTAGCAAGAGTAATTTTGTGTGCTGGCAGCTGAAGAGCCTGCTGGAGGAATAGGCAGCCTGGATCGTAGAACATAAGCACACAGCACTGCTCTGGTTATATACTGCATTATTTTACTGTCAGCTCAACTGGTTAAGTACTTTATCCAGACCCTCTTAAGCCCCTGTCATTAGCAGCAGAGCGCTCAGTTCGAGCTGTACATCTGTTAACACAATATATCCGGACACTTCCCAGCTCACGCGTCCTAGCACACAGTGCTGCCTCTTGAGCAGGCCTCTGCCAGTCCTTTGTGCTGTGCAGGCCTCCTGCACGCACTGTCAGTCGGCTGCACTCCAGCTCTCCTGCTGCTGGAGCGGCATATCTGCAATCCCAGGCTGCAGAGACTTCCCAGGCTGGCATTTTGGCTCTGTGTTGGTTTAGTTCATGACAGCACTTTGGCTGAGCAGCGACAGAGCAGGAGGAAAGGGATGCTGTGTGCGTCTGTACGCGAGCGTTGCCTTGTCTGCCTTCCCACCTCACCCTGTAGACGGGCTGTGAGCAGACACAAGGGTGTTGCTAAGAGCTCTCTGCATCTGTTTAGGCACTCCTGGGAGAGAGTGGGAGTCAGAGTTGGAGCTCTGGACCTGACAAATACAGCCGTCTGGACCGGGAGCTGCAATTAGCAAATTCACACTTCATCGAGGAGCAGCAAGCTCAACAACAGGTAAGGCAGCTGGCACCACACAGACTAAAGAGCTTTGCTTGCCAAATGGGTGCCAGGGGGACTGGTCTGGCTCTAGGAGCCTGACAGTCCTCCTCTTTGCTTGTGGCACGTATCTGTGCATGCATTTCCTGTGCAGCACAGCTTTGGATGATCTTGGCACAAAGTTTTTAACCCTGGAGGCATGGGGCTTCTGCTGTGTTCGGGAGGCAGTCGGCACAATCTGGAAGATGCAGCACGCTAAGCTTTAATAGTACAAGGATTGCTGAAATCCTTGGAAGAGTAGAAACGCTGCAAAAAGAAAAGGGCCTGTTTCTCTTATGCAACTTCCCCTGGTTAAAAAATGTTTGCTGTTTGTGTGCATCTCCCACCAGAACAGGCTGGGAGCAGGAGCACGCGCCTGCTTCCTTTTCCTGCCTTTGTCACCGTGAGATTAGTGAGAAAGCCTGTGTGAGGGCTTGGGAGAACCCCTGGTGAGGCACTTCCCAGCTGCACTTCCCAGCTGATAGGGGAGTTTGCCTGGAGAAGTGCCCAGGCCAGGCACAGACTGGAGAACTACAGGGCCTTGACACAGGCAGTGACTTGGAGGTGGCAAACTCTGCTAAAGCTCCTGACCCGTGATGCCACCTTCCAGACACGTTTTACCTACTGACTCCAGGGAGATAAATAGCTTCAGAAATAGGTAACTAGGGTAAAGCTAATCCTTAGCATGACTGTGCCCTGAAAATGACTTAAAACAGCAGCAGACTTATTCCTTCGGCGCATTCAGAGCCAGGCTGGCTATTTTTAGCTGTAGAAGCTGCAACAGCCTTCTGCTTGCATTAACCCCGTGTTAGCTGCAGCACGTTCCAGGTGGTATTTCCCAGGCACAGCATCATTGTGCCTCCCTGGCCATACCTTGCCAAGGTTTTGATGACCAGCCCTTGGAGCTTTCCAAAGTCACTTTAAGTCACTTTGGCTGTGCATGCAGCACAGATGAGCTGAGGCTGGATTTGCAGGGATGTCTGAAGGCTGCAGCCTGCTGTGCCATGGGAGTGCCACGCCATGGAGGCTGTCCTCTGGTTGTCACTTCTCCAGCATTTCTTAGGAACGCGGTCCTCATTCCTGGTGGCTTAGGTCTGAGCCCAAGCCTGACAGCTGATGTTGGCCGAGCAGCGCATGCCTGTCCGCTGCATGGGCTGGCTCCAACCCAGATGCAGGCAGCAGATCTGTAATTGCCCGTTTCCCTTCTCTTTGGCCCCAGTTGATTGTGGAGCAGCAGGATGAGCAGTTGGAGCTGGTCTCTGGCAGCATCGGGGTGCTGAAGAACATGTCCCAGCGCATTGGCGGGGAGCTGGAGGAGCAAGCAGTGTAAGTGTGAGACATGGCGGCAAAAGCCTGGCATGGGGCTGGCTGCAACATGGCTGGAAGTCCTCACGCACCTATCTCTGCCTCTGGTAGAGCCTGGAATTCACTAGTCCCTCAGGCAGCCTCTCCCTGCCAGCCTGTGGAAAGCATTTTGTCCTGCAATCTTCAAGGATCCAGCTGCAACCTCCTTCGTTTAGAAGCCTGCATCTAGGGCAGGCTTAACTGCCACCTTACCTTTCCTCTACTCCTTTTCACATGCTCCCCCTCAGGCAGCCAGCAGGTAAAGTTAGGAGGTGCTGTGTAGTGCAGATACTGGCCACTTCCCCACTCTACAGGGTTTTGTGCTGCCCCTGGACAAGTGCTGGGGCCAGGAGCTCTCAGCTCTGCCTTGCTGCCCTGAAACACACAGCACAGAGCTGCTCTTCATCACTGAAGTTAAAAATAGCCCTCACCCACGCAAAGGGTTAAAGGTCAGCTCACAAAGTCATTTTGCATCCATCCATTTACATATAAATTAGATTTTTTTCCCAGTTCTTGTCCTTTGCAAACAAGTTCCCAGTTGTGCAGGCTAACAGCTATGCTTCCAGAAAGGCTTGAACGGTTCATGCCTAAAACCCTTCCTTGTTTGGCTGGTAGGAGTCTGAAGGGCCATGTCCCTTGTGATTTCATCTTTGATGGAGAGGAGGAACTTTAAACCCTCCTCCTGTGTGAAGCTGTGCAGCATGAGAATCCTCTGCTCTCACAGAGGAGGTTGGTGTGGCGTGTCTGTTTCTAGATCATCACACAAGCCATCAGTTCTTGCTAGATTAGCTCATAACGACCACAGTGAGGTTTTTACAACTCCTCCTTTTTCCTCACTGATTGAAGGTTTAACCAGTGCCCTGGCACTCCAAATGAAGGAGTCTGTCCTTTTAAATGCATTAAGCTTTAAAGTCCCACTGGCTGGAGACAATTGGATTGGTACCTTGACTCTGGATGTGCAATGGCATTGACAAAGCATGGATTCAGGAAGGCTTTCAGATTCATTACAGTCACTTCGTGGAGGAAGTAAAAGGGTAACTTCCATGCAGAGCTTGAAAAGCACCTTAAAAGCAACTGCAGATCTCATTCCCAATTGATGCATGACTGAAACAAGATTTTAGTTTCAACTGCAAGCCCTTAATAAGAAAAGAGATTTAAAGTCCAAGCTGACACCTAGATCTAACCAGTCTCTGCTAATCACAGATTATAAATAAGACTTTCCTTTTGTAAGGAGGAAGCCCCCCCACTCCTCACCTTGCAGATGTTTGTAGAGTTCAGCCACAAACACACAGGGAGGATCAGACTAGCAGGCATTCCGAGTTACTTCCCATCAAAGCAGAGCTGCTGTTTCAGCAGGTTTTTTCCCTTCCCTTGGGTGCTTCCAGGAGAGGAGGCCACATCATTTTGTCTGCCAAGGTGTGATACTCTGATCACTGACATCAGTGTTTTGATCTACGTGTGTGAGCGTGCTGCAGAATCCCAAAGGGATGTGCCACGTGCTGACCTGTGCCCTGCTTCTGTGTCCTCAGGATGCTGGACGACTTCTCCCACGAGTTAGACAGCACTCAGTCGCGCCTTGATAACGTCATGAAGAAGCTCGCCAAAGTGTCTCACATGACAAGTGGTAGGTCCTGGGAAGTGGGATCCACTCCTGGAAAGGGAGAGACAAGCCCTTGCATCTTCAGGCTGGGACGCTGTGCTCCCACCCACCCAGCGGAGGGGAGGGAGCAGCTCTCAGCTCTTGAAAGAGGGGGAAGGCTTCCAAGCCTGGCAGCTGCTCCTGCCCAGGCACTGCTCTGCTGCCTGTCCCTTGCCTTTGTTTTATTTACAGATGCCTTTCTATTTATGCCGCTACTGCTGGGAAAATCCCCTTCTAGCTGGTGGGAGGGGAAGCTCTGCAGCCTCCTGCTCTGCTGCAGTTTCCCGGGCTGCCTGTGGAACAAAAGCTGTCAAGGTGCCATTAAACACTGGCCACCATGTGTGGCTCCCCTGCACCAGAATGCCTGCAGCACTCCCCTTCCCAAATCCCACCTGCCCTCGGGCTGCTGGTGCCTGCAGGCTTGTTGTGGGTCACACATCTCAGCTGGTAGAGGAAAGAGCTGAATTCTGTGCTGAACCCACAGAAAAGTCCTTATAAGGCTGTGCCTGAAGCCGGGGGGCTGGCGGGGTGCCGCGGGCAGAGCAAACAGGAAGCCCGGCCTGCCTGCCGGGAAGTCCCACGCTGCCGGCTGCCTCCGAGCCTGGCACCGTGCCCGGCCAGCACCTCCTCCAGCACCCCTCTCCCGTGGGTGCTCAGTACCTTGGGAAGGCAGCAGCCAGTCAGGAGGAAAAGCATTCCTGCTCTGCAGCATTAGGCTGTCCGAGGGGTTTATGAGGTGGTGGGAGAGCAGCCCTAGAGAGACCTCTTGGAGTGCTGACAGTGCGCTTTGGGTGAGCAGTAGCTCGGCAGCAGCACAGCCATGGCTGAACCCTGTGTCTCTGCCCTTTCCTCTGGGAAAAACCATGGATCTTCGCAGAGTGTTTCTGAGTGTTGTGAAAGAGCATTTCTGCTGGCATCACATGTGCCAGGGAGGGTGGAGAGCTCTTTCTGGGGTAGCTGCTGTGCCTAGGAGTTGAGGGGGTGCCAGCAGCCCTGTCCCCACTGCTGCACCATCATCTCACAGGGGCAGCCAGCGGCTCTCAGAGGTGATGTAGTGTTGAGCCAATGAGGTGTAAAGATGTCCAGGGAAACCTGATTCCTGGCCCTGTCCTAAGGGAAGCCGCCACAATCTCTTCCTGGCAGAGCTCCTCAGGGCAGTTTTCACCGGATCCCTTCTTGTTCCTCTGGCAAACAGATTACTCCATGAATGAACAGCAAACACAGCAGCTCTCTGCTTGTTCCTCGCAATTGCTTTTGAGCCAGCTTTTCAAAGCTCTTTGAACTTGGTTGGGAAGAAGCCTCAGAATTCCCACAGCTGTTCCCAAACCCCCAGTGTGTCCTGGAGGAGAATGCCTCACTGCAATATACAGCGCCACAGCCTTTCTCCCACAGGAACTCGGTTTGGCTTTTTACAGCTTAAGCTTGAATTTGGTTCCTAGCAGTACATGAAGAAAAATGCTCCCCCAGTTTTCCTTCTCCACTAAAGCAGGAAGACTGATGTTTCCTTTTCTTTCCAGATCGACGGCAGTGGTGTGCAATTGTTGTCCTCTTCATCATCTTGCTAGTGGTGCTCATCCTGATTTTTGTCCTGTGATGACAAAAACTGAACTTCCTGGGACACCCCCTCCCCGCCCCCTCGCCCCGGCAGCATGGGGAGATGAAACTCACCCCGTTTCCGTCCGCCCACAGAGATCCCCGGCAGGAACACCCGCACCCAGCTCTCGCCATCCTCCTCCGAGGACTGTGGCTCGGCTTCGCCGGCATCTCCCCTGGCCCCGGGGAGAGGGGGTGGAGGGCTGGAGCTGCCTCCTCCCCTGGTGCAATGCAATCTGGACCTGGGCTCCAGGCCTGGATCCCGGGAGCCGGAGGGGGAGCTGACCCCCGCGCTTCCACCTGGTGCAGGTAGGAGCCGGTGGGATGCGGACGCAGAGCAGCGAGCCCTGGGGAGGATGGGACGGGGGGAGGCATTACTGACTTCACTGAGCATTACAAACTGCGTTGCCGGTGCCAGCCCCAAGCATTACCGGGAAGGGTGTAACCCCCCCAAGCCACGGCAAGGGAGGGGAGCCCTGGCCCTGCTCCCCCTGCGCCTCCCTGCCTCCTGTGGGCCGGCTCTGTACCACCGATTCACTGCCAGGAGAGCACAGTGAGTCCCAGCAGAGCTTTCCTACCCTCTACACCTGGGCAGAGGCAGAGCTGTAGGGTCTCGTGTCCTGCCATCGGCCACCCAGGCCCTGTCAGACATCCCAGAGCTTTAAACCTGGGGTGCTGCACACCGAGCACTGGCAATCAGCCGTGAGCCAGAGAGGGAGAGTCTTAAAGCTTTTAAAATTGCCTCCCTCGTTATACAGGCCTCTAAAGCTCATTGACTGATGCTTTCTTTGCCCTTGCATAACTGAGTCACTGCTTCTGTTTAACAGCTGCTTCCCTTTGGCAAGTGATTTGTCAGGTCTAAAATAACTTATTTTTTTTAAGGAAAAAAAGGACTTTAAAGATTTTTTTGATGACCATTTGAGCTACGTTCTGTCTGCAGGTGCACGACATGCATAATCAGAGGAACAGTGCTCAGTGATGTATTTTAAGTGTATATGAACTTGTAAATAGGATGTCTTAATTTTTCCCAACGCCTATTTTTTGGACACCTCCATTGTAAGCAACCAAAAGGCAGGAGATTCAAAGCTAGATCATGTTTCCATATTCCTTCCCAGTCCTTTTGTTACCTTCCAGTTGTTTGTCACTCGAGTTGTCTCAGCAGAGTCAGATTCCCTTACAGGGAATGTAGAGTAGCCAGGTGGGTAATACCAAAAATGTGGTGAAAACAGCTCACCTGGGCAGCGTCACCGGGGAGGAACAGGCAGAGGGGTCGTGCTGCAAACACCGACTGTGGGATATGGGGGTGACTCTTCAGGAAAGCAAAAACGGTTTCTTAATCCAGTCGGCTCCCACATTTTAAGTTGCAAACATGAAAAGACTCAGCACAGGCTGGCTTATGGCTCCCAGATGGGGCTGGGGGAGGAAGTTAATTGGCACTGACGCAAAGACTTCTGCTGAAATTGCAAAGCACCTCCAAAATCATCCCCCCCACCTTAGAATCTCACCACCGGACGGCTTTACCTCCGGGACTGAACACTCCTCCCCCCCGGCTTCGTGGCTCCCTCCAAGGTCTGTGACCCCCCCCCGTCCCTCCCGCAGGCGCTGGACGCACAGCCGGCAGCTCCGTGCCTTCCGCAGCCGGGCGGGGCCGGACGGAGCCTCCCGCCCGCCCGGGTGCTCCTCAGTAACGCACACGTGCTGCCTCGGCACCCACCCGAGCTCATGACTCCACAGCGGCTCCTTATCCTTGCAGAGCATCCCGTTTCTTCTGGTTACGCTGCCGGGAGTAGGTGGTGTCTTTTCCAAGGCTGGCTGTGGCAGTGTCTGTGCCACTCCGTGGGTTTGTACCTCCCCAGGAGCGTGGGTCTGGGCAGGGAGCAGGGCTCGCTGCCGGCCGGTGTTTGCACACCTCTGATCCCTGCGTTACTTCCAGCGTGGTTGTGCATCCTTCAGGAATGACTCCCGTGCAGGACCGCTCCTTTGGTAGTCCAAGGGGCAGCCCAGCTGCTGGCATCACCACAAAGCCACTTGAGTGTCTCTGGTCCCTTCCCCTGTGTACATCTGCTTTTCTGTCGCTGGTGGTGCCCCTCCCTTTAACACTAAATAAAGGTGCAGCAGCGCAGGTCTCCAGTCCTTCTTGCCTGACTCTTGCTCCCGGGACAAGCTCGGGGTCTCCTGGCACCACAGAGTGGGAAAAGCTCTCCCACCAGCATTTGCCTGGCATTACCCTCCTGGCTTTTGAGACATAAGCAGCATCTGCAGTTTCTGGGGTCACCTCAGCATTGTGGGCTGCTGTGGCCAGACGTGGGGTTGCTGCAAGAAGCCGTACCCAGGTGTGGGGCACCACCGTGCAGGGGGCAGCCATTGCTGCCATGCCACCGCTGCTGGGGAGACCCATTCCAAGGACACGTTTTGCCTTCCATAGCTGGAAAAAAGAACCCCTCAAATTCCCCAAGGAGCGCTGCAGGTGGCTGAGCCCCCCCGTCTGCCTGCCTAGGGCCCCGCCAGCACCACAACATGGTGCGGAGGTGGCTGGTGGAGCAGCAGGGCCATGGGAAAAAAAGTAGCAAAGGCCCCACGCCAGCAAGCACCACCACAAGCCAAGGGCACTGTTTTGTTATTATAGAGATGTATTTTTGGGTTTTAGTTCGAAATAATTTAAAAGAACCCCACCAGCCCTCTAGCGCAGGGTGGCAGTGCTGGCAGGGAGCCTTCTGTCTCCTGGAGTCACGGAGATGGGGTGTCCCCGTGCTGGTCACCCCAGTGCCCAGCAGGACAGACCCACCCAGCTCTTTGGGGCCAGGCTGTCCCCTGTCCCCCACACCTGGGCAGCTCCTGGAGACTCTGGGGGGTCCTTGGTCCCACACTGTCTCCTAGGGGACCAAGGAAAGCCACCTGCCCCCACTTCAGCGGAGCCGGGCAGGTCCTGGCACTGCGAGGCAGCTTGGTCCATGCCGTGCCATTCTGCAGCATCCTGGGACATCCTCCTCCTCCCGCCAGGCTTTGCAGGAGCCGTGCCAGGGCTACCGTGGCGCCGGGCGGTGCCGGAGCACGCGGAGGGACAGGGTGTCGGCCTGGAGCAGCAGCTCGCGGATGCGGGCCAGCCCCAGCCCCGAGACGGCCGCGCCGTCGACCTGCAGGATCTCGTCCCCCACGCCCAGGAGCCCCGCGTAGAGCTTGGCTGTGCTGGCATCCGCCATCTCCTGCACGTAGACACCTGCGGAGGGAACAGGGATGGCTGAGAGCCCTTTGTGCCCCCGGGGTGCCCAGGGGCTGCACAGAAACAAACCCGCGAGAAATGGCCTTGGGCGCGGGCCGCGTGTCTCAAGCCAGGTGCTGAGGGACATGTGGGACCGTGCATGGCCGAAGCCACGCGTGGCAGCATCCCCCCGCCCGCCATCACCCCTGGGGCTCTCAGCAGCCATGGAGCAACCCCATCCACCCGTGCCCAGGCTCGCTCCTGGGGTGGGACAAGAGCCACTGCGGAGGGACCGTGCTGCGCCAAAGCTTTGGGATGATCCCACAGTACCTGTGTCGGGCCGGCCGTGCCCGGAGGCGACGGAGAACCCAAAGGCGCCGTGGGGGGGTCGCTGCAGCTCCAGCTGGCTGGTGCCGTCAGGGAAGACCTCAACCACGCGCCCCACCGCACGCAGCTGGACGGGCGCCCCGATGTCCTCCACGCTCAGCGAGCGCTGCGGCCCTGAGCCCCCCTTCCTGTGGGCAGAGGGCACATGGGTGAGTGGGGACAGGAAGCTGCTGGAGACGGGGTGGTGCAGCCCCTGACTGCACCGAGCCACCACAGCACCCCGAAACAGCCTTCCCGGGCACAGCAGCAATGTGCCAGGCCCCATCCTACCTGTCGACCGTGGTCTGGGGCAGGAGGTAGGCGCTGGCACGGGGTGCCTTGCCCAGCTGGGAGTGCAGGCTCTGGATAGAGGCAGCTTTCTGGGGCTGGCAGAAGGGTGACACCTGGGGAAAAGCACCTGGCTGAGACGGGGACAAACTGTGCAGCACCACAGTGCTTCACTCACTGATGTGCCAAGGGAGTGGAGGAAATTTGGACATCCCACCCCCCTGGAGAACTCCCCAACTCACTGCTGAGGAGGGACAAGTGTGTCTGCTCTTCCACTATCCCCCCTCTCTCCCTCCTTCCCCCTTCCACTTCCCCGTTGGCTCTGGGCTTTTCAAACCCAGGAGGTTTGGGGTGGCGCATGCCCCCACACCCCTCCAGGGCCGCCCGAGCCATAAACCCATACCCAGGAATACTTCATCCCAGCCCAGCATCCCTCCTCTTGTGCAACCCTCATCTCCCTGTGGGCACCCCCCGCATGGGGCGATGTCCAAGCTCACCAGCTGCAGGGACTGCAGGGATGGGGACTTCTTGACACGGGGGCCGCCCGGGGGGGAGATGCTGGGGGCCGGGAGCTGCTCCATGCTGTAGCAGCGGAAGCGGCCCAGGCGCTGCTTGGTGCTCTGGCTCAGGCTGCACAGGAGCTTCTTCAGCCCCGACGCTGAAGCACTGCTGCCTTTGCGGCTCACTGGTTGCCCCGGCTCCCTGGGTGGAGAGGGATGGTGGTCACCCACCGCGTGTCCGGGGTGGCAGCGGGGCCGGCAGCTGCCTCTGAGCTGTGGGTGCATCCTGCGCTCGCCTTGGCAGCCCTGAGAGCTGCAGCACGCTGAGATCGGGAGCAGCCGCCTCCCCGCAGCAGTGACCCAGCACACACAAGTTTGTCACTACCCAAAGCGACCCAAAGGGCTCCCTCCCCGCTTGCCCCATTATTTCGGGGGTTTAATACCTCTCAGAACTCCCCTGCTTTGCCCCAAGGGATCACATCCTGGCAATGGGCTCAAAGGACCCAGCACCACCTCGTAACTCTCCTGCCAGGCTGACACACAGCACCAGGCACAGGGCTGGCAGGATCACACTTGGAAAGCCCCAAGACAGATGATTTTCCCCCAAAGGGGAGAACCCGACACCAGCAGAACACCTCTGTCACATTTGCTGTTACACCCCTGGCAGAGCCCAGATGCGGGGAAATGCAGCTCCCCCAGGCCCACAGCAACACACGGGCACATTGTAGCCCCCATACTGTGCCACAATACCCCATATTGTGGTTTCTGGGAGGTTTTTGGAGCTGGGGAGCTCAACTCAGGAGCATCCTGCAGTGCCCAGGAGGGATGCTCAGGGCTACATGGTTTGGGATGCCGTGGCCCCTCGTGCTCACTCACCCGTGTGCCACATTCCCGGCCGGGTGCGGCTGCTGCTGCGCTCCCGGCGTCCCGGCAGCTTCCCCGGCAGGACGAGCAGCCTCCGGGGGCACGGGGGTGACAGGGCTGGCAGCGGGGTGTGGCAGCGCTCCTGGAACCGCAGAGGGACAGTCACACGCCTGTTTCACTGGGACCCCCCAGCACCCCACGCGTGGGCCTCTTACCTCTGGCCATCCCCGGGCCGTCCTGCCCGTGGGTGTTGTTGCAGTTGTTGGTGGACAAGGCACGGAGGGGGCTCCCCGGGAGCCACCTGGGGCTGCAGGGACCCCGTCTCTCGCCTGGCCCCGCCGTGCCCCCGGGCTGGGGTGGGGCGGCGCTGCCAGCATCCGGCTCCGGGCCCCGGGCACCTTGGCTCGACGCCTGGCGGCTGCCGCTGGAGAGCAGCGCTTTCCTGCAAGGCACCTGGGAGCAGGCCTTCTTGGTGGGAGGGGGAGCAGGGACGTGGGTGCCTGGAATGGGGGTGCTGGTCCTCAGCTGCGGGGAAGGCGCCGGGGGCTCACTGGGCTGCTGCGGGGGACGAGCAGTGTCTCCCGCTCCCCTGCTGCCCCCCAGATGCCGATGGGGTTTCCCATCTTCCCGGTTGCTGGTTCTTCCCGGTGGCGGGGGGCAAACAGCCCCCGTTTGCTTCGTGGCACCACCTGAATCTCCGCTCTCGGGGCCACTGCTGGCCACACACGTCCCCTTCCTGGCCCTCACCTCTGGCTGCGGGACAGCACGGGGAGTTCTGTGCCCACGAGTCCGGGGGTCCCGCTGTCCCCGCAGGTGGGGGCTGCGGGGTCCGGCCTCCTCGCTGTCCGTCCGGCAGCCGTCGGAGGTATCGGTGCTCTCCAGGGCCGAGTCCACCTCGTCAATGTAGGTGACGTCCCCGATGTAGGTCTCCTTGATCTTCTCGGTGTGGATGCGCTGCCGGGAGGGCAGGATCCACAGCGGGGACCCTCCGGGGCCCAGAGGCCTGATTTTAGGCTCTGTCTGGGCAGCGCTCAGCCCCCTGCTATCCCCCGGGACGCTTCTTTGTGCCGCAGGGCTACTTTTGGCCAAGTCGGGGGCAGCTTGCGTGTCCGTGCCCCGGCCGGCGGCAGCACCGAGGAGGGAGCCGCAGGCGCTGCACTTGCCCCCGGCCACGAGGTCGCCACTGCGGGCTTTGGGCTGGCCAGCCCCGTCCCCCGGCTGCCTGCTGCCGGCCGGCTCCGGCGAGGGGAGCGCCGAGCCCAGCGCCCGCCGGTGCCGCAGCTGCAGCCGCTCCAGGTACCGCACCTCGGCGTCCCGGGCCGACTCATCCTCGAAGCGGACGCGGGACGGGGACGGTCCCCGCGGCCGCCGCGGCCGCCCACAGCTCGACTCCCCGCTGGACGAGTCGCTCAGGCTCCCGCCGTCCCGCGGGGCGACGCTCGGCCTCCCGCTGGGCTCCCTGCCATGGGGACAGACAGACGGAGGCAGGCGAGCTGCAAGGGCTGCCCGGCAACCCTGGGAAAGCAGGGCGGGACGGGGAAAACCCAGTGCAAAAGATGGGGCAAGGAGGAAAGTCCGCCCGGTGCTCCCTGGCTGGGTACAGCCCTGCTTCCCTCCAGCCTGAAGCTGGAATCCGGAGAGGCTGCGGCACCTCCCTGCTGCCGTGGCTCGGCCTCCATCGCCCCTTCCCTGCCCCGAGGTGTGTGGTTAATCATTCCAGGAACACCACATCGCACATGACCCGGCACACACGGCGAGATGCCGCTGTGGTCCAGCGTCCAGCAGCGAGTCTCCCCCGGTTAAACATTCCCCATCGGCTGGGAAACGCCGTCCTCCCACCGTTAATACTTCATAAAACACAATTAACGAAACACCTCCCGAACGCTGTGCCGCAGAGAGGTCGGGCAGGGGATGCCCCCGCACCCAGGGTCCGAGGCTGCACCGCGCCCGCAGCGGGTCGGTCCCGGCTCCGCACGCGTGCCTGCACACATGTGCGCGCTCCGCGCACCCTGGATGTGCCCCAAACCCCGCTGCAGCCCTGGCAACACCGCGGGGCAGGAAGGCGGCACTGACCTGGGGCGCGGGGCGGCGGCGGGGAGGAGGAGGATGTCGTGGCTGGCGCGCAGGGGGTTCGTCCGAGCCTTCATGCGGGCGCGCTGCAGCAGCTGCTTGGCCTGCTCGTGCCGCGGGCTCAGCTCGAGCTCCTGCCCGGGGACAAAGGCCCTGCGGTCCCGCAGCGGGGAGGGGGATTAGGAAAAAATAACAGGGATTAGACGTGGTTTAACAGTGACGACGAGGCTGCTCTGCCCAGGGAAAACGGGGCTCGGCCGCCATTCATGGGCGGGCTGGCGACCGTGCCGGGGGATGGCCGGGCGGGCACCCCTCACCCCCGGCGCCAGGTGAGACTTTGGGGGCAGGCTCAGCACCCACGCAGCTCGGGCACAGGCTCAGCCGAGGCAGTGTTTTGCGCCACGGGCATCCTGGAGGTGGACAGGGAAACTGAGGCAGGCGCTACTTCCCAGCCCCACCCCGCGTGGGGTGTGAATCCCGCGGCGGTGGGGAGGCAGGTAGGTTTGGGGTGACCCCCCCGCCCTGATTGTCTTGCTGCCTTCCCTTCCTTGCAGGGGGTCTTCCCCCGCACCCCCGGCCTCCGCTGACTGCAGGGCGGGGGACCTGTCAGCTCTTCCTGCTGCAGCACTGCCTTCCCGCTTGGCCGTGGCCCTAATCCTCCTGATTAAAATAATCAGCTCAGGCAGTCTCTCCGGGAAGCCTGGCCTTAACCTCTTCAGTGCAGGACGGTGGGCACACACTGGCCCCCCCAGCAGCACCATGGGGGGCCCAGGCTTCCCCCAGGCTTTGGCTGCCCTGCTCACAGGAGGTGCAGCATCCCCAGCTCTGCCTCGCACCCCCCACCACTGATCCAGCTGCCAGAGCCGAGCAGAGCAGAGCCAGTGACCACAACACTGGAGGGGGGGGCCTTTCCCCATTCGCTTTTTTACCCCATGCAGGCCCCAGCCTCTCACCTGCCCATCCCACCTCCTTATTTTTAGTCCATACCTCTAAGGTTTTTCATTAGTCCAACAAGATTACACATGCCTGCCGCCTCGATCCTCTTAAGCACCTGGAGCAAATTTCTGTCCCATCCTCTTCCCCAGCTCCCTTCCTGCCCTGTCGTCCTGGCAGGGATTCCCGGTGCCCAGACACCACGTGGACACCCAGCTCCTGTCCCTTCTCACACCAAAGCATCGCCAGAGCCCAGCCACGCTCCCTCACCAGCTGCCCCACAGCCCTTCCCTGGAGCTGCTTCAACAGGGTGCCTTTAAAATGCAAGACCGGGGAGCTGGAAAGAGGGAAATGTCCATTTCTGCCACACTGGGACTGACCTACCTGCTGCCCTCAGCGTCCTGCAGCGAAACCCCCGAGTCCCAGTCCCCATCACTCGCTGGCATCTCTGAAATGCAGGACGGGGAAAGGCCTTAGCCTGGTTGGATGGCAGGCCCCATCCCGGCCTCCCCTCTTGACAGCACCCCCCATATATCCCATCCCAACACCCTCTGCAGGGCTCTCCCACGTGCTTGGCTCTGAGAGATCCCAAAGGAGTGGAACGTGGGGTAACAGCACCTGGCTGTAGGTGTGGGACTGTGGGGATGGGGCCACGGGGTCATAGGGGCAGATGCTATCAAAGGAGAAATTAATTCTCTTTTCTGGTGGCAGCTTGCAAGGGGAGAGTGGTGCCCACAGGCCTGGTGTGTCCCAGAAACTGAGTTTGCTGCTCTTGCTTTTAGCAGCGAAATTCCTCACCAGGACACCACAAGGGACTGACTGGTATCACCCAGAGCATCTCGTGGGCATCTCCTACATCCCGGTGAAGGGGATGGGGCAGCCCTGGGGTGTGAGGCAGCAGGGAGCTGCACCCGCGGCGTGGGAGGCTGGAGGATGGCCCTGAGGACTCCCGTCATCCCAAAGGTTTTCCCTCCCACTTCCCCCAGCTGTCCTGAAAGAGCCACCACCTTCCCAAAATACACACCGGGTGCGGCAAGGCCCAGCACCTCCTGCAGCAGCCGCCGGTTCCTCTCCACCCGCTCGGCCAGAGAGAGCCTCTCCCAGCTCTCTGCCGAGGGGGGGGACACCGAGGGACGCCCCCGGTCCCGCAGCGGGGTTCGAGCCTCTTCATCCAGGGAGGGTNGGGGGGGGACACCGAGGGCCGCCCCCGGTCCCGCAGCGGGGTTCGAGCCTCTTCATCCAGGGAGGGTCTCTCGTGGAGGGAGGTGGAACGCCAGGACCTGCTGCCCTTGTCCGGGGGGAGCTCGGGGCCTCCCGGCACATCTCCCCTGGGTGCCGGCACCCGCCAGAGCCCCGGGGTGCCGGGGCGGGGAGCCGGGGCGGGGGGGCTGCCGGGCTCCCCTCCGTCCAGCAGCCCGTCCGTCAGGTAGGTCCGGAGCTG
>VXAZ01002895.1:772996-873419 GCA_013399875.1 Gymnorhina tibicen | reverse complement strand
GGGCTTTTCAAATTGTCTAATCCACAGGTTGCTAAAATCAAAATATTCTTCCATATTCATTGTTTGAGAATTACCTTTAGATTCTTATTTTCTTGATTTTTTTAAAATAGAAGATTAATACTCACAATATCTTTGCCCATAGAGTGAATTGATAAAATAATGATAAAACCACAAAGGTTTCCTCAGAACATTAGATTGCATGACTAAGCACAGCAATATCCAGAAGCACTGAAGTTCAGGCTGTGCTCATATTTTAACTGTGCGTTCCCCTCTCTTCAGCGAGAATTACGGGATAATGTCACAATCTGGTTTGGCACATAGGGACTGCTCGACATTTTGAGTGTTTTACAAATGACATTTAAACTCTAATCTTGGATATGTAACTTGAAAGTTTCATTCCTTGTAGCCCCGGACTTCACAAACACAAATTGCACTCTATGCTTTGAAGTTCAGGTGCTCAATTCTTAAATCAGGGAGGCAGCAGAATGGGTTGGGGTTTTCTAATTTTCATAACATTCCCAAAGTCCCTTCTGGTCACCTCCTCTTCTCTCCCAGCACAGCACCTATAGCACCTGCATAGGTAACAACTGTTCTGCATGTGGGAGGGGGAACCCCAACACTGCAATGAGCACAGATCAGGTCAGGAATGAAACAACAACAAGCAGAGCTCCACAGAGGGAGTCACATCAAATTCTCTGTTTTATGAGCACCAAGCACAGAACAAAAGTGAAACCAACTCTTCTGCGGGGACCTGAGTCATCTGTGCCAGGAATGCTTGAGTGGGAGCTTTGTGTTTCCTTAAAAGCTAATAACGATGTCAGGAAGTTCTAAGAAGTGTTTGGGAGGAGTTTTTTGGGAAAAGAAATCCCTTTTTGTCCAAAGATAGTACACTATTCCCATGGTACACACTTGAGGAACCTAAGAACAAAACAGGATTTAAGTATCTTTTATAAAATATTCTCCAACAGCATTTTCTGTTGTTGGTACTCTTCTAGATGCTTCCTCTGAACCAAAACCCACACGAAACCTCTGCTCTTGGTAAAATCACAAGAACAGACATGAGGGTTTTCTCTCTTTTGTAGTGTGCAGCTACACTTTGGGCAGTGAGGTCTGCGAGGCAGAGAGGATCAGATGAGGCTTTGCCAAGAGACACTGAATTATCGTTATTACGTTGTTCTCCAGTGCAAGTAGATTTCTTGTGTAGCCCCATTGGTGCTGTCACCTCCTGTCCTCATCTGTGTGAAAAACCTGCTGTGTTACTCTATTACTTACATATGAGGTTTCGTGCCTGGCAGTAAATCAGTAGGTTATCCACAAATAACATGAATCATTCGTTTTGGGAGGGCAGAAACACAAAAGAGTGTTGCAGGTATTAGCCAAGCTTTTCCTTCTTTATGTAATTTTTCCCTGGTATTCTTTTCTTACTTTATTAAATACACTAATAAAAGTAACCTAGCCTCTTGTCAATTATATTGCTTTTATTATGCCAAGCAGAGAGATCAGCCCTTTTCCCTTTTCCACTTTCCAACATCTTCATCTCCTAATTAATACACAAATCAGAGACAAAGACTGGTGTGGCCGTAATATAACCAGGAAAACGGTTCACACGTTCAAACATCTGACAGAAAGGGGATTTGACACTTTGCTCAATGCACACCTGGGTTTGCTACTTTTCAGGTGCTAACAGTAAATGCCACGGAGTTCTGTTTAATCAGCTCAACCTCCTGTTATCAGTGTTAGCTCTGAGCAATTATCTCTCATTTATCCCTGGAAAGCTGTGGGACTGCTGCTTTCCAAGGGCAGTGGGGAATGTTTTTGTGTGGGACATCTCTGATGGAGGCTTGGACAAGGGAACAGAGCAAACAGGGGCCAGGATTAGAATTTTCTTTCTCCCACAAGAATTTTTTCTGACATGTCTCTGCTGAAGGCACACACCCTCAATTTGCTTGCTGCAGCAGGACGATGTCCAGAGATAACATCAGCGGCCCTGAGAGCTGTGGGATTTATTCAAGTTGAATGTGGGGAACTGGAAGATTTTTTTCCAGTGTTGCTCTCCTTTCATATCACCAAACGGAGTTATTTCCCACTGTATTTACATCTATCAATCCATACTATAATCTGAACTGCTAAAATGAGGAGATCCTTCGGGCACAGAACAGACTTCAGCGTTGTCCAGCTCGGTATCTCGGCTAATGAGCCAGACTCTGCGATATCCCAAAAACACAAGTGCATAAACCAAAGTACTTTTTCCTATCAGCCAAAATCCACTAAGCAAGTAGGTAGAAACACAGAAAGATGGGCAACCCAGTGGCCCAGAGAATGAGCAGTTTAGCTGTGGAGGGCTCAGTGCTATGCTGGTTCTCACAGAGGATGGGAATGCAAGCGTGCTTCCCCTAAGGGATACACATGTGTATCTATAAACTCACAGATGTGCCCAAAAATAAACCTCCCAGCCAAAAGGCAGCCACCTGGTGGGTGCAGCACAGAAGCTGACAGTTACACAGACCTTTTGCTTCTCCTCTGAACAAGCAGGAACACCCAGGGTGCTCCTGCAGGGATAGATCTAATGCTCCATGCATTCAGGGACAAGGCTGTCCCTCTCCTCGATGGGACTATGAGGCAAAACTCCAACAAAAGTATGAAAAAAATGGGTCCGAGGCAAAATACTCTGGCCAATGCAACCTACGCTGAACTCCCTGTGACTGTGTATGAACCCCTGCAAGCATTATGGTGTTTTTCACTCCTTGTACTGGTTGTTTTCCACCATAGCTCATTCAATACTTCAAATTGCTGATCCAATAAAATCTGTTCCAGCAGCTTCCACGCCCAGCACAAACACATCTTTTAAAATAATCAGGATTTCTACGTAAACCCCTCCTACAGTGTCCTGAAATGAGGCATAAGAAATGACATAGTGATACAGATATGACATTCCTACCTCCCTAGGGACAGCTGTATGAGAAAGCCTGAAGAAACTTTTCTGGGAAGACACGGGATCTGTTACAGGGTACAAGCCTTTCCTTAGGCCTAAAGAAACTCACAGCCCTAAAAATATTGCGGATAAATCCACCCCACTTTCATGGCCTCACTGGGACCTACTCAACTGAGCCTGAGTCACTGTGGTTTCCAGAAGTTCTTTGCAGGATATCAGCGTGAGCAGGCTCAGAAAATTGAGTCACAGCTGACTAACAACTCATGGCCGGTCAGGGAAACTGCCTGACCCCGGCAAGGAGCCCTTCCAGAGAGGGATCATTGCCGAACAGCCATTCACACTTCCGATCTGAGCCATTATGCCGGAGGAAAGAAGAACAGGGGCGGGTTTAATGTTCTTTTTGTGTGCAATCACAGAAGTGTTAGAGGGGCACCTAAGGGCACGCTGCCAGATGCTGAACCTGATCCCACACACTTGGCAGGCCTTGGCCCTCTGATGGTTTTACAGGAAACAAATCTGTGGTACTTGGCCTGTCAGCCTTACCCTATCCCCGTTTGCACCCACCCCTCGACCAGCCCATATTGACCACCCCAGCCCTTGTGCTCAGCCGCAGCCACGTACAGGGCGGATACCTGGATGCATTTCTATCATTTTGCCTGTGTTACCCTTCAGCCTGTGCTGAATGTTTTAACCAAGGTCAGCACACGAATCCACACCACCAAATCAAAACCTAATCGTCAAATATATGGCCCGGGAGCCTGAGAAATGCATATTTTATTGCCGAAATTGGTGCTTAGCAGAGTTTACTGTTTCAAAAGATAGCTTTCCTCTTTCCCCTGCTATCATGGAGTGGCACCCTGGGTATCTCAGCCACTTCCCTGCCTCTCACAACAGGGAAAGTCTATCTTGGCAAGCATCAGCAAGAGTGGTAACTGCTGTGTATTCCTACCCATCCCTTTTACTCACACATTTGTTGATGCAAGTGTCTATAAATTAAACATGAATATTGCATGAGCAAGCCAACAGTTCAGAATCAGACCAGCTGGTCCATGCAAGCCTATTTGTCTTCGGCTTATGTGTGCCATTAACTATTAATAACCAAGCACACACCACGGAAACAGTCTAATAAAATAAAATCACTTGTTAAATCCACTCATTTAGGACATCCATCAACCCATGCTAGTCCACTTTTTGTTAATTATGCACTTTTATTTTTTGATCCTGGTCTAAAAGAAGTACCCTTTTCTTTCCCCCCTGGTAACTGAAAATGTTGGTCTAGATGGAAAAACAAGAATTGGGGATTCTTTTTTTTTCCAGGAGCTTGCTAAGCTTGCCTGATCAATGGCTCTGATAAAGAGCTATGTGCAAAGAGCAGTGTGTGTTAAAATATTAGCCTCAATTAGCTTCATTGAGTGTTCTTTTTAATAGTCTGTTGCCCTTTAGAATTATTTTTGTCTTACATAAATAGGATCTGTGCAGGGTTTTGAAATTTTAAGCATGCAAAATAGAAAGATGAGTACAACGGAGAGCAGCAGGATGTGAAAACTGCAGTAAAAAACCACCAGCAGCAGAAATTATCTCCTCTCAAACCTTATAGGAAAACAAAGAACTTTGTTTATGTACATGTATATATTTTTATATATAAAAAACTCATACACGCACACATTCCATTCCCCCCACAACTTTTCTTATTATCACTGTCCTTTAAAATGAGATGCAAATGAATGCAAATTGCTGTTGTCTTCTAAGCACAGTAAAATAAACAGAACAAACAAATTATCAGAGGCTGTAAATGTCGCCTGCACAATAAGAACGAATACATTTGTCAATAAATACAAATTTTTTGTTTTAGCTACACGATGGTCACAACGGGAAATTTTAATGTCCCTGTTTGAAGTGAATGAATGTCTTTATTTATCCATTTTTACCAATTCAGACACACCTTGGGATGTGCATTCTTGTGAAACAGGTGATATGGGGTTTTGATTTGCAGAACTAGGATGGTTCCATTGTTTGTTGCTTAAGCTGCCACTGGCTGAGTTTTGTTCCTTAACTGGAGAAGGTCAAAGTGTTAGGGAAGTGGGAAAAGTGGTGGTCAGAAACACATAGGAAAACTGAGAATTCACTTTGCCAGCACACGTGGAAACTGTATAAATCCTGCTCCTAAATTTGTTTTGTATCATCTCTCACACTGGCTGAATTTGATTGCTGAACAAAATATTAGAGGGTCAGAGGAGGATGAAAGCATAAAGCTGTCAGCAGTGTTTGCTCTCAGAAATCCAAGTTCAGCACCACTGGAGTCTGGATCAGACTTTTCAAAACACAGGGAGGTCCCCCCGCCAACTTCAGCGCGTTTGAGGTCAAATCTTTCTGGAATACAGACGTTAGAGACTGCCCAATTAAATACAAATAGTCTTCCTTGGGACAGCTCCACAAATCTGCTGTTTACATAACATGGCAAAGGCTGAGCCAGTTTTGCTTATCTGCATCAGCAGATTGTCCCTTCCTCCTGACAGAAAAGTGCCTGATGCAAGACAGCGTTAAATAAAAGCCACTTAAACCCAGTTATGTGTTCAAGAAGATAACTGGGACAGTGAGGCTGAAGAAACAGTCTCCAGAAATAAAATAATTCCTTGGGAAGGTAACTTGTACTCACAAAAAGTCTGGTAAACCCAAAGACACCTTGGCATTTTCAGACTCAGGAGTTCAGGTGGTATTTGCCTCTCTCATGACCAGGCATTGAAATTACACCAGCAGGCACACGAATTAAAGAAAGCTGGTGTTAAAAAACAACTACATTATGTGTAGGATAAATTAAATTAATGCTGTGCCAATTCAGCTTGGTCTCCAATGCAATGTTTGGATGGAAAATTAAGACAGGCTTTTAAAAAAACAAAGTTGTGCAGACTTGCCTCCCTGTGTGCTTCTTGTACAGCCTTTGGAGTGAACATGTATTGATCCATAACTGGTCTGGCTGAGGTACTAGCACAGAATAAATTATTATCCTTACTGTATTTAATTGTCTCAATACTACAATATAAACAACAGTGATAAACAGAAAGGACTTTTCCCAGTTTTTAAGTGCCTGTGAAAATAAGGAACCACTCCCAGCAGCATCCCACAAAAGTTCAGATGCAGCTTCATCCCAGATTCCTGCGTGAGCTCCCAGTGCTGCAGTCTGCTTCGGAAGGAGGTGTGTTTAGAAGTGTCTGCTGTGTTAATAGATGACAATATAATCAATACCTATGTACATCAATCAGTATAATGTTCTCCTTACACAGGTCATATGCAACAGTGGCATACCCTGCTGCCGACGAGAGAAGGCAGTAGAGCCATCTTAGGTTACAATGTAAGATGTAACCAAAAGTATGTATTCTATCACCATCTGCTAAAAGCAGGTGGGGCAGTGTTCTTTGTCTCTTCCGTGACACATCCTTGGTAACTCTCTCCGGAGTGAGATATCTTCTGCTAATGGGCCATCTAACCTCACTGCATGGCTCATAAAATTACATCATCCCACTGGGAGATGCTCCGCCAAGGGGGAGGAACCAAGCATTCCCACCTGGATATAATCTGAGGTTGGAACAGCACACTCAGCCCTTACCTACTGGATTCCCAGAGGACAAGAGCTACATAACCACCACTGGACCTTCAGAGGAAGACCAGACCCTTCTACAGGATCACTGCTTCAACAGAGCCATATCTATCACCCCGAGAGGACTGCAGCCACCATTTAATCAGGCTGCTACCACCACCCTGCCCAACAGGGTGTCAGGTCATACCCTGACTTTGTCAGGTTAAGCCAGTGTTTCTGTATTATTGCCTTGTTATATATGCTAGTAAAGAGCTGTTATTCCTGTCATATCTTTTCCTGAAAACCTCTTAATTTCAAAATCATAATAATGTGGAGGGAAGGGGGTTACATTTTCCATTCCAAGGGAGGCTCCTGCCTTCCTTAGAAGACACCTGTCTTTCAAACCAAGACAAGAGCACAATTCTCAGAAGAAAACCTCTATTCTTCTCCAAGAAGAATAACAGAAGCTTCTTCTAACAGAAGCTTCTCCAGGCTCACAAGTGGCTAAACTCTGTCTCCTTGCCAGGACAGACGGTAAAGTATTTAAATAAACCAATAAACTCTTGTGAATATTCTTTCCAAATCAAAAATGAGACCCATTGGCATCACAGAGTAGAATGAGTTCACAGGACCAGATCTACAGAGTATGGAAAAATCAGCCCTGGAGCCTCAAGCTGCCCTTCTGTTCCCAGGGTGTGAGACAAAGGGAACAGGAGGATTTAGACAAACACACTGACAAAGTGCAGTATTTTATTTCTAATACCCACACACGGAGGCACACGTGCTGTACATGCAGCAACCCACGTGTACATAAAGGAAAACACAACCTGTGATTCCAAGCCCTCACCCTTTGCTGCTGGAACAGCATTTAGGAAGCTCTTGGGAAGACCCAATACAGGGTCCCTATGGAAAGGGCTGGAATGTTGGGATACACTCTGAATACACTTTTGCCCGGCTCTGCAAGTGTTTATACTCTTTGAAGTAGGTTTCTAAGAGCAAGTGCAAGCTTATCTTCTATCATTTGCCCTACTCAGACACAACCTGGTCACGTAGAGACAAGAAAAGACTTTACTTCCTTCTTCAGGGACTCAGTTACCAAATAAACTGGTGCCATCCTGAGGGGCACAGGTCACCTTCTACCACAGCAGCAGCAGAACCATCTCCCCAAACCCACAGTGCATTCGCAACTACGTCTTTAAAAGTTTGAGCTGGAACACTGCATTTTCTAAAACACCCTGGTTCAGATTGATGGGGAAGAACCCAAGTCACACACACACCTCACAGCCTGGTTCCTCAGGGCCCAGTTAACCCATCTGCCCTTGTATGCAGATTCATCCTGAGGATCTCACTGTAGCTCTGGCTTCTCACTGACCTCTGCCCAAAAGCCCCACGTGGTGAATGGAGACTCCTCACACCCCACCCTGTGGCAGGAAGGTTGTGGGAAGTGCAGCAGCAAGGCTGGAGACCAGATCACCCTGTGTCCATCTGCCACTGCAGCAACAGCATCAGTGTTATTGTGCTGGGGGTTTGCTTTGCATAAAATCTGGAAGGAAAAGGGTGGGGATTTGTAATTCTCTTTGAATCAGAAGCAGAGCTAAGGCATCGCTGCTCTAGCAGCATCTAGAAGTGCATCCAGCACATAGCTTGGAGCAGAAAAGCCTGAGGGTGAAAACAGGACTTAATACTTCCATCATTGCTGGGCTGCCCCGAGAAACTGAACACTGCAGCAGTGACCCCGAAACAAATCTTTGGGTTATATCGGGATTAAGAGGACATTTGACACTACATCAACACCTTCAAACCAACAGCTTGACCCTTCCTTCCCTCTGAGTGACTTGCACACTAGCGTGTATCAAAAGCTAAGCAATTCATTAGCAAATGAAATAGTATCTAGAATAGCACTTCAGAAGCACAGCAGGGACTCCGGCTGACAGCAAACAAACGATGAGGTATTTTTAAACACAAACACACACAAAACCTCTCCATGGGGTAAAGGGAAAGCAGGCAAATCAGCCCAACCACAGAGCCGGTTGTCAAAACACACCTACTTGTTTTTTCACAAGGAAACATGTACAGCTGAGTGGAGGCAGCATGGATTTATCTATTCCACTCCAGGAGGAGTTTGGCAGTGCAGCCAGTCACTGAATCGGAGTTCTGCAGGACACAACACTACCATGTATTTCAGACAACAGTCTGTGGGTGCTGGCATCAGCTCTGATGCTGAGAGCAGAAACAGCAACCTGGCTGAGCCCAGAACGGGTTATCTTCGTGTCTCTATCTTGGTCTGTCCCGTCCTCAGGTTGTCCTTGCTACACCACCCACATTTTCCCTGCTTCCCAGCTTGTTCTCTCCCTTTCCCTTCTCCCGTGGGTCTCACTTGCACAGGCTATCAGTGGGCAATTCACACAATCTCTTCCCACCCAGGGCCATTTTCCTTGGGATGACTCCCATAGCTGGGGATCCGCACAGCACTCTCTTCTTGCTCTTCCACTGCTGCCTTAAAAACCAGACTACCTCTGCTTGGCAGTCTGCCTTAGAGGCCTGTGGGCAGCAGGGAAAATTCAGGCAGATTTGTGCATATGCCACTTTTTCTGAGGCTGAAGGATGCTTTTCCTCAGGTTTTTAAGCCCTGTGCCTCAGCCAGCTTTTGGTTTGGTTTCCTCCCATCAGCCTTATTAAGACAGATCTTACAAAGGCTAATTAGAGCTGCTTCTACTACCGTGTTTTTTATTGTATTCATATCAAAAGATAACTAGGTCCCTGGTGAAATTGCCTGGTTAAGTATTTCCCTGTGGCATTGCATTTTCTAGGTTTGTTCTGATGGCGTGAATCTAGCACTGATTAAAGGGGGACATCCACCTGAAATGAAAACATACAGAAGCGTGAGTATGCACACACCAATAAACATGCACTGGGCATAAATCAGTCAGCAGGTCTGATGCCAAGAAGGTGATTGTGAGTGCATAAGAGTGGTTCTGTGTGGCCTGGATCGTACAGGGGTCATGCAAGGACACAGAGGATTCATCCAGCTTGCACTTATTTAGCTATTGACGTTGAGGATGCTCCAATAGAAGCACCTAGGCCAGAACCTGCTGTACAAAATGAATTAATTTACACCCTCTCCTGTGCTGACAAGCAAAGGACACATCACTCACAGGCTTTGTCTAAAGGCAGTGTAGGTTGGAAAAAGGTTGGGCTAAAATCAAAGTACAAAGATGACAAATATAAACATAAGCCAGGATGAAACCAGCAAAGACAGGTGCCTGTAGGGACTGAAAACTACCAAAATCCTCTCATCTCAGGCTGCATCACAAAACTTCAGACATGGATTTATTCTGCCACTAAATTTTAAAATATTCACAAGTGTTTGTGGGATTAGGGCCTCAGATAAGCAAGAGAAGGAACTGATCTAATTCATAATGTAATACCACTGAGGAGCACGGTGCCATCAGCCACCGGGTCAGTGCATTGTGCTCCGCATATGATTCATTGAACAATAACATATAATCATATTTGATCATGGTGAGCTAGCTAAGGCTGGAAAAGAATAATTACGTTTTCTGCCATCAACCACCAACTCATAAATTACCACAATTATTGGATTAACTTTGCTCTGAGCCCTGGGGAAAAAAATCTTTTTCTACTTCCTACGGTAGGGGGAAGGAGATGAACAAGTGTTAAAGAAGGAGGAAAAAGGAGTTATTAAACTGTACTGCCGTCATGGATTACTAACTGCAAGCAGACCTCTGGATATGGTTTGACTGACTGTCTGGAAAGAGAAATATAGCCTGGAAAGGCCAGGATGCACAGGCAGCCCTTGTTCTGCCATTTTCTCTGTTTGGAGCATTTGATGTGGGAATCTTTAACATTCAGTTCAGTTCCTTGAGATATAGGTAGATGTTTCTTAAAACTGCCTGTAGAAATAAAGAATAAAGGACTGAGTGAGGCTGTCTTGCTTTAAATGCTTCCAAAGCCTGCAGCACTAAGATAATACTGATGCTTTGCTGCTCTGGTGGACACCACACGCTGCGATGACCAAAGCCAGGCAAAGAGATGTTTGTTGAGGGTAGAGCACAGTGTGGCAGGGAATGTTCACTCTGCCTGGGCCCATGCATGTCAAACCATCTCCTGCAGGGATCTTGTCCTGCACTTCACCTGCGCGCTGCTTCGCTTCACAGCAAGTAAACACACAGACAAACCATAAAGCAATTATACCTGGTGAAAAGGCTTTAAAGAAGCCTTGCACAATCCAGTAATTAGAGAGGTCACCCCAACACGGGTATAAAAGCAGCTGAATTAACCATAAATCTGCCACTTCCTACCATTTTAATGCTTATCTCAGACGTTCTTTTAGCAGAGTTTAGATGTAGCACGCAGCATTTTGGTTCCCAAATAACAGAGGTGAGGTGACACACAACTCAGGAGGGCTTCGAACAAACGGGAGGCGTAGTTTGAGCAGGTATTTTTGGGAAAGGACACACTGTGCCGCCAGACTGTTAAACCTCAGTAGAAAAGCCAAGTCAAGGAGCAATACCAAGTTCATTTAGCCTGGCACGTAGGAAAAAGCTCAGCTAGGGATCCAGCCAAGGACCCAAAAGACCTGTCTGTAGCCCTATTTCAACAGCTCAATCCCCCTTGATATTCCAAATAGCTTTGCCAAGAGGTTAATCAGTCAGTTTTCAGTAAAATGTGTAAGATTAGAGACTCTGACATATCCCAGGATTAGGCTCAGTAGAACTGATATTACTCAAAAAAAAAAAAAAAAAAAAAAGTTCATTTCAGTGTAAGCATAGAGATGTGGGCAATTGCTACGTTCATGTAAGGAGCATAAAAGGGAAAATTTTCTGCAGCAGGAACTGTGATAGCTTAACCAGCACACGAACAGAGAAAATCAGAACCTGCTTATAATGGACGCTTTGCATGCCCAGTCATACCTCTGGTCCAGCAGCATATGTCTGCACACATTAAAGACAAACAGCATGCGGTGGGCGTGCCAAAAGCTGAGGGAGGTGGGTAAAAGTAGCTGTCAGGGACATTTCAGGCACGTTGTGGTTCTTGCTCTTGGCAAATCAAAATTCTCAGAGGTAGAAGTGGTGAAACCTGGCTGATGCAAATCAATAGGTAATTGGGATATTCTCGTGGACTCACAGCAGAAACCTTGGCTGCAGAAAAATGTTGAATTCTAAGTCCATAGCACTGACTTCACAAAGCTTTACTTTTCATAGACACAGAATGAAAGAAAATAAGACCATGAGAGACTTCATATGCCAAGTAAACACGCTTATTAGTGAAAGAGGGATTTAGAACTCTTTTAAAAGAAACCGAAGCAAAAAGTGCCACCAAACTTCAGGACACATCTACCACATTTCTACAAGTGAGAAGAGTTCCTATAGGTTGTCGCTGTGAGCCAGGTAAAACCAGAAACCATTGCCAAAAACATTGTGCTCTGGCCCAGGTGAAAGGCAGCTGCACCCTCTGGCATTGTGCAAAGCCTGAGGCTGGACTGGAGGAAGAACTCAAAGCCAAAACAGGCTGGTTTTACCCTAATGGATGTTATGGTCAGTTCTTACTGAGAAGCAGAGGGACAGAACTGCACGAGCCGTGTGATGCTCGGGGCCAGGGAGGTGCACAGGTACAAAGGAGCAGTAGGAGGGCACAAGAACACCTCTCACGTACACCACCACCAGCAAGTTTTGTCTCCAAGAACAAAGACTCCACCTTCTTTATCTCTCCACAGCCCAAAATCCAATGTGTTAATGGGGGAGGCAGCCCCTCTGAGGCTCAGCTGGGCAGCAGGGATCTGGCATGGATTGCAAACCGAGATTTGTTGCTTGTCAACAATTCTGACATTATCCAGGACTTGCTTTGTAAATCCAAACCTGTCTCTGCAGAAACAGCCTCTTGTTTGCTTCAGTAAAAGACAGCTTATGTTTTTTATCCACCTTTGTTTATTTACAATAAAGATCCTGACCATCAACTTCTCTTCATAATGGGAAAAAGCCAAAAAGACTTAGACTAACAGAACAACGGGCTTTGGACAAAAAGGGGCCATGGTGTTCATTGACAACAGAAATGGAGTAAGCTGCATTTTAAAGGGTAGCTGGTGTGACAAGAGACAGCACAGAGTGTGAGTGTTTTGCAGTTCTGACAGTGTAGAGACTTAAAAAGGAAAAAAACCACAAAAATCAAAGTGTCTTCCCATACATTATCAGAAAGAGTAAACATATTAGTGCTGCTAATTATAATTGCAAATAAAACAAACATCCCCAGGGAAAGTCCATTACTGTCACTATTTTTCTAACTGCACAGAAAAAAGTGCATTTTGGACTGAAGGGAGGGGAAAGATAACATTCCCTCCTAGGACTGGACAGCAGAGGACTCCACAAGAAACTGCTGCCTCCCACCAAGCCGCCAAGTGTGGATGCTTCTAGTTGGCAATGCTGGGGAAGACCCCAGGGCAGGGCTGGAAAACAGAAGTCAGTCCAATTTCCCAATCTTTTTTAAGATTTACTGCAATGGAAAATGGAAACAGAGATCCTGCTCCTCACTATCCCCACCTTCCCTTCAGGAAGGAACAAAAGGATAGGACCCCTCAGTATCAGCTTTAGTGGAACTGAAAAAAGAGTTCTTACTTAATTCCTCCTTCAGGGGTGGGGGAAATCAAGTGCAAGCCTATATACTGATCAGTCAAGGTCTTTACTCATGACTTGTTTAGGAGACAAAGCATAGGAAAGTGCTTTAGGAGACAGAGGACAAACATTCAATCACCTTTGGCTTAAAATAAGTGGAAAAGAATGTGAGGGAAAAAGACTCAAGGAGATAAATCATGTAACAGCCAGAGAAAACAAGAGCAAATCCAAGTTTAAACTGGAGTGAGAGTCTTCATATGCACATCAGGGAGTACATGCCCCTTCAGAGGTGATGGAGAATTTGATGTGGGAGAGAGGGAGGAGGAGACAGATCCAGGGGTCTCTGGGGTCCAGTGGAAGCTGCAAAAGCCACCTGGGATGCTCATGCACGTGCTGAACCAGTTCTGCTGTCAGACTGCACCGCTTGCCAGGCTGGGCTCTTTGGGTGCAGTGAAGTTTTAAATAGAACATGACTTGCCAGAGGCAGATTATAGTTAAATATTCTTTTCTTCCTCCCCTCTTCTTGCATAAAACCTTTCCCCTTGACTGCAGGCGGGGTAGAGAGAGAGAGAACTCACAACTGGAGCAGCCATGCTGTGGAGTTTATGATTTCACATGGAACAGGCTTACTAAAGAGTGCAGCTGTAACATCCAACCTCATCCTCCTCTCTGGTGAAGTCTAAACAACAGCTTGATGCAGCTCAGAAGGGCAGAGAAAGAGCCATGCCTCAGAGCCGTTTGGGCAACATTTGCTTTTCTTCATCATAACAGCACAGGGATAAGATGTGCTCCACACAGTCTCCTAAATCTGCCTTATTTCCAACTAATTTTGCACACGTACAAACAGCCTATTGAAGCTTGAGAAGAACGCGAGGCCGTATTTGTTACAGTACAACATCTCTCTGTTTGCTGCTCCCGGGCAAGGATGGCAAACTGTTTAAAAGAAAAGGCTGCCAGTTGAAAGCCCCGGTAACAGCCTTAGCCCAAATTACTTCAGCCTCTTCTCACCTCTGACCTCCCCTTGGTAAAGTAACGCAGGCCCTCCTTTTACAGCCCTTTGCAAACTAAACACAGTAAGTGCCATAAAGCATAAGAACCATTAGAACTATTTTACTTCCTTGCTGATGTCCAGAACACAGGTATTTATATTAAAGGCTGTAAAATGCACAAGTCATAATTACTTGAGAAATGAGACGTGGCCAAGAGGATGTAAATCATAAATGCCTGTGCAAAGACAACACAGGTTTAGGGTTATGTAATTTACTCTCAGCTCCAGTTGCCTGCCTGAGGGAGAGTATGAGCAATTGGCACAGTACCTCGGGGCCACTGCGAAAAATATGCTAGAGAAGTTCTCCACCCACACACCCTTCCCTCCAGTCTGACCCACTCCAAACTCTTTCTCAGCTTGGATCTATCACTTACATTGCTATGGACAGGATGAACAAAAACAGGGAGTAAAGTGCCACCATTTCTTTGACAGAGAAATGTCTATACAGACCTTAGGATGTAAAAACTCCTCAACTTAGATTAAAGATAAATTTTGCATGCCTGGTTTTCAGAAAAGTCAAGGTGTTACACAGTTATGCTGTCTAACCATAGAACAGTTTGGGTTGGAAGGCACCTTAAAGCCCATCCAGTTCCCACCCCCTGCCATGGGCAGGGACACCTTCCACTATCCCAGGTTGCTCAGAGCCCCATCCAACCTGGCTTTGGACACTGCCAGGGATGGGGCAGCCACAGCTTCTCTGGGCAACCTGTGCCAGGGCCTCACCACCCTCACAGGGAACAATTTCTTCCATATATCTAATTGAAATTTCCCCTCTTTCACTTTGAACCCATTACTCCTTGTCCCATCATTCTAGTTCCTGATGAAGAGTCCCTTCAGATACTGGAAGGTTGCTATGAGGCCTCCACACAACCTTTTCTTTTCAAGGGTGAACAGCCCCAACCTTCTCAGCCTGTCTTCATGGGGAAAGGGCAGAAATGGTATCATAATCTCTATTTAGAATCTCATTTTCAGAGGAGCTTTAAAGTCAGGTTTACCACTCTACCCTATTTGTAGAAGCACAGAATTTTACTAAGCACATGCTTGAAATATAGTAGATAAGTTGTAAATTAAACCCCTCTAGGTGGGACTATGCCTTTGCACATCTACGTCCCATAAGCAAGGAACTGCACCTTTTCTGGAGAACCTCCCAAATTTCCTGCCCATTCTGCCTTTGAGGATGAGGACAAAGGCAGAACAACACAAAAGGGAGGAAAGCTAATTTGAAAGTGCAGCTCTTTACTTTCTGGGACCTGCTTGGCTGTGTGTCTTTTGTAAATGCCTCTGCTCAAGCACCGTGATTTCCCTCAAGCTTCCACTTTCACAGGGTGTGCAGATCTTTGTCCTCCCAGATGGGCAGCAGCCTTTCCAAACACAACCCTATTATTTCATGGGGGAAGTGGGATAGCTCGTCTCGTTTTCCAGCGGGGATGAAAATTAAAGGCTGCTGCTTATGCACCACACTTACCAGACCTTACATAACTGACAAAGACCGCCCTGGCTCTGGCTGAAAGGGAGATGGGAGAAATCATCTGGCTGGCAGGAATTATCTATTATAAATAAATCACATGCATGCACACAAAGAGCAGTTCTCACCCAGACTAAACACTTTTCTCCAAGCGAGGTGTCTGCTTTGTGCTCCGTGAACAGGAAAATCACATGTCCTGCACTTCAGATCGAAATGCTCGGCAGTAAAGGAGACAGGATAATCACTTACTCCAACCATCCCAGCCAAAGCCTTGAAAATTAGCCCAGGGGCTAAATTCATCTGTATTTCTGCCCACGCACTTGGACAGGAACAGAACAGGGTTTTGCAAAGCACCTTTTACACTGTCTGTACCTAATTTCGAAGGGCTCATTCAATCCAAATGATCTCACCACCATCCTGGAAGTTGCTGTACAGTGGTTTCTGCAGTACACCAGGATCCCATCCAGCACGTGTACCCCACTGCAGCCAGAGGAGAGTTCCTCCCAGGATACCGGGGGTGCTCCTCAGCACTGTGATGCCTCCCTCTCGGGCTGCCTATGAACTGCAAGAGGGATTAAACTCCTCTCAGTTTAACCACTGCAATTTTACTGAAGCAGCACCAGTTTGGCAGCGTCTACAAGAAGGAAATCCAGCTAGTGACACAAATTCCTTCCTACAGCCACACTCCACAGCAGCAGGCTTCAGCAGCTGACTGCAGGATCTTCGTACAGGTTCAGCTCCTGCTGTTAGCACAACATTTAACAATTGTCCCACTCCCCCAACTGGGGCCCCTGCAAAGGACAGGTGCTTTTGGGTACAATCCACTCTGCAGGTGCAGAGATGCGCTGAGGAAAGGCTGGATATAAAACAGTCTGTCAGCGTTACTGCTATTTAAAGTAGGTATTATTTAGGGAAATAAATTCTTCATTGCAATCCATGAGGCTTCACCAAATGCACGTATTTCAGCAGTCCGTCAGCCTTTCCCCCTCTCACGTGCCACCATTTTTACAACTCAAGGAATCAGCATCTTGGAGAAATGTTTTAAACAGGGGTCCAAAGAGAACTTGCTGTATGGGGAAGAGGAGTTTTCAACACACACCCATGAGCCCTCTTGTCTCCTCTGGGCAGTTCTAAGCAAATAAAACCCGAAAGCAAGGAGCTGAAACCTCGCTCCAACTTTTCCTTGTGACCGTGTCATCCCAGAAAAAGTGAAGAGGTTCTCTGGAGACAGAATTATCTATACAAACAGCTTTCAGAAATTAATCACGAAGGCAACAGTGGTGTGATGGGAGCCATAAGGCCAAGCCTGTGCTGAGCAACCCCAAATTAAAGACCAGGTCTTTTGGTTAGCCAGGAGTTCTCTGTAGAGATGCCTTCAGGTAGAAAAGCCTCTAGGCAGGCAAAGGGAAAACTTCCCAAAAGCTCAGGCATGCTTTTTCAGTGCGTGTTAAGCTTCCTGAGACATTACATTGAATTTTGATGTGATTGCTACTGCTCCAACCTTGCTAGCAACCAAATACACCTGACGCTGTTATCCAGACCACACGAGTGTTTATCATCGTATTTTAATCTCTAAATTTCTTAAAAAAAAAAAAAAGAAAAAAAATTCCTAGAAACAATAAAACAATACCCACCTCTACCCAAGGAGGAAAGGCAAATAAGAGACATATATTAGTATAAAAGGACATAACCTTTAAAACAAATGGCTTGACACATATAAAAACCATTCAGAAGCTTGACCAAGTAATAGGGCTCAAGTCAGTGCTCAAAACCATTTGGTTTTGTGTCCTCTCCTCTGGTGGAGGAGGTTTGCATTCCTGGCTATCATTGTCTGATGCAGCCTCATTTCTAGACCATAGAGACATTCAGAATTTCATCATATATATTGGATCCTTACCCCAAATTTACCATCTGAAGATGTTCGTTCCCCTCCTGCTGATAAAGCAGCAACAAAAATAGTGCCTAATGTTACTTCTTTAAACTAATTTATTAGCTTGATTTCAAGTACCTCCAATTGTCATCATAATGAACTTGTTTGATGAAGGTCATGCTAATTATTATTACACTTATTATCATCATTCCAACAGTGGAGTGATGCCCTCATCACTTTAAACACAGTCTGGCATTTGCAGCCATATTTTCCCCTCAGCTTCTCTAAAACATAATTTCACTGTCATTTTCAACATACTGGTCAGCTCAGGGATCAGAAGAGAGACAAGTTATTCTACATGGAAGTAGTTAAATTGAAAAACTGCCTGAAGCTGAACTGCCAGGAGATGAATCAAAGAGATGCTGCTGCTCATGGGGTAAATGTTATGGGCATTCCCTTCCTTGTAAATCAGGTACCCTACAAACAGAATTGGTGCTAAAGGGATTGAAGCATTTGATGGTATCACAAAGTCCATTTTCCAACCCAAGCACCCTAAGCTTCTGATATATGTTCCTAAGTGGGAAAAGAGCGATGGAAAGTCCTCAGCAAGAGTACAATGAGAAGAGTTTACTAGGGGAAAGAAAAGCAAAACAAAAAAAGTTGCTTGAGGGGTACAGTGTCCCTTTTCTTCTTTGCTTTCTGTTTTCTGGGAGCTTCCCCCCTTTTTCCAACATGAAAGGAAGAAGAAGGAAGCTTTTGCTGGTCTCCAGCACCTTTTGCCCTGCTGCTGTTCCCACATCCCATTGATTTGTTCCCTGTGCAGCAGATGCCAGTCAGGTAAGAATGGAATATTTATCTCTGCAAGGCTTTATCTGAAAAATCTCGTGAACCTCTGCCTTTCAGTAGGTGGCAAGGAAAAAGCAGCTTCTCTCTCAAAAGGAACACTTCCATACAGGATTTGGCTTTCTCTCTACCACATCCTCAGAAAATGTTGTTCTTTTGTGACCCTTATGGCCTAGATGGATTTTCAGTGCAGTTGCATGGACCAGATTCAATGCAGTAGCTGTTTCACATTGTCCAAACGGTGTAAAAAAAATTGAAAACGCATGAATGAGTTACACTGACCATGAAGAAATACACTGAGTCTGCTTTATCATCACTTTGTATTCAGGGAGAAACAAAATTCAGCTTGGAGTAGAGATATGCAATGGAAAGGATGGGGGAAAGAATGGTTCAATAGCAGAATAAATAAAGTGTCTCTGGGGGTCTTCATTGTTGATTAAAAAATACTTGTTCAGTCTGAAACCAAAAGCTGCATTTCACTTTCATGTTCTCAAAACCTTTTGCCCAATTTCAATTTTAAAAGAAAGCATTTGGGTTTTTTTGTCCCACATAAAAAAGTTTCACTTTTAAAAATCCTTCCAAATGAAATATTTTTGACTTTTAAGCAATTCTTCCATCCCAGCCCAAGAAAACCTCAGTGTTGGGCTGGACCCATATGTAGAAATATTTGTAACAATTCTGAAATGTGTAGCCTGGATTCCCTAGAAAGTGTAGCTTGTTCCACAAGGAAGACACATTAAAAGAGAAGTGTCCTGGGGTAAGTCTGAAATACAAGACCTGTCATTGCCACAGAACCATTGAGCTGGCAGGGATGGAATTAACCACTATGTGAATATTACTCACACATTTTTATTAGGCTGGCTATTTGTGCCCAGGGAGAACCAGGACATACAATCAGTAAGGGAAATTTTCACGTCTTCTGAAATATATAAGGCAGGACCTGAACAAAAATCTCCCAGCACTGCTGGTGGCAACAACAGCTACTTACTCTGTAATATTTAACAAGAAGGTGTCCAAGTAACCAAAAGCAGATGACAAGATGAAGATCTGAGTGGCTGGAAACAGCAAGCATCAGGAAACTGGCAACCACAGCGTCTGAGATAGCAGCCTTTATAAAGTGTTGGGAAGTGAGGATGTAATGTCAGTGTTTATGGAATTACAGTGCTCATTGCAAACACTCAGCCCTTTCACAGCAATCTCCTTATAAAAGGTGTCAACCACGGACTTAATTTTTAAGAGGACTGGATGATCATGGATCATGCTATTAGTTTACATTTTTCCAAAGACTTATCCCATAAAGAAAAGCACTGGGACCAACAGAGCCAGAATGCAAACATCATCCTCCCTTCCCCGAGGCTACCTCAGAACTACTGCAGCAATAAGCTGCTGCTGCTGCAAACCTAAGCAGAATTTCCTGCCTGCTCTACCCTCCTCACAGCTTTCTATTCAAGCTGCTCACATGGCACAAGCAAAGTGCTATTTTATTACCTCGTGGCTGCAGTGGGCTAAGAAGACCAAGAATGGCTGCACAGATCAGCCTTGCCTGGATCCTGCCACAGCCTGCAGGGAGCTGCCTGGCCCCTAAGGACTCTCACGTCACATGGGGCTCGGTCACACTAAAGGTGTCCCCATCCTGAAGCAGGCGTGGGCCACCTCACCCAGGAGCGTCCCCGCAAGCAAAGGGAGACCTGCGTCTGCTAATATCTCCAAAGTCAAGGAAAAGAAGAAGGGAGACTCCAAGAAAGGTGGAGAGATGGTTTGCAAATGCTTGGAGTGACAGGACAAGGGGGAATGGCTTCACACTGACAGAGAGCAGAGTTAGATTGATTATTAGGAAAAATTCTTGGCTATGAGGGTGGGGAGGCCCTGGTACAGGTTGCCAGAGAAGCTGTGGCTGCCCCTGGATCCCTGAAAGTGTCCAAGGCCAGGTTGGATGGGGCTCTGAGCAACCTGGGATAGCGGAAGGTGTCCCTGCCCATGGAACTGGATGGGCTGTAAGGTCCCTTCCAACCCAAACCATTCCGTGATTCTACAATTGGGTCAGACAGCATCACAAGACCCCTGTGTGGTTTATTGAGCTGGACACTGCTGGAACAGCCCTTACATAAACCACCACTGCCCATATTTACACACAGAGATGGTCAGTGCCTCAGGCACAACACAGCATTTCACTGAGGGCAATATTCGTGAGCACAAAGGATTTAGCTGAGGGCAATATTCACCACCACAAACAGCCCAAACAGTTCAGCAGCTAAACTGAGACTCCCAGGGCAAATCTGGGGGGTATCAGCCCTGCTGGACTCCAGTGACACAGCTCTCATCAGCCCCCAGAGCACAGATCACAATCTACCAGCAAGGAAACGAGATTCCTCAATAATTGAATTACATGCAAATCATTTAAGAGATCAGATAATTCCTTGGCTGCTATTTTTTAGTGCCAATGTCACTTTATTCATTTGCATTTTCAAAGCAATACGTTCCTATTTAATGAATTACCAGATCATTTCTCATCAAAATGAGTAAAGAAATTACAGTAGAGATTTTTTTTTTATTATTTTATCGAGCTGGCAATATCAGAGGAGATAATGCGATGTCCCCTGGCACCATAAAACATTCAGCATTGTGAATAAAGTTCTTGATAAAAGAGAAGCAGAAAGCAGCATTTTATTAAGGCCCAGTGCTTTAAAAAAGCATGCTTTTAAATGATTTAATTTAAAAATTAAATCACATTTGAGTCATTTGATTACTGTTTAATAACAATGTATAATTCATATCTTTTTAAAAAAAAAAATCTGATTCTGCTCTCTATGGCTATATATAAGAAAAAAGGATTAGTAATTAGAAATTTTCCCCTCCAACCAGCCAATTCTGACACTGCATCTTCATCCTGGAGAGTTCCTTTCTTGAGTTCCATCAAGAAGCAAGCCAGCCCTGGGCAACCAGAAAGAGTCAGAAAAATAGAAGGATGCTCCAAAACTGCACTCTCTTTCCCTCCCTCATTTTTTTATCAAGTTCATCTCATGGCCACAAATGTTATATTTTAACCTATATGGAAATTAATTCTCTTTTTTGTTTTTCAGTCGCAGGAGAGAAAGATGAGCTGGTGGTGGGAAAAAGAGAAATAGCTGGCACTCAGAGTGGACCAAGATGTTCACCCCTTGGTGTGTGCTTCCCAGAGGTAAGGAAGGGTCAGACTTGCTTCCAAGAGCCACCACAAGATTCCTGTCACAGCCCTCCAAAGGATAATTTGTGCTCATATGTAATATTTAAAGCCAATCAAAAGCAGAGCGCTGTGTGAAGAGTTTCTCTGATAAAATTTCATATAAAGTTTTGAAGTACTACCACCTTAAATGGAAAATAAACCCTGGATTTGTTCTTTTCCCTCTACCTATAGGCTGTCATTTTTGCCTTGCATTTCTAAAACTGAACAAACAAAAAAATTGAGTGGTGGGAAAAGGAAGAGAAAAATACAATCAAAATAAGCTTGTTACGTGTGTGGAAGAAAATTTTTAAAAGTCCAGCTGGCTTCTAATGAAAAAAAAATTTTAAAAACCCCTCATGAATATTTTTTTTGGGAGGGATGGTGATACACGCCCCCATTTAATCCTAGCAAACAAAAGCTGAGCCACAGTTATCTAGATTATTTCCTTTGGGACAGACATCCCTGTGTTGATCTCCCCACCTTCAAGCTTAGGCAACGTTTCATCTTCCAGAGGTAAAACCTGTACAGAACTCCAGAGCTCCCACCAAAGGGAATGACTCTCCCAAGTCACATAACGCAGAAGCAGCTCTGCCTCCAGGCACCCCCATAATAAGTATTGTTAAATATTAGCCAGCCAGGATCGTATAAAACTTCACATATTTCCTCCCCCAGCACTGAACTGGACCACATGTAATACTACAACTCTAAGCACAACTTGCTTCTCCTGCAGATGAACTAAAAGAATTGGTCTGTAATCAGACCAGCCGCCTCACCAGGCCTAAACCTGTGGGGAAAAGCTGTCCCGCAAACCAAAAACACGTGCAACAAGCATTACTCAGCAGGCTGTCAAATCACAACAAATGCTTGGGAAGGGTTTTAATTTAATCCACTTCTTTTAAACACCAGCAGGCACTGAAAACATTGGGAACTGAAAGAATGAAATTTAAAGCAAGTCTGTGACTGAAAGAGCTTCAGGCCACTGCGGGGTATTTGAGGACTAAGGTCACCCACTCTCTTCAGCTTTTAGAGTTGCTTGGGCTACACATGTTTTAGTCCCATTTCTGGAAAAACTGAAAAGCAGTAAAGGGGGATATAAACTATGCATTGCAGGTTTTATTTTTCTCCTCCCTCCATAGAAAAGAGCTTCCAGACTTCAGTAGATGCGGGCTAATTTATGCCAGTCAGGGTTCAGGCTTTTCATACTTCTCTACCCAGTTGTACATTTAGAGAAGCTTTATGCCACGTTACAAGCTCTTTAATTAATCAAAGTTTCTGATCTATTCTCTTTATACTCTCCACTTGAGAACATTTTTATGAAGGAAACATCATTTTACCTAGCTCCATACGATTTTTAATTCTACTTCTCAAATATCAGTTAATCTCATAAAGGCACACTGCTCATAAGTGTTCCCTCCTCTCGCTTAATTAATTTTTAATGCTCAAAAAATTGCAGTTTTCAAAGAAGCCAATTAAAATGATTCATCCAAAAAAATCCCCAGCAAATGCCCTTTCAGGATGACTCAACTACTTGTATTTATTATATTTGCTCAAGTCAATGAGGGGAAACTATTTTTGAAGTTGGAAGACAGAGTTACGAAACAGAAAGGGGATTTATAACAAAACAGCCACGTTGCTCAGCATTTTTCTATCCAGGAGAAAGTAGCCAAGGCGTGACATCCAAATTACAAAGAAAGCTGAGGGATCACTGAGAAGGCAATAAGTAAGGACACAGATATGCAGGAGCCATGAGAATGAGATGGGGGCAAAGGGATTTACCAGTGCTTTGATACTTCCCCAGGCAAGCTGAGACCAGGAAGTTTTCCTCACATATCCATCCATATTAACCCTTCCCATAGGCTCTCTGGACACTAACTAGGCTGCTCCTTGAGTTGCAGCAGCTTGCTGTGAAGGATGGGAGCACTAAATTGGAGAATGACTATTCCCAAGCCACGACAGATGCTCACGCTGACTCCTACTCTGCCTCAGGCAGTGCGAAGTCAAGTCCCCCTTGGGTCTGAATCCTTGTTTTTCCTTCAAGGACAAAAATGCACTGGGGGAAAAATGCCTGATTTAGGGAGTTCTTTGGTTGTGTCTTTCTTCTCCTTCATTTTGTCCCTCCTCTCCTTCCTTATTCATTTTTAAAAATAGGATTGTCTGCTTGTACAGTTTCACAGTTAAGTGTAGCTAATCAAGTGTGTGATAAGGGTGGACTTGATGAAGGGGTTCCTTGAAGGTCAGCCTAAAGATGGTCCCTATAAAACAACTCTGCACCCATCTGAATCCCTATAAAATTAATCCAAGCAATCAGAGGTAATTTTAAAAAGCCAGACCTTGGCCAAAATCATGTGGTTACACTGGTTCAGTGCCAACTTCAAGCAAAGCTTCCACCTACTGAGTGATCAAACCCAATTCTGGCATTTTCATCATGTCTCCTTAATCACTCATCCCATCAGTGTTCAAGGGGATGCCTGGAAGTGAACTGAAAACAATCCCAAAAACTCCCATACATCTAACCTACATACATGTAGCCACTTGCATCCTTATATTTAATAGGGGATAACTTAATTTTTATAGGCTCTTCTGGAACAGTAGGTTTCCAAAAATCACTAGTGAAACCTTTCATCTGTGGTGGACTTGTGATGTTAGAATAAAATTACAGAAACTCACAGAAAATTACAGCACTGCCTCTTCATAAAGAGGAAGCCTTAATATGTTTATCTAATTCCCCAAAGGTAATAGGTAAAAATAGCTTAATGAGAAAGGAGTGACAGACACCAAAGGAAGGGTCACCTTCAAGATAATGATTGGGATTGGCAGAGTCATCACAGCCTCAGTGAAAGACAAAGAGTGAACATCCTGTGGTAGTGGAAAGCTTAAAAAGCTCATGTGATGTCAATTCTTATGTTTTGAGCAAGCAGCAAATCAGGCTCCTCAATAACTTACACCTACGTGCCAATGAGATTATAGCACGCAATTAAACAGGACAAAATATCATGAAATGCTAAAAAGAACCTGTTGGAAACAGGGAAAAAAAATCCAGATTTCTTTAGAAGAACAGTATAGTGTTCTCTTTAATTATGTCAAAGAGAGCGGGCAGCTAACAAGATTCCATATAGCAAAAGCTGAAAAAACCTCACCACACAATGATCAAAGCATCCAAAGTCTCCTGATTTATTAAAAAAAAAATGTATCGCTGCTAAATTCTTCTACAGCAACGCGCAGCAGATCTAATTCCAAGGCCTTAGTGAAGATAACTGCTCACCTCATTCATCTTTACTTCTTCTCTCATTTTGACTAAGAATATAAAGTTAGCAAAGGCTGGGAGAATTTGTTTGGTTACTATACACAACCATGGCAAAGTCACTTAAGATTTGGCATATTAAGGGTCAAAAAGTTTGTGAGTAGTTTACTTGGTTACAACTTTTAGAAAAAAAAGGAATTGGATACTTAGCACATATTCAGGTCCAGAGCTTGGGCCTAGGCCTGTGCCAGTGTGGTGAAAATAAGTCTTATTATGCACAGCAAGTGTTGTTAGTAAGCATGAAATTATCCTCTTAATTAATCAATTATTTTAATTGCAGTACGGATGTCAAATCTTGGTGCTCGTTAATATTCTACTCCCTAAATAATCATCACTGCAAGGAAAGTAGAATTCAGTGGGGCACTGGAGTTGTCAGAAGTATTTTCTAAATATAGGTATAGCTGCCACCTAAGTGGCCAAATTCCTACATCAGTTTCAGCAGCATGATCCAAGATAGATCTGTAAGCTAAATATAGAAGCAGTGAAAAGAAAGAATAGGAATGAGTAGACTGCAATATAAGTGGAAAGGGAAAGCAGCACGGCGACCCTTGAAACGGCCAGTTCTCCTATAGTTTACTGAAATGGATATGTCAGGGAGGGGACCACGTATGCAGTGCAGTTTTATAAGTCGTATATTCTCAAAGAAACCGCGTTATTTTTAATGCACATCTATGTAAAAGACGCTTACATGCAAAGGAAATATCCTCAGCAGCTGGACTTGGATGATCTCTGTGGGTCCCTTCCCAACTCAGTCTATTCTATGATCCCTCCATTTTTAGCTCCTCTCAGAGCTAAAGAATAACACATAAAATACCCAGAAGTGACAAAACACACAAGTTCTCTGCAGTTTTGTAAATCTATGAGAACTAATGTGTATATTTTTTTTCCCTCTACAGCTGTGGCAATAGTGCCAGGATGGGAGCAGAGTCACCCACCCGGGAAAAAAAACTAGCCTGTTTTTTTCCCCTCATCCCAAGCTATCTGTTATGATAGAGTTGCATTAAAACAAGGATTCAGAAGGATTTCAGGAGGGCCAGAGAGGATGAAGAGGAAACAGCCACCCTGTGACACAGCATCAGCACAAACCAACTGGGAACTAGGCTGGAAACCTGGGATGTGCGTGTGGGATCTCATCAGTAACCAGCAGGCAAAAAGGACAACAGATTTCTCTGCAGTTTATACTCAAGTGCTCATAAAATCTCTAGTTGAATATGTATTCATCCTTCTAGTGGAAATTAGGAAATGCAGAAAGCTCCTATAATACTCATCATCCCAGTGCTTCACCAGAGTACAAAATCCTAGGGAACCACTTGTGACAAACTGAGAGCTCAGGTACAGAACACCAGAAGCTGCCAATGACAGCACGTCACAGGAAGATAAGAGACCATGAGTATCTCCAGAGATGCCTCACTCCCACGCTTGAGCATTTCTGTGCACGTTGCCCACATGCCAGGAAGCTGTTTATTGTCCATGTCACAGAAGAAGTTGGTAGAAATACCTCACAGCCTTTGGTCTGAAAATCCCTCCTTTGAACAGGAGTCAGAGCAAAAATTAAGGTAAAACCTTGAAAGAATTAGAATTATTTCATTAATACAGGGTCTGAGTTTCAAAGTTAGATCCAAACCTGAACCTTCTACTCTACCCATGCTGAGAGTGTTTGGATTTCATGTTTGACCTAGAGCAAAATCCAATTAGAAAACACGTTTGCTGTCCCACAAAATACCTATCACTTTGTACTTTTGTGGCATCTGGCAAGAGGAGAGGAAAAAGGGAATATGGATATAAAGGGAACACCTTTTCGATTTAGCAGATTCAAGCATAGAAGTATTTTGTTCTGAGTACAAACTCAAAGATATTTTCTTTTCCCATGACGTGCATAGTAGAATTATGTGAAGTCTCTTAAAGTCAGTCAGTTCCTGACACACATTTGTTTTTGAGAGAAGCAGCAGAAAAACCAGAATGAGAACTCCAGTGCTGCAGACACACTGCTCTACAAAACTGAGTGTCAGGCAAGGTGAGAAATGACAACTGGCGCCACACACAAACCACTGACTGCTTGCGGGGGCTACTCAGGCCGTTCTGGCTCAATTTTAACATTCAGAACCAGGTGCCAATCTTAAACTCACCAACCTTTCCTCACCTGGCTCAATGGGCACTTTTTCCATTCTATACTAACTCAGCAGCTGCCTCACCCACAGACACCTGCCCAAGAGCTGGTTTTATCCATCAAGATGTAGGAGTTGGTCTCCGTATATTTTTCATTCATTAATTCATTATACACATATATACATATTATACAACAAATAGAGAACAGTTGAAATGGGACGATCTCTAAGGTCTTTTTCAATCCAAACCATTCTCTGATTCTGTAATTCTAAGTGCAGTTTTCTTTCACAGTCTCCTGACAAGATTCTGTAGCACTGGTACAGAAACAACGATCAAGAGCTTGAAGCAATCTCCACAAAAATAATCTGTGGAAAATTCCCCGTGACACTGGAGCCCATGGGCTGCTCTGGGCTCAGTCCTTATCAAAGACATCCCCATGGTGCTACACAAACAACACACAACTGTGTGGACAGTAGCCTGGTTACTAACAGAAAGCATAAAGAAATACTGCTGGGATTAACATAGCACAGGATAAAAGCCAGCTCCGTTTCCTATCAAACTCTTGATGCTATTTTGGATAACCTCTCTGACAGTAACTCTCCATTCCACAAGCCAACAGCAGATAACTGCTTGCAGCACAGTGCTGACTTGCTTCCTCACACACCAGCACCTGGCCACAACAGGAAAAATCCCAGCATGACCAGACACGTCAGCAGCTTTGGGGACACAACGCATTTTAGGACCTGTCCTAGTGCACACTGTGCAGTCAGACTCGCTCAATCAGCTCTGCAGGCTCAAAGGGAAACCTCCAAAACACTCATCATTCCCTCCTGGCACTCTGCAGTGCTTTGGGCCAAGGTGTCAGTCACCACATGGACAGTTAATACAGCTGTGTCCAGGAGCTTCCTATCCCTCAGTAAAGGGCACTCCTGGAACATCAAACACACACCCAGCTGCCAGTGTGTCTGCAGGAAGAGGTCTTTCTTTTAGTGGATCAGCTGGCATGTGCCCAAACTCCAAGCAACCTTCAGCAGCACCATTTTCCTGGGATAAAGCACCTGTTGATCCCAAAGTGCACAGAAGGGACATCCTTCCCATTCACTGAGCTATCCCAGACACAGTTACTGAGGCATGGGCCAGGGGAGTGCCTGAGATTACATCTCAGATATCCCATCCCTCCTCCAACAAGCAGGCATCACTGTCCTCTTCATCTCTCACTTATTGAAAGTGGGCACAGAAACATTTATTAGTGTGTGCATAGAGGCTCTGCCAAAGGAAAAATAGCAAATGTGGCACTTTCCTCTCAGCTCTGTATTTTGCTTGCATATGTCTCATCTTTACCTCTGATCCACAGATGCTCAGGACAGACAAGCTAACAGAGGAACTGTCTCCAGCCTAATCCTGTACTGTCAAGATACACAACGCAGAGAGGCTTGCAAGCTGTAGAAGAAACCGTGCTAAGAAAGCAGGACTCTGTCCATAGTGGGGGTGAAAGTTGTCTGCATTTTAGTTACAGCTTCAGCATCTGCTTTACAGGACAGGAAGAGAATTCTTTCCAGTGCTAAAACCCTCAAGAAGATAAAATCTGTACCACTGGCTTTTGTTTTCCCTTTTAGATCAACTGTTTTAATGCTCCTTATTTAAATACATTGAAGTAGGAAAAAAGGTGAGGTTTCAAATAGAACTGAATGAACAAAGCACACAGCAGCCTCTGCAATCCCTCCTGCCAGAACTGCAATTTCTTTTTGTAGGAGAGAACTGTGTGCATGTGTTTCTGCACAAGCTGTGCTGGTTCTCCCCGCTTACAGGATTCGGCACAGCACTTCCAAGGGAATACTGAGATAATGCCAAAAATGCTCTGGCCTCTTGGTCCCCTGGGTTCTGCTGGCTAGCAGAACAACTTACAGATGCTGCTGGAAGGCAGCAGGCTTGGCACTGCCCTCCCGTACTGTCCCCCAGCTGGTCAGCAGGCTAGACACAGGTAACGTGCTCATGGCAGCACTCCAGGCTTGCCAGGAGTTTGTCAGCAGCAGGACATCCCGGCACGGTGCTCCTTGGAAAGGGTTCCTTCAGGAGGCTACTTGTGTATCCAAACAGGGCCTTACACTGCTGCTTCTTCTAGAAGTACAGCACTGAAGCAATAATTTACTAAATGTATCACACGCACAGATTTATAGCCGTGTTTCCTGACCCCACAAGCAATAGGGGGAAAAAAAAAAAAAATAAAAGCTCGTTCTTTTCTTGGGAACAAGTAAAGGTCAGTTGTCTCATCAAATTTCATCCCTTAATAGTATGCCTGTTGCCTCAAGGAAATTTCTAATTGTTCCTCAATAATTTCAATCTTTGGCTTCTGCAACATTACTGAGTAGTTATGCCGTAAATTTTAGGAGCTTCTTCAGGGAAGAGTCCCTAGTTTGCTCTGAAGAAATCCTGAGTAATGCACAAGAGAAGAGACTCTTACCATGCATCATTTGCCAGTGAAATGTATGGCAAACACCAGACAGGCTGTGAAGACAACACATGTACAGCAACACTACTGCCACATGTGATGTTTCTCTCACAGCACAGGGAAAGGTTTGGATGATATATTGGTTAACAAAGGTCATAATTTCCAGACAAAAGTCCCTTGATATCAAACTGTTGGTGTTATTTACTGGGCCTCTGGCTCCATAAGTTGATCATCTGCCTTACAGATCAGCACCTACACTCATGTGTTCCACAGAGTCTAAACTCTGCAGCCAGGGCAAAAGAGAAAAGATGTTTACTCATGAGCTGAGCAACCACAAGCACACTCCTCATCACCTCTTCTTTCTTTCTAGAGATGGAGAATTTAGAGTTATCACATGTCTCTTCCAGAGCAGTACCAGAGCCTTATCTCAGTTAAGAGCCCAGCACTCACCATGCAAAGGCAAGTACTCATTCCACAAATAGCCACACACTCAGGTGCTCCACTTCAGTGCTACACCACAAGCTGGGCTAAACAGTAAAATTATTCAAGTGTTGAGCTATGTGAATTGTACTGTGTACAATGCTTAATGTCTAATAAGATACCACAGCAAGTTATATCTCATATTTTGCAGGCACTCTATTGCAGAAATCTCTCTTGACCATTAAATTCAAAACTGTAAGTGGGAGAAAATTACTTTTTTTTTACCAGAGTAAGACTCCTGAAGTTGCCTATCACAAGGATGCAACAGAGAGGTGTATGATCTGCAAAACTGTTGATTAATTTTGCCCAGCACTCAACTTCAATTATAGGAAAGCCTTAAGGCTAATATCAAATCCCCTCTATGCAGACTCTGGATATCACAGGCTGTGTTCTGGGAGTTCTGCCTCTGCAGCAATGGGGACAGGATGCCATTTGAATGCCTCTTCCTGCCACATAGTTCACACCTATTTCACTGCCACGTAGGAGGTGCAGGGCTGCTGAACCTCCTGCATCCCCTTCTGCCCTTCCACAGCTGCACACTTGCTCTTTGGGGGAGCTCCTGAGGCTGGACAGATGCAGCCAGCAGGGGAGCTGGGTGGGAAGAGGTTAAACAGTCTGCCCAAAGCTGGGGCTGTGGACACAATCCACATTTACTGCCAGCCAGCTCCCCAGCGCCCACACTGATGCCTCCAGAAATTGCCTCCTTTCAACTGAATGATTTGACATTTATGCTAAACATGTGCTTGCCTTACCTATAGGCATTTTCTGGTACACAGAAAGTTCTCCTCTTTGGAAAAGGCACGCTGGCCTTGCTCCAGCTCAGCATCCCCTGGTCCTCAGCCCCTTTGCTGCAAGAGCATCTGCACGTGGACAATGCACACGTCACAAGGACCTTAAATGTCAGTGCACAACTTTCGTAAGGACTTTCAGGCAAATCTGTGATTAAAAGTAGATATTCAAGCAGAAGATGAATATATTATGTCCTCAGGCTCCTTAAGTCATGATCCATATTTATAATGCAAGGCTAAGGCTTCTGTTGAATAATTACATCTTTTGCCTGCCCATTCTTCCCTCCCACCTCCATGTGTATACACTCACCACAAATGCATATATAACATTTAAAGTGAGCAATTATTCAACCCAAAGGCAGAATATCCTTGAGTATGTGCGTGCTAGAGAGAGACCTTAATTCTGTAATTGCCATGCAAGGTCTGCAGTAGCAAACCTTGTTGAGATTCAAACACCTTACTCAGCACGAATAAGGGTGAGAACAGTGAATTCCAAAGAGGCTAGAGCACACCATAGCTAACAAATCCCAGGGCTGTAGTAGCCACACTCATTCCAGTTCCAGGTAAATATTTTCCTTCCAAGCAGAAGTCTCTGATTTGAAGTTCCTGAGTTCTTACTTGGTCAGTTCTTCAGAGTAGAAGGTGATGCTTTATAAATGAATGAAAGACACTTTAAAAATTTGGCAGCCACTGAATTCAGAAATCATACCAAAAAACCTCCCAACGATATCATAAATGTTGCTTTTCAACTAATGTTGATCTCCTCTCTTGTATTTGAGGTCATCTTTCTCAGCAACAAGCACTGCCACTGGATGACCTGAAGTCAGAAATTTGGTTAGAAGGAGCATTTTGACTAGTATCCTAAAAACATAAGCCTGTATTTCTTCATGCACCCTTCTCAGGACTACAGATTTCATTAGAGAAGAGAGAGCGTACAGGTATCACTAAAAAGGATTCCACACAACCAAACAGACAAGAACTGCATTCATTACAGCTGGGAAATGCAGCTTTTACACACAAGTACATGTATGTGCACGTACATGCAGGCAGGCACTTCTAATTCACTGGAAAATCAGAAGATTTTTCACTAAATTGAATACTATCTTTACTAATCCAGTTCTGGAAGTGGAGATGCTGTCAGCAACCTCAAAATAATGTGCTGCAAACAAAAATGTTTCTTGACAGGACCCCATCTTTTGCCAAAAACTTTATTAAAAAATTCCTAGCAGGTCTCATCACTCTTTATACCTCCCCTAAAATTTGCCCTCTGATACACAAAAGGAGCAGAAAGCACTGGGAGCTTGCACACAGCATTGTCTCATGGGCTCCACTCACCCAAGAGCACCTTCCATGGCAAATTTATCACCACAGACTTATTATCCCAGATAATCAGTCTCAATGAAATGCATTTAGCTAACTGGGATTCCTCCCATGACATTATTTTAAAACCCAAATCCCTTAGTCAGGCAGAAATATAAATCATAGTAACACTGGTCAGCTGAAGAAAGAAGTCACAGCTGCAACAATGGGTGTCACGTATTCTGGGGGCTGGCAGAGCCAGACAAGAGCACCACCCATGGAGCAGACTATTTGAAAGTTAAGCTCTTCAGCTCTGAGCAGGTCATCGAGACATCACTCAAAGCAGAAGTATGGGAAACACAAGTGATATTATACTGCCAGGCAGCAGGGGTGGGGGAGTGGGAACAGGGATGGGCAGAGCATTGTTGAAGAACCTACTGACTTCTTGCTTTATTCCCATCATTGCTCAAGAAGACAAATGGAAAAAAACTCCTGCCTTGTCCTCATTGCTTATGGCTTAGCAGAATCACAGTGATTTGTCTTTCTTCTTTTTCCCATCCACCTCCAATAGAGATAAAAATCGTTACCTCTTTTCATAAAGAATTTCACCACGTGCCCGGATCAAGAGGCAGGGTGTAACCAAACTCCCCCCGAGATGTCCTCCCATCTCTCTTGTCCACAAAGAGAAGAGCAGAGAAACAGAGAGACTTATTGGTCTTGACCTGCAACAAATTAGCTCAGCTCTGTCAAGGCTACACCAACAGCCTGTGCAGAGGAAAGAGGCACCAAAAAAACCAGGTATTCCTGGGGCTGTAAGTCTAATCCCTCCCTGAAAGATTTTTTGTTAATTCGGAAAGGTTCCAATTTTCCATCCAAGCCTTCGTGCCTGCCAGTAGGGCACGCAAGCCACAAAGAGAGGTCGAGCTGCTGAATTTTCACAGGGTAAAGTTAGGCCCCTGGAATTTTGGGTTCCTCACCAGCAGAATTCATATAAACACAGATGGATGGCAACATCCAGAGACTGATGTATTGACTTGCTCTGCAATCCAAACACTGCTGTGAGGTCTCTCCTGCATCACTTCTTAGCACACCACAGCATCTCACGCCAGGGATGTCTCATTTCTACCACTCGCTGCACTTGCGGCAGAAGAATTCGGTTCCTAAGCACAATTTAGAAAAAATCAGCGCAAAAAAAAAAAAAATTTTTGTAACTCAGGCTAAATTTCTGGGTTATTGTAATATGTTTTGCTGCTGGAAAAAGAAACCCATGACAAGATGCAGCCACTGCATTTCCAGGACGTGTGTCCTCTTGTTTAGTCCTGAAGAGGATTGCATTTGTCATCTCATGACACGTGGGACGTGTGCTGTGCATTTCACCCGTTCTGCCAGCTACTCAGAGTTTTATGTTGCAGATTTCCTCGCTGCTGTGCCTCGTTCCTAGAGCATCATTTAAGCCTGGTCTTCATTTGGAGTGGCAGGTACAGGAAGCAGTCCCGCTAAGATACAGGAGAACATCTGCATCTGAGGCTCACTCCTGCTTTGTCATTATGAATATATAATATCACAGCCCTGGGAACGGAGGAGGCACAAGCATCCCTGCAAATATGTTTGATGGGGTGGGTAAATCTTGCCTGTAACAATAATTAAGAAGCTGATGTACCTATGGCACACTAGTAATAATTTTTGGAGACAGCTTAGCATTCAGGAAAAGTCAGATGAGGTGGGGTAGAAGCTCACCTTGGAAAGCCAAGGGGTGACACCTAAGTTACAGCGTGCCAAATCGATCAAAACAATTGCAAATAATTGCTTAACTGCATCCAGACTACCATGACAAAACCCTTGGCCACAACTGTGGACCCATTCTTGCCAAGTGGCTTGTCTGTGCATTCCACAGCATCCCACTGCTCACAAACCATCTCCACGTTGACTTCACTGTCTGCAAGTGGCTTGCCTGGCTGAAATCTCCAAGATAGTCCTCAAAGGGGAGATCTTCCCTCCGGAAAGCCCTGGGCTCCCCTGAAGAAGAGCTTCTCTTAAGAGTGCCACTGCTTTTTCCATCTGCTCCTGTGGTCCCTAGTGCAACCATGAGCCTGCTTTGCTGTCCACCCTCATCCTGGTGCAGGTCTGTTCAAACCAAGTGCAAACCTGAGGCTGAAAATGCCTCTGGCTGAGCCTTCAGGGGCTGCCAGCGCCTTTGGTCTCGTTGGGGTGACTCTGCTGCTCTATGGGGCTCACACAGGCTTTACAAGAGGATGCAGAAATGCATACCGAGAATGATGCCGCAGAAGAGGGAAAGCGTACACAGACAATTCACAGAACAGTCACCAAAATGCACACCAGACATCAACTCCTCGCATACACAGAGCTGTCAGACCACAAAACAACTGTGACTCTCTCTCTGCCCCCAAGAACCAAACCTAGGGCAGGGAAACAAACACAGAGCAGCAGAGGTATCACACACACCAAGCCCACCAGAGCAGTGCAGATAAAGCCTACCAAGTGTCCATGTCCTAAAGGAAAGTTTATGACAATTGTAAGGACTGTTTGACTTCAGACTCCAAAATACAAATTTAAGTGCAAATAAACTTTAAAATATCACAAATACACCCAGAGAAATTTTAGCACCGCCTACATTAGCTCGTATTTAGTAAAGGCAAACTAACTCAGCTACAATAGAAACAAAGCTCCAAAACGAGCCTGGGATTTAAGTCTTACAACCCACTTTTACTCATGAAATACCCAGTCCTCTTCTGGCTGATTAGAGTAACAGGATACCCTGAGAAAGGCTGCTTTTATATTTCCTGGACTTTACGGAATCAAAATAATTTCAGAAGTTCTACTGGAATTTCACACTTCTTCATTAAGTAAGGAGGTGGAACTCCTGTTAAAAAAAATTCCCCAGCCACAAAGGAGATGAAACTCCAGTTCAAAAAACCCCAAAACTTTTCCCAGTTACAAACACACAAGTTATTATTTCGATACTTACATTAAACCATACAAACTGCATTCTGCTTTAGAAGCCTTATGTTTTTGCCAGGACTGCATAAAATGTGGTTGCCTCCAGAGGCAAAATGTAGAGGAAGGAGAAATCCATTCTGGAGGGCTGATGGGTTTCCCTGCCATACATCAAGATATATGCACCTTCTGTGATGCCTACAACGCATTTTTAGCCAAAAGCTGACCCAAGTGACACAGCACACCATGACATCAGAGCATTTTTGGGTTATTTCACCACACATTGTACAGTATCCTAACCTAGCACAGTCCTTTACCCATGAGAACAATCTTTATCCTAACTCAAAACCAACCTAACTTCTGATATGCTGACTTAGAACATTCTTCCCTTTGGTTTTCAAGTCATTAGTGGTATGCTTGGGCAGTTGTGCTCTAAGCACTGCTTCATAAAATTATTTTCCCTGATTCAATTATATATTTACTAAAACAAATTAAAACAATTTAGAATCAATTATTTTAGCAATGTATTGCTTTTCAGAGTTGAAAATATTATTTTAAGAGAATCTGAACCATGAGGTTAGATCATTTACTGAATCGCATTAAGATGCAATCAAATGACTCAAAGTTAACTTTTGAGAGTATCTGGGCAAATCTCACTTCCTCTTTTTATGAGCTTACTCTTCTCAGTACCATTTAGCTAAAAATGCTCTAATCACTAGAAAAACTTGTCAGTGCAGTTTGTCAAGTCTCCTGCAAGTCTCATTTATTTTGCCTTAGACAGACATTAGCTAAGTGCCCCAGAGCCCTTCTCCCTGCACACCAACGTGTCTTTTCTGCAGCTCTTTTTTTTGCTGTGTTAGCAAACATCCCCCAGGGAGGCGGCTCCTCATCTCCTAAGCCAAAACTCATCAGCATCCACAGGGTCCAGGACACGGCTCAGATGGATCTCTCAGGACCGACTTCCTTTCCTTGCTGCTGGGTGCCCCTGGAAGAAGAGATTTGCAGATTTGCAGGGCAAGGATAAAGTTCTCTCTAATGTCTCCTCCAAATGGAAAGATTGCACCAGAGGTACTACTGTCCAACCATAAACTCTCTGAGGGGTGTTTCTGAGAGTGGTACAGTGTTTGCCAGGAAGATATTTTAACGGGTCTGAGTTTGAAGATCTTTGGCATGGAGAGTTTGCTGTCCTTCCACAAGAAACTGCTTCTACATCTGTTCTTCATACACCTCTGCTGTGAGGAAAGGCTGGGAGAATTGGGATTGTTCAGCCCAGAGAAGAGAAGTCTTTGGGGTGACCTCACTGTGGCCTTCCAGTGCCTGAAGGGAGCCCACAGGAAAGATGGAGAGAGACTCTTGACAAGGGCCTGGAGTGACAGGACAAGGGGCAATGGCTTCACACTGACAGAGAGGAGGGTTAGATTGGGTATCAGGAAGAAATTTTTCCCTGTGAGGGTGCTGAGGCCCTGGCACAGGTTGTCCAGAGAAGCTGTGGCTGCCCCATCCCTGGCAGTGTCCAAGGCCAGGCTAGACGGGGCTCATTGCAACCTGGGATACTGGAAGGTGTCCCTGTCCATGGCAGGGGGTGGGAACTGGATGATCTTTAAGGTCCCTTCCAACCCAAATCCTTCCATATTTGTATGATCAAACACCAGCTCCTGAGACAAAGTACTGCTCTGCCTGCAGGAAAACAAAATATTCCCTAGCAAAGGAGAGCAGAGCCATCCTTGAAAACACCAGCCACACAAATTTGTAAACGCTACTGGCGTCACGGTTCTCTGAACATTCATCCCTTAAGTTGAAGACCCCACACAGAAAGCTAATGGAAATTAGTCCTTTGTCTTGATATTTTTTCCAATAGCCTCTACTTTAGCTTTTGATTAGCACACCTATCTTTTAGTAGGTCACTACACCATCCAAGCTGAGCAGTGCAGAGATCTGCCTTTTATCTCTGGGGTTGCCAGCAGAAATTCAGGAAGCAGGTGTGCCTCAGCATCACCCTCAGGATGGAGGGAGCTCAGATTGTTATTCTGCACTCTGGCCTACTCCAGTTGGAACATTTAAGCATCTCTCAGTAGTGGAAGTCTCATTTCCCAGCTAGGCAACAAGGATAATGACACCAGGCTTGATGGGATCCAGGGTGCAGCTTCTCCTGAACTGGGAGTGCAGCCTGGAGACACAGCAGCTGGTGCTGCTATAGGGCTGCACTTGTAAACACAGGCAGCCAAAAGCCTATGATTGTGCAGACATCACATTTATACCGAAAATGCATTTTTAAAAAAGCACAAAGACATTTTTAGTTGCTGGGAGTACTTCAGGCATTTTTGATGAAGGAGGATTTTTTATTATTTAACAAACAGATGCAATAAGCTTGTACCAAAGTCTGAGGAAATTGTTACAGTCCTTTAGCCATTTACCTGACTACATTTTTTGGGGTTGTCAGACATATCTTAGTTTAAAATAAAGATATTTAAAGATCACCCTCTTTGTTTATACCTTACTCTAAAAAAATCCAGTATGTGCAGCATAGCACTATTCATGTGGGACTCAGTACCCTGAGTAGAAAATTTTAGTCCAATAGGCTCAAAAGATATTTTTCATTTGCTTTATTGCCTCCAAAGAGACAAACCTCATTTGTTCCCCTAATACTAATGTAATTTGGCTTTGATCTTGTCTAGACCAAGATAAAAGGTATCCTTTGAAATACATTCATTAGGGTTTTAACCCACTTTTAAACAAAAGGCAGGTTTTGCACAACCTCACTTTAAGCATTTTACACACCTAAATAAGGACAACATCCTCAGCTACCTGCTCCAGAAGATATCCTCACCAAAGCCTAGGGACACCAAAGACAAACCTCTCCTTGAACCCTCCGGGCATTTAAGCACCCTCCACAGACAAAGGGAAAGCCCCACAGAGAATGAAATTATTCCTCTTCCATTATGACAGGTGTCTGTGAAATGACTTGCCACATTTACCGTTCCAATAACTAATGAGAGGACAGAGAAAACTCCAGGAATTGTAAGTTAGAATAGGTTATTCCCACTGCATTGGTTACAGGAGGAAGACAAACACCCATCTAAGAACAACTTGATTCTTAACTTTTTGGCGCGCAAATTTAGGATTAAGTCAGTCCTGGCCTTTTAATACAGGCAATTACATATTTTACCAAAGTTGACTCCTCTCTTGCTTCCAGTGCTCGGTCTACACATATTTCAGGAGTTAAACCTTAAGACCATGTGCAGTCAAGATTTCCCACCAGCACCTCTACCTTCCCTTGCAATGAGCACATGATGCTTTTAAAAAAAAAAAATCTTGAAAATAGTCCTTTGTTTTGGAGTCTACACGGATGTTCGACACAAGCCAAACAAGCTGCAGGAGTGTCAAGAGTTTAGACTGCTGAACAGATGAAGAACAGCCTTTGGCTCTTCCCCTGTGCACTGAAAACTTCAATATTAAGCATTTCACACTAACTGCCTATAGGTACTCTGCCTCCAGAGACACAGCACGGCAGAATCCACAGCCTCCTGCTGCTTGCCCCAGTCCTGCATCCTGACTCCCGATCCAGCATTTGGAGTTAAGATCAACCTTCTCTTGCAGTCAACAATGGATCCTCAAGAACAGAGCTACAAAAAAACCCAAAACTTTGTCTAAACTGAGCAGTATTTTGTCCTTATGGACCATTCCATTGAGGATTCCACAGACAGCATGCCCTACCCATGCACTAATCTGACCAAAACCAGTCTTTCTTTGGAGGTGGTGGGGATAATTACTGACACTTAATGCAACACAGCCAGGTTTCATACATTTTGTAGCTCATCTGTGTCAAGATGGCATAAAACCTATAGGCATTCATGTGCAACTACTGAAAATTTAGGCACACTCTTTGCGTAGATTTATACTGTACCAAAAAACATATTACACTATTCATGTGTAAAATCCACCAGAATGCAATTTATTGGAGCAGTAGTCATAAAGAGCAGGGCATGTCTTACTGCCTACAACAAAAGCCTTTTGCCTTCTCCAGCCACGAAAAGGTTGAGTGCCTCCCACATTTTAAATAACTGCTCAGTAATCTCCTTTTAAAGCACGTAACTGTATCAGACTTCAACTCCTTTTAAAAGGAAAAAAAAAACCCCAAACCCACAGTAGTTTCCCCAAGTCCCCTGTGGATTATTCTAGGTACAGCAACGTGAGGCAGTTACAGCAATGTTGCATTTGGAAGCTTTCCAGAACCACGTGTGACTGAGAACGCCGGGTTATCTTTCCATAATATCTCCGAGTAAACAGCATTGCAACGTTACTCACACAGTGAATTATGTTCCGAGGCACGCAGAAGAAAACGTGCCCGTGCAAAACCTCAGCTGCACACACAAAAAAAAAAAAAAAAAAAAAAAAAAAAAAAAAAAAAAAAAAAAAAAAATCAGTGGTTTAACCTGCTCTCAAGGCTCAAACATTCCAACAGCCTCTATTATCCTTCTATCGATCTCACCACTTTCTGCAGAGCCATAAAGTCAGCTGACAGAGTGGCAACTTGCTGATTCAAGCACTGGTTCTCCCCTTGTTCTTGTTTCAGCATGACTTGGTCAGCATGTAGCCTCGTTTGTAGCTTGTGAAACTGCAATAACTAAACAAACGTACACACATGAGGGACTTGTCAAACAAAGCAGGCTGTAAAATCAGAGTGGAAATCGAGTGCCAACATTTATTATATGATGAGCCATGCCTCAGCTGGCAAATTTCAGACCCACAGCTTGATAAGAGGGAAGAAGTGGCTCCAAATTTCTCTGTATTAGCCGTGACAAAAGTCTCATTAAAACCAAGCCTGGAAAGCATTTAAGGAGCAACACAAGTGCACACATTCATTTGGATTTCCCTCAACACAGCAGTGCATTTTTTCAGAAATAATTTCTTTCAGCAATTTAATCCTCCTGACCCAGCTCCTAGTTAAACAGTATTACTACTACATTTCCATTAAAATGCATGAAACTTTTACACATGTAAAATTTATTTCACTTTTGCTTCTTCTTTATCCAGTGTGTTTTCCCACCAACAGAAGATTTGAGCAGCTCAGTGATCTGTGCTGGTAGCAAAGCAGCACGCTGAGTATTAATTATGTCAGGTTACAACATTTTCATCTCTCATTTTTCAAGAGCAACTACAACTGCCAGCCTTGAAGATTTCTTCTAGATTAAGGACAATGCCAAAGGAAATTAAGGCAAAAAAGGCAGGTGACAAAGTAAGCCTCATATCAGCCAAGCAATTTGTTCCGTAGGCACAAAAGCCACCCAGGGATAGGATGCAGACAAGGGCCAGGGAAGGGAGGAAGAGTCCCAAGCAAATCCTTGGGAGGCAAACAGCAACCTAAGAATGCATTTTTCAATTCCAGTCAGCAATTCTGCTGGAGGAGTTGCCTGGGATGTTTGCCTGCTACAAATATTTGAGCTGGTAATTATTAATTTTAAGGCTTTTTTCCAACTCTAAGTGTGTGGATACATAGATAACTGGAAAACTACTTTTTATAGGACTAACCAAACCCATAATATTCAGTCCATGTACCATTCAATGCACAAAAAAAATCTCAAGCCACTAGTGCTAGCTTTTCCTTTTTTTTTATGTAGGTATACAAGTAAATAGTACTCTTATTAGCATGCTGCCAGTTAAAAAAAGCTTAATTTATTATTCAAACTGTGCAGTGATGATGAATGAAGTCAATGTCAGGCTTAAGAAGAGAGTATTAAGGGAAGCCAGTAGGCCAGGCTTTGCCTTTCGCCTCCCAGCTGGTTAAAGATTACACCTCAGAAATCTTTAGGTCAGAGTGGATTTCTTATAGACTCCTGCAAGTGTTTAGGTTGGAAAAGACCTCCAAGACCATTGAGGCCAGCCATGAACCTAACACTGCCAAGGCCACCACTAAATCATGGCCCCGTTAACTCATGTTCAAGTAACATCTCTGCCTGGTTATATCAGTTTTGTCCTGTGCTAATTAGTGTAATTGGATGATGACCCAAGAAATAGTAGAGAATCTGGAAAACAACAACTCTGGGGTTTGTTCACATACAAAAACACCTGAACTCAAAAAGCAGAGCATCAGCTGACAAAACCAGGTAGGAAATCACCTTCAGATGTTGAATTCTTCAGATTTAACAGGGCTAGAGTCTGAAGGTTTGGACAGCCAGGATTGCCATTGTGAGCATTAGAAACTTGGGGTTTGCTTCAGTTGGAGGAAAAAGCACTGCCTGGAAAACAAGAGAGCCAGAGTCATAGCTGGAGCTGCAGGAACAAATTCAAGGAACACCAGTCCAGCAGCTCCAGAAACAATTTCAGGATCAAGTGAAGTCCACCTTCTCTCTGCTGCGCTTTTGGAGGTGTGAATAACACTGGGCCCTATTCTCAACTGTCCTACAGTCCCACCACATCATTTTTCTCCTCTCTACTCACCAGAAAACAGATGGAATGGTGAAAAGAGGTGCCAAGGGGACTGCGGATGAATATATTATGCTGTGACTTAACTGCTTCCAAAGAGCCACAGGCACACTGGGGAAGTAGAGAACAATCAACTCTGAAATTACTCGTTGAGCCATGAAAGCTCCTGGTTGTCCCCAGGGGCCACAGAAGATGGTTTAGAACCCTCTTTTGTCCTCTCAACTCTTGCTCCTGCTCCTCATATAAGAGGGGAATGGCAGAATTGGTGCCTTCAAGAGGACAAGACATGACCAGTCATCACATGAGTAGAAACCACACTAAAAAAACCAAGGAACTGTTGGTCCCAGTAGGAGCTAGGCTTGTATTAAACCAGCGAATGAAGCTTCAAGTGAATTAAAATACAGTGAGGGATTTAGCATGCAGTCAAACCAGCATTTGCTCAGGACATACTCTTAGGAGCAGGGGAGAGAAAAAGCATGGAGTGCTGTTTGGGAAAGTCAGCTTTTCCCCAGAAACAGAAAATGTTGCATGTTCTTTGAATGCTGCTTTCTAGAGGTTAGAAATATTTTTGCTGGTAGTTCTACTGTTTTGGAGACTGTCTTACCACCATGGTAAGTCAAAATAAAAACTACAAATGTCAACATCAAGAGCAACAAAAATATTGTGACCTTTTTTTGTCTGCAGTCTTGAGTAAGTAAAAAAAAAAAAAAAAAAAAAACAAAACACCAAAACAGGCATAAATAAGACTTCAAATCAAATGACATATATATAGGAAAAAAAGTAAGTGGCCTGGGGGCTTGCAGCAACACCCAACCCACCCCAAAGCCTGATTGTGCTGGGTGAAGCCATTCCTGGCTGTGTCTCCCAGCAGGGACACATGATCACTGCAGAGCATGCAACAGGCTGTACCTTAAATTAACAATTTGAGCCAGAGGACCACACACCGTTACCTCTCCTGGAGGAGCTGGCTGTAATAACTGTGGTGCTCACACACCACCTCCATCCTTGCATTTAAAAACACAGGCAAAGTGAAAAGCACGATTATTCTTCAATGTCATAGCCAATAAATATTGCAGAGCTCAAAATTAAGGCACGGAGAGAAGCATCTCCAGAACAATTTTCTCTCCATTAAAAATAAAGCATTGGTGCTTGTCACAGATTTTAATTTACTAAGGCTTTTTCAGTCATGCAATCCGGTCAAAATTTAAGATCTTTTCTGTCTAAAAAGAGTCATTTACTGAACTTTATTAGCAGGAGAATGCTGTTACTGACTGATTTTAGAAACTAATAAACAGTATTCCAAGTGATAGTCTGCTGGATTTATTGGGGGTGGGAACACTTGTGGTGTGCAGTCTGGGGAAAAAAATGCTAAGTTATACAAATGAAGTTGCTTATAGTGCTGCTTGAAAGAAATAAAAAGCCCTCCACAGTGGATCTTCCACTACGTGCGAGGTGCACAGTGCCATCAAGACTCTCCAGTCTTCCAATACTGCAATGGTCTCATCCATACCATAACCTGCTACACGTTACCTTTAATGGCTCTGCATGATGTGAACTCACTGTGTACAAGGAATGTTACTCACATTAACTAGACAATGTATTTAAGAATTCATAGTTAAAAGCAGCAATGTTGTTAAAACAGAGCAAAATGAAGAGGAACACCTGGGTTCTGTTTCCATGCAGACTGAGCTCAAGCCTGCAAATCAAATTTAATCCCCCTCACCAGAAATGCTCTCAGACTTAGTACAGTCATTATGAAAATTAATACTTCTCTATATAAAAATAAACACACACACATTTAGAGAAGCGAAAATATACATACAACTAAATTGCTTTCAAACCTGGAGTGATAATTTAGTTTTAATGATTAGCTATTGCAATTTAAAATGGAAACCTATATATTAAATTTGAAACAACTGAGCCCAATTCTACAACACATTCAAGGAACATTCCACACTGAAAAAAAAAAAAAGAATTAAAAACCCCGTGTTTCCTAAACAAGATTTCTGATTACAGAGTGTACTTGAGCTCTGTATCTGTCCCTACTAAAAGTCAGTGTAACTGATAGGCCCAAAACAACCTGAAAATCCCAAGAAGGAAGTGATCCTAAGAAGAAACTGATGCTGGATCTCTCACTGGGTTTATCCCTGATGCTGACAGCTGGAGCTACCATGACAACCATACCAGGCATAAGGTTCTCCAACATCAGGAGATACTCTCCAGTGATTACTTGATCTGCTATAAAGCCATTTTGTACTCTGAGAGTGCTAAAGAACAGCTTTAATATACTGGTGAATCAGACCGAGAAGCTATTTAGCTGCAGAGAGTACTGGCAAGCACATATAAATTATCTTTTCCCAGGGAAACATGCTCTCAGATTCTCTATTTTCCCCCACACAGAGGGATGTTTTCAATACTCTCTTGGTGGTTATGACAAAAAGCTCCTGAGCACCATCAGTGTTTCAGACAAGCACAAAGGACATAAAACAAAGGACATAAAACACAGACAACTCTAACAGACTGCTCGTGTACACATCAATAAAGTCTGTGGATAAGCTCCAAGCTGGCCAAGACCACACTGCTAAGGCTCAAACCAGTCCCAGTACAGCAGGGGAACTGGGTGAGGGATGGCAGAGCTGCTGACCCTTTGCTGGGTTCGGGAGAGGCCACACAGCAGTTCCCACATCTGCTTTGTCCTGTGTTGATAACATCACTGGTTGCTATGGAAGCAAGGCAACTTCACAGCCCGTGGTATGCAGGGAGCATCAAACACTTCACAGACATCCTTACTAAGGGTTTATGGACTGGAGGAAGCACACCCCTGAGGACCTTTTCTACCTTAAAAAGAAAAAAAAAAGGGTGGGTAGAGGGGAAAAAAAACTCAAACGTGTCTGACCCTTCATGTCAATTCAAGCTCTCTGAGAATTGCAATCAGGAGTGCTCAGTCCCAGGCTAAGAGTTGGCACAGAACCTTTCAACTCCCAGTGTGCCTCCTGGGCAAGTCCCTGTTTTACTGGGAATGGGCAAAGCAAGCTGAAACACAGAGCAGGAGTGACACTGCCCTTCCTTTCTGCTTGCCCATCATCATGGCTAATCCCCTCCTCCAAGCAGTCCAGACAACCTTCACCTTGCAGGGAAAGGTGGCTGCAAAGCCCTCCTGGTCCTTGTCACAGGGGTGGTGGAGGGAGATGCTGATGCTGCTGCTGCACAGTCCACACGTGCCACAGCAGAGAGGGCAGCCACGCTCCAGAGGCGTACACAGCACCTCCAAAAGGAACATTTGTCCTAAGGGTTTGCATCCTCAACAAGACCTCAATAAGAAGAAAGGCAGCCTGACTTTCAACACCCAGGGAGAATCTACAGAGTCAGCAGTTACGGGGAAAACATCTCTGCAGATACGTGGGGTGATTTTGTTCTCAGAGTCCGCAAAAGTCAACAAGCACGGCGCCCTGGGATGCTGTTTCCCAAAGAACTTCTCCTCAGGGGAGAGGGGAAGTGACTCACAAGCTCTGAAGGAAGGGCCAGGCACAGAGAGAGGCTTCAGAGCGAGCAGGCACCAGGAGTTCAGCAGCTCACTGCTCACGTGTTCCTCACCAGGAGCACGGATTTTAGCAGCCAGTGCCTCTCACCCCGGTATTGCTGCATGTTACTGGTGGCACTCATGCTGACACTGTGTTGGTTGTGCTGCAGGACTTGGAATTCCTGGATTTTGCTTAACTGTTACTTCATCTCCTTTACATTAGGTCTGTTTCACAAAAGCTCTGCATTTGGGGTTCCTCGTGGCCAGGACTAGTAGGGAACCAGTAAAGGTGGGGAATTAAACAAAATTATCACATGTGAAGTATTTGTCAGCCCAGGGCAAGCTGGGACAGAAATACAGGAAGCTTCCCTTAGAATTAGTCAAAGAAATAATTTTTAAATTATTTTTAAAGCCAACAAAGCACTATTTCTCATGAACATACAAGCATCTCTTTTCATCCCAACTCCAAGAGATCCACAAATCTGTGTATAGTTCTGCTTACACAGCATTTTTGACCCTTGGCCAGCACAGAGAAGATAAGAAAACATATTCCCTGTGAAAAACACTTCCCTACAGGCACGTGTATACTGCCCAGCAAGGAAGCAGAGAGCCCTGAGGCACTCCAGGAAATCTGGTCCTTCTTACTGCTACGGGCAGAACATCCCTCTTGAATCCTGGGAGATAAAACCACAGCACAGACTTCACTGGCACTGCCAGAGCATCCACTGACACAGCTCCTATTGTCCAAGCTGGGCCCTTCATCCCTAACTCAAATGCTTTCAGTTATTTACCAAGAAGCAGTTCCAAAGCAAGCACTCCCTTTTTTTTTTTTTTTGCCCCTCCAGATTCTCATCTTTAGCCTGAGAATGTTTCATGACTTACAGGATACGTTGCAAGCTCTCCCCTTTTTTAGGAAATCACCTCATACATACACTGAGATTAATAAATGGCTTACTGTGGTCTGGACAGTCACCAACAACTGGATTTACATCTTCCACTAATGCACTTTAAACACTTGGAGAGTAGCTTAGTACATAAAACTTTATAACAGAGACACTCGAGACACTTGGAAAGTACCACCAATATTGTCAAGTCAAAAGCCAAGATGCAAAAGGTAGGAGAATGGAAAACTCATTTAAAAACAATGATATAAAACATCTATTTTTGTTGCCTTTCCAAGAAAAGAGCACCAAGTTGCAAATGAGGCCATCCACTGACTGAAAAATGCAGACAACTTTAAACTTGTTGCACATTTACCTCCAGAGCCCACCATTACAGGTGACAATTAAGATAGAACAACCTGAAAGCAAAATAAACACCCTCTTAAGAATGAAAGGATTTAAATCCTCACAAATCAGCACAGAGCCCATCTCCAACTTTCAGAGAGGAGCTTTCCTGAGGAGGTTTATTCCTTCAGTGCCACCCAGAAGGTCTCTGCCTTCTCCCACTGAAGCAGCTGGTAAGGGCAGATCACAGAGGTCCAAGGTCAGCAGATTATTATTCCAGTCAGTTATGGAAAACCTTCTCCATCACAACAGAGAGATGCTGGTCACACAAGCACTGTGTTTATTTCATGAAGGAAGTTCCCTCACTTAAGAAAACAGGAATCAAACTCCTGTCTCCCACACCGGTGTTACCTCAGAGTCACAATTTTAAGTCCTTCTAGCTTGACAAAGTTGAGCAAACCTAACTGGATCAGAATAAGATGCTCTAGTGGAGGGTGATGGGGAGGGGAAAAAAAAAGGAATTACTGACTTGCAATAACAAACCCATTGGAGTGCAAAACATCCTCCCAGAGGAAGTCAAAAGCTCTGTGTTGTAGATAAGAGGCAGGAATAAATCACTTTTCCTTATACACTGTCTCTCAAGGAGTAATTGGACAAAATTAAGGGGAAGAACAAGACCATAATCCTCCTGAATAACACTGGTAAAGCAATACATTGAACTACCTTGTCTTCTAGATAGCAGAGCTACAAGTCACTGATCCAGAGAGTGGGTTTAAGTATCTAGGACAAGAAAGAACCCAAGTCTTACCCAGACTTCTTATGCTCTCTCTGGGAATACAGCAGTGTAAATACAAAGCATTAAGTCTCCTTCTCAAGAGATCCCTATTGGTAATATTTGGGGTAACATGTTGCTATAAACATATCCTTCATTTATCTCAAGCAGGGTGGGTAAAAACCCAGTGCTGCCACCTCGGGAGATTATTTATCTTCCAAATATTGAGCATGCCAGTAACTTTAAGTCAGCTGGGATTATCCCCTTGCTCTAAGCAATACTGGCCTTCAACACCTCTCCAAACCAGAATTATTGGTTCTATAGCCTCATAAACAGAAAACACACAAAATATTCCCTGTAAGTGATTTCAAGAGAAATTTGGCTAAGTTGAGAAAGAATGAGTCCATCCATCAGTGGTTTTCAAATACAGTGACCCAGAAACAACTCCTGCCTCAGGAAGGCCCAAAGCAGAAAGAAGGAAGGTATTCAAGGGAATTCTTGCTTCAGCCTTTGCTGAGCCTCTGCTTCTTGGCAACACCAGGAGAGAGTTCCGACATTTAAATTTCATCTGAATCATTGAGCATTTCTCCAGCATCTCTGGAGAAATTCATGGTCCATGTACTCTCTCTGCCCATCTCTCCACAGTCAGAAATCCTTACAAAAGCACCATGCAACACCAAGAGTTTGTGTTTCAGCAAACAGGTATTTTCTGACCAGATGTTCTGCCTGATGTGTGCTGACTCGCTCTGGCACAGAAAGGAAAAAGCTCATCTTACCTCAGTCACCCCCATACTGACGGTGGCAGGTGCCTCATCACAAATACAAGGAGCCAAACTAGAGCTGAACAATAACCAGCAGGCAATAAAGACAAGAAGCAGCTGCAATTTCAGATTTTGTGACTAGCAGGGACAAATTAACAGCAAAGAGGAAAAGGTTAGCAGCTCCTGCCAAAACCAAGCCTTCAGCCACATGCCTGGATGGTGAAACACAGGAATATGACCCTGCTACTTTTTCTTCTCTTTGCTATTGCCTAGAGGTAGTGGAAGCATAGCAGGTGGGAGATTCAAGGAAAACATGTGATTTTTTTTTTCCCCTTAATGTTTATATGTCAAATCCCGGGTCTAACAAATAATTACTTATCTCTGTCTTGGTTACAGGGGAAAGAAAAAAAAGCAATCACTTGTTATTCCTCAGTGGAGTACATTTCAATTGTTCCTGCACTTCTTTCTTTACTTGACCTCTGTTAAATAAGGTGGATGCAAAGACAGACTATTGTTGAATGGAGCAAATTGACTATGGAAAAGAGAACTCCTTGAATGTTAAAGCCTTTTCATCTTGCTCTTAAGTCCCCTGCACAATAATATTGTGGAATTAAAAGTCGAATGCAAGGGGGTTTTTTCCCCCCTTTAAGCTTGCTCCATTCCAAGCTCCAATTAAGTATTTTTATGCAAAGTTTCTGCCCTTTCCCTCCATCTCTCATGGGTATTTGACATTCAGGTACCTTCCTCTTCAGAAGGAAGGAAACCTAGTTTACCCCAGTAATAGCAGAGCACAACGGAAGTTAAAAAACTGGATCCAGAGCAAAAGAAATAAACCACAAACGAGCATAAAACAAATCTCCACATGTTTATATTTACAATAGGTCTGGTCTGCTTGTAGTCACTAGCACAGGATACACAAATCAATGGACCTGAGGAGGTGCATCACCTTTGGAAACAGACCTGTGCATTTTTCCTTGCTGCCAGGAACACTGTTAGGACAGGAAAAGTCAAACCAGCTGGGAAGCAACCTGGGGAAAATCCCCAGAGAATACTGCTGCTTGTCTCATGGGTACTTTGTGTCCCTTGCATCAAAGGCAGAGACACAAGGCTCTTTAAACCACAACCTCAAGGGTGGATTTCTTTACCTTCCATTTGTCTCACATTTTCCTGCTCTCCCACCCTCACCCCTGTCCTACTTCACATGCTTTCCAGATGCCTGAGACACCGTATATCCACACCTCTGCCACAAACCCTCCCCTGGTGCTACTGGCCCCAGCACAGAGCATCTTTTGAGGCATGAGACAGCCTCAGAGCCATCTCAGCCGAAGTTCGGCAGTAGCAGAGCTTCTCTTTGTCTCTAGGTAAACCCCTAGAGAGAATTCAGTACTTTCTTGCTTCTCTCTCTCAGTTATTTAGTTCAGTTGTTGTGGCCCAGAGGAGCCTGGATGCTCAGGCATTGGCGCTGGCAGTTTTCACGCCAAAGCAGAGGCACCAACACAGCTCAGCCCAGCAGCAATTCCTCACCCTCAGCAGCTGCACTGGAGCTGCTGTGGGACAGCTGGTGCTCAGGCTTGTTGATACACATCCGAAAAAGCCTTTACAAGTGGTACCCATTAGCGGTTTTGCTCGTGGCCCTGGCAAGGCCAGGGATTAAGCAGGAGCTGGCAGCAGCCTGATCCCACGGGAGGCCACCCTGCAGGGCAGGACTGAGCTGGAACACCAAGAGCCGCTGGTGCTCGTGCCTGGCTGGGGATTTAACACGTCCTCTCACCAGTGCTGAACCCACCTTTGGTGCAGCAGTTGGGAACGTGCGATTGGAAAGGTGAATAAGGACTCTCCGGGGAATCCCCAACCTACAGCATTTGTAGGGTGGGCTGAAAACTGCTCCAAAAATCCTTGTCACAAGGAAGAGCAGACTCAGTGCTGCTTTACATGGCAGAAACTATCGCACCTACAAACAGTGCAAGTGCATTCTTGTTTGAACTCACCTTCTCTCATTGTTCCTTTTATTCAGACCTATTTTGTGAGGCTCTCACGGAGGTGAATTAAAATGCATCGGTGGAAGGAGGCTCCACGCAGGCCTCAGAGGCTGCACGGTATTTATCATCTGACTTCAGGCAAGTCTCAGTCTGCCAGCCTCTAACTTCCCAAATACATGACAAGCGTGCCAGAAATGAGAGACAGAGCATCACTCATTGCTCCGAGAGCTCTCCCTCACTTTAAGGCAGGGTGAGTTACGGGCTGCCCCTCCGTGCCGCCCGTTACACAACAGCGTTTGCCACCCCGCGCTCTTTGGGACAAAGGTACCACCCACAGAGACACTGCAGACCTACATCTACTGCCTGACTCCCTTCCCGTCAGTAAGTCAGGAGTTATTTTAGTTGTGATGAGGAGTAACTCCAGTGCAAGATAATTGCAGACAGGAGTAGAATAATTTTTCCTTTCACCCAATATTACTAGGTTTAGAAATAACATACTTTCTGGTGTCTTGCTTATTCTTAACCACTAACTGATTTATAGAACTATTAATGAGTATTTATTAGCAAGTCTAATGGGTCAGTAGTTAAACTAACCTATTAGTAACAGCTTTATAAAAATCTCTGAATGGCATAATCATCTTTTAATTTAAAGACCTTAACACACAGCATTCCTGTACTACTTTACAGATGTAATTACTGCATCGCATTACCAAATTCTTAGAAATAACCCCCTTTTCTCTCTTGAGACAGAATTAATCAGTCAGTGATTTCCTTTCACTCAAATGCACAAGTGTCCTGGGAAGCATTTTTATCTTCTTACAGTGCTTGATATGGTTTGCACTTTCCCACTTTATCTAGCTAAATGATCTTTCCACTGAGCATTACTTTCTCATCAGGTCTGTTTCCAAAAAACACAAGCCAAGGATCGATTCCTGCCTGTGACGTCCAATGAACAAGTGGGGCTGACCATAATTTCTCAGCCTTTCAGACATGGCAGCCCACCTCTGGCTCAGCAGCTTTCACACAACCCTCACGGGCAGCAGCCAGGCTCTGCCTGGGACAGCAGAGAGAAGAACCAGTTGCAAACACCAAATGCAAAAGCCGAAACTCTCCCAACCCCACAGGTGCCGAGCTCCTACCACCCTACCATAAAATGCATGTAGACATTCTCATGCCAGTTTAAACGTTTTCAGCCAGTAATTAAAGCCTGTTCTCATCCCTTTTACCCCGAAAAAAAAAAAAAATCAACTACTGCAGACCTGGTGATTCTAGAGGCCTGAATCACTTGGGCTAGAGCAGCCATGTGGCTCAGGGGCACAGAGCTGGCTGAAGAGGTTGATGCTTTTTCCTTTCTCCCTCCCCACAAACACATGCTGTTCCAGCTGCTGATTGGTGCCCCTGTGCTTACTGTTTACAGCTTCCAAAATCAACCAATAACCCAAGTCAAAAAGAAGCTCAAAACTCCACAAATATCCCTTTTACACTATTAAAAAAACCAAACCAAGAGGTCAGTGACACCACACTGGGGCGGGAACACTACAGACTCACTGCAGGCAGTGCTGTACCTGAGCCCAAACAACCTCGCACCTCTTTGAACCCTTTCAGAACCCACCAGAAGTCAAGACCCACCACTTGGGACATACCAGCTCAGGCTTAACAGCACTGTCAGGGCCCTCCTTGTTTCTACTCCCCTAAAAGCACCCAAGGTCCTGATAAAGGCAGACCTCTAAACATCTGCTTGGAGGGTCAGAACCCACTACTTCGGCTGCACACCATGATCAGATCAAACAGCACAGGGCAGTGCCCTGGGGTGCTCAGAACAGCACCTCTACTGCTCACTGAGTGCTTGCACATTCCCAGGACACAAATACACATCCATTTTTCTCCTGCTCACCATTTACCCTCTTTTTAGGCAGCAAAGATCCATTTGACAACTTATCTTTACACTTGCTCACAACACTCATTTGGTAAGCACATATTCTGTTCCTCTAGGGATATAAGAACTTGCTGCCAGCCTGGAATCTGGGTAAATGCCATTTGCTTATAACTAATCCCTCCTGCAGCACTAAAACAGCTGACTGCTGCTTCAGGGGAGCTGACATTTACTTGGGAGCCTAATTCACCCCACGGTGAGGTCAGCAGGGACACTTCTCCCTGTTAAAGCGGGATCAGGCCCCTCATTCCCTACTCTAAGTGCACTGTTATTTCCACAGCGAGCTCATGTTACTACCATGGGGCCACCAGTGTCACTCTCTGGACTCAAGAATTCCTGCTGAGCTTCATAGAAGTCCAAATCCAGGTGTTACAAACCCAACAGCCCTGGCAGAGTTACTGTTGCAAATCTCTTATGCTGTCACAGAGAGGACAAGGAGGGTGGCACACGAAAAGAGGCGTTCATTCTCTCCTCCTGAAGAGGTTTAAGCAGGCTGGAAGCTACAAGAAGCACCGAGGGGTCTCTCCTCTTGGTGTTCCACAGGCAGGAGATGGGATATTCACATGACAGGACCCTTCACCCCACTGCAATGAGACCACAATGCCCCAACAGCCTCCACGTTTGCTTTAGGTCTCCAGGCTCCAATTCATGTGTGTAACAGAGCATTAAAAGTCTGGGCCTTCTCCAGGATCCTGGAAAAGGAGAAACACTTTCTCCTCTTGAAGAGGACTTGGAGGCTCCAGGGGGTGGAGAATGATGACAGACAAATGCATCCATCACAGCTGATCACTGTTTTTGGAAAACAATACAACATCATAAAAGTATCTGTAAATGTTTTAACAAGGCTTCTTTTACACTGAAAAAAAAAAATTACTTCTTTTTTTAAATACAGAGTAATGTTTTAAGTGTTCTGAACTTACCAGGGAAATTGTTGACTTTGGGATTTAATAGCTAATATAATATTAAGTACACATTTGCAGCTCATCAGGAGAAGCACACCCGCTGATCAGAAACATGATGTAAAAGAAGAGTTGGTGATGAACTGTGGTCATTTACCTCCTTGAATTTCCCCACTGACGCACATCAGAGCCCCTGCAAAGAGAGCTGAGGCTGTTTCCCCCGAATCAAATAGCAAGGGAGATGTTATTTAAAAAATTTGACCAACTTGGGAGCATATGCCTTGCAGACTATCCCCAGTGAGGAATTCATTTCACCCATGCCAGAAGTTTGCACCCTGGGATCCCCCTTCATGGCTAAGGCAGGGAATTAAGCTACAATCCCATCAGTTAAACTTTACTAATAGAAGAGAAACACTGATATTCCTCTTGGAGAAAAAAAAAAAATAGCCAACTAGTAACTATTAAAGAATAAGTAATTTAACAGATGATTTTATATAAGTGAGTCAAATACGGTTTTCATCTATAGTCATAAATGAAAGGAAAAAAAGTTTGCAGAAATGACCCCAGTTCTATGGGTCTGTTGGCAAAAAACCCCACATTGGTTTGCAAACAGTTTTACTCCACACAATGGTAAATTTGGACATTAAAAGCAGAGTCTGCAATAATGGTTGTTGCATTAGTCCACGACAGATTGGACAGAGGTCTGTAAATTTGCACAATACATAGTCAAAAAAAAAACCCCAACCAAACACCACTGGGTTTGAACGCCTTGGGAAGCACACAAATCATAACCTGACATGGCAAATAACAGTTTCAGTGCTATTGGCAGAAAAGGGTTCTGATCTATTCCCAACCATCCATCCTCTAATAAATAATCCTTCAAATAATCACAAGGATTCTATGATCTGTGAAAAAGTTGCGTATCATTATGCATTTATGACTTGTAGGTTCCTAAAATATGGCAACTGCATGGGGGGTGGGGGGGGGAGGGCACCACAGGCTGCTTAATTGATCCAGTATCTGTTTCTACAGCTATTCTAATAAAAAAAAGTAATTTTTAGTCTGATTTTCTCAGGTGGTTACTTTCATTCCTTAAGGAAATGAAGCTTAAGCAGCTAATTAACACATCCACACATGTGGATGGGCACACACACAGAGTCCCTCTCACCTCCAATGGCTTTAGGACTTACTGACTAATTCCAAACAGGTTTTATAGAGCAGCAGAAATTAACCTCAGTGCCCAGGCAGAGAGGAAAAAAAGCAAAATTAATGCCTGACTGAGGGGAAAACTATCATAATTAGTCAGAGAATCAGCTCAGGGGTAGAGAACAAGAAACAAAATGAAGTCCTACTGCTGTCCCCGTACGTAAGTTATGACTGAGGATAAACTTAAGACACGATGAGTTCCTTGTAGGCAGAGTTATTTAAGGCACTCATTCAAGAGGTTTTTTTGAGTTTGTAGATCCTTGTACTTCTTCCAGTGCTAATCTGTTTAGGGCACTTAAGCCTGATGATAATTATCTTTTATGGCCTCTCAGAAAGAGTTCATGGATCCTCCAAGATTGATGTACTACAAGCTGTAAAATAACTCATCTCGTGCAGACTTCTTGCATCTGCAGTTTGGGGCTAGAAGTTTCAGGAACACCCAAGGAGACGTGCAGAATTTCCTAACTCTGGTTCCACTAGAATTAGGGTTGAGAAGCCTCTTTGATAGTATTTTAGCATTTCTAATCATGGCTGAAACAATAAAACTGACAGCAGGAAGCAACCCTTGCTCACATCCAGCGCAATTTTTCAAAGAGACACTAAAAATACCTGTGAAAAAGTGTTTGAAAGCCCTTTCCTATATCTTGACCAGACATCCCTAGTGCTCAGCTGTGGGGTAGGTTAAAGCAAGGACTTAGATTGTTGCAGTTTATTCCCCTCCTCCCTATCCCCAAAAGGTCTTACAAGACTGGGCTAAAAAGAGTTCATTTTGTGATCCAGTTCCATGCAGTAGCACACCTCTTCATACACAGGCAGCCCTAATGAGAGTTCCTCCTTAAAAAAATCCTATTTTGATCCCTTATATTTTTGCTAAGATAAAACCAGAAGAATGTACAGATTTTTTTTTGACAGCATTTCAAAAAACAACGTTAGTCATTCGTCAGTAACTCTCACTTAGATTTCCTTATTGAGGTTCTTATGAGGAGAAATAATATTTCAAATGAAGATGTGCCTATTAGCATTCAGAGGCATCACTTCTTTGATAGCAGAATTGATGCTTTGCTAATCAACTGCTCACACAGGGATCTGAAGAGAAATCCATGAGAATATGACAAGAATAAGACAAGGGACACATGGCTTGGAATGATAGAATACCCTCCTGGGCCGTCTCAGACTCCTCCAATTTGTGTATTTTGGAAGATGCATTTTCAGCCACCCTATAAAAAGATCAACCAATTACTCACATCATTCTTCTGTTTTATTTCTCATACACACACTTCACTGGTATACTATTTTCACTGGTTTCTGACCAATGCTTTTTTAGTGCCATTATTCAAAAAAGGCTGTTGATTAGCAAGAAAATTGTAATTCTGCTTTCTTCTGGACAAAGAAACTGCAAACTATGCCTTATGACATCATGGTGACCAGTTAGTGCTTTTTTTACAAAAACAAAAAGCCCCTCAGCCCTGAGGTGTATTAACAGGGCTCTGGCTGTTACACCAGGTTGGAAGAGACCTTCAAGACCTTCAAGTCCCCATGCCCTAACACCACCTCAACTAAACCATGGCTCCAAGTGCCACATCCAATTTTTTTTAAACACATCCAGGGATGGTGACTCCACCACCTCCCAGGGCGGACAATTCCAGTACTTCACCACTCTTTCCGTGAAAAACTCTTTCCTAACATCCAATCTAAATTTCCCTTGGCACAGCTGAAGACAGTGTCCTCTCCTTCTGTCAGCTGCAGCCTGGAGAAAGAGACCGACCCCCACCTGGCCTTGCCAGCCTCACCTGGGGACCCAACACAATGACCCCCTGTCCACAGGCCCAGCTCAGCCCCAGGACTCCAGCCCTCACTGGGGCCATGTGCTGGCACACCCATGTGCAGCCCCATCCTAGCTCCCCAGAAAGCCCCACACCCGTGCTGCAGATAAGGTTATTTCTGATTCTGGATAGTACACTGGATAATTCTTTTACCAGCACTCAAGGTAGCTCCATCTCCAGTCCTGTCTCCTGCTGTTCACAGCTGGACTCCCCCAGACCTGATTCACCATGTTACCTTCTTTAGGCCTATCAGTGGGTCCGGACATTGTCACAGAATCACATTTAGGTTGGAAAAGACCTCCAGGATCAAGGAGTCCAACCTTTGAACAATTTCCACCTGGTCAATTAGACCATGGTACTGAGTGTCACATCATTTCTTGAGCACCTCCAGGGATGGTGACTCCACCACCTCCCTGAGAAGCCAGTTCCAATGCCCGACAGCTCTTTCAGCAAAGAAATTCCTCCTGATGTCCAACCTGAACCTCCCCTGGTGCAGTTTGGGACCACGTCCTCTTGTCCTGTCGCTGGTTGCCTGGGAGAAAAGGACAACCTGTTGTCACCAGGTACTGCAGCCCTGGGCTCTGGGGACACAGGGCCTTGCACAGCCCCTGTTGGCATCACCCTTGGTCACAGCCATCACCCCCACGTCCAGCCCCTCTTGGGCTGCTCCATTGCATCAGGTCAAGACAAAAACCACAAGAATTTGTGCTCTGGCCTGAATAACAAGGCCATGTAGAACATCCAAAACATCTTTCCCCCGACCTACTTGCACGCTGTGTATGGACACACATCCTGCCTGGCCACAGCCAGTGCTGTAGCAGGGAAAATGCTGCTCCTCCCAAACGTGCAAGAGAAGAGGCCAGACACTTGCTTCAAAGCACTTCACTGCTGCTTTCAAGGGCCTGCAGTCAGGAACCAGGAAAATCTGCGCAAAGAGAGGCAGGCAGGGCACAGGCTGTGGAAGTTCGGAGCAGAATTTCACTCCCTGACTGCTGTCACCACTCATGGATAAATGAGCTGGGCAACACAAGACACACAAAAAGCCCACTGGAAAGCACCAGCATACATGGGAAATAAATGGGTTTTTAGAGTGAAGGAAGAAAGAGGAGCTGATGTTTCAGAATATCTGCAGATAGTCAATTATTCATATGCCCTAATGGAGAGGGAAAAGAGCAGTATTTCCAGTTCAGCATCAGCACATACTGAAAGTGCTGTGAAAAACCACCAGAGGTGTGAAACAGCTGTCAGTAAGTGTGAAAGGCCAAGATTAAGCACCCCTCTCACCCAGCAGTCCTAGTCTAAGGATAGCAATCGTGAATCAGCCACTCAAAGCCCACAGAGGGCTTGTTCCAGGAAACCACCCTTCGAAAGGGCCAGGATGGTTTGGAAATGCACACAGACAAAACCACACCAACAATCTGCCCACAAATGGATATTAATAATCTACAGACCCCACATGCACAGGCAGACTGCTCCAAGCCTCCCTGGGTGTGGGGCTGGGAGCACATCCTCCCATTCTGCCTTCTCCAAAGGGGCAAACCACACTAACGGAGGAAACGGAGAGGAAGGAAACCTCCTCATACCTCCTCACAAAGGGCAAGCCCAAGAAAAGCAGGGGTCTATTTACAGTCTTCCAGAGTCCCTGCCCGCCAGATGGTCCCTTAGAGCTCCGTGGTGGGGCGCAGCTTAGGGCTGTGTTAAGACTCCCCAGGGCTGGGATAAGCCCGCAGCAGGAAGGAACCAGGGGATTGTGCCAAGTGCCACCAACACAAGACCACACTGTGTGAGGTGCAGATGACCTCATTTTCTGTGGAAGATGACATTAGAAGAGAGCCATGTGTTTTCAGGTGTGAGGTAAGGAAGAAGGAGATTATTTCTTACAGAAAAAAAAAAAAACAGCTAAAACAACAACACAAAAAAAACCCTAAACAAAGAAAACAATCCTGGGAAGTGCCCCTAGAAGGTTGTAAAAGATAGAAGCCAAGCTAACAACCCTTTGTTCTTCTGGAAATACCTTCCTCTGCCCGTAGCAACAGAACCAGGACTCCATATTGCCATCCTAAATTAAACATGGGCCCTATTGGCTCTCAGGAGGCCAGGATTTAAACTTCTTTGTTTTCATAAAGCAAAAAAATACACACTTGCAGAAATCACTCTCTTCTGATTCATTTCCTCTGGCATTGTATTGTTAAGTTGCTTAAACAAAATACTCAGTTTTCTCCTCTTCCTCCCCCTTTCCTCTCCTTCAGGGCCACATTTTCCCCCAGCTGGGACAAAGTCTAACTTTCTAAATAAGCCATTACTGTAGCTAATAGCCTAGAGGGAGAAAAGCCCCCTTGTGAACCCTGAAAACGCTGTGTATTGGCTCTTGTAAAGCAGACAAATGAAAGCAGGAACACATGTTAGACATTAGAGGCTCAGATTTTGATGGTAGGCTGCTACAGCCCAACCTTCAATTAATTTCCCCTCTGCTCCGTTGGCTTCTCAGGTTTTCTGAGCTTCAGCCATTAAATCTGGGTTTACATCACTCAGGTGCCGAAGGTTGCCTTCTAGGTGGAAGGAAGGAGCTCCTGACCACACAAGCCCCATTCTCATGCTGGCTTCTTTAGCATTTCAAGAGATAAATGGAGAGAGTCTCAGGGACAGACTGTTAAAGAATGTGGCCACATAGCATTTATTACCACAAAAAAAACCAAACCCACTCAGGTTCTGGAGCCATGCATCTCCTGAAAGGAACCAATTATCTGATTGCTAGGCCTGGTTTTAAGAGAGGAACCTATAACGTACCTATGTTCCTTGTTAGACCCAGTTAAACTGCTGTGGGCAAAAGAGTAGAAAACAGGAGGGGAAAAAAAAACTAGCAGTAAATTTACTATACTTCTCAAGCCAACAAAAGAAAATGTTTCATTTGCAATCTATTGCTTCCCAAGGAGTAAATACAGACACATGAAAATCATGTAAAACTGTTCAGACCACACCTTTCAACAAATCACCTACAAATCAGCAGTAGGCTTTCACCCCAGTCCTTAAAAATGCTTTTATTCCTTGTAGCCCTGTCCTGTGCAGCATCACTTGCTTTTTAGATGAAGGGGTGGCTTGTCACCACACACACATATCAGCCTTAATATTCCATTACTTTTTAAAGAATTATCTCACGTGTCACCCATCTTCTCCGTACAGAGGTGCAAACTACACAGTCTTCTTCTCACAATAGGTTGTGGAAACACGTGAGGATAAAAAAAAAACAACCAACCACCAAAATAAATGTAGGATTGAATTATAAAAACAAAAAAAAAAAAGTGGGGGGAAAAAATTGGGAGTTCTTAGATAACCTTTCATTCATGTAAAAGCATCTTTGTTTATGCAGCAATACCAGATATTAACATTCCAAGAATTATCTTTTAATAACAAGCACTGGCTATTTGTTTTACACAGAAAAAAAAAATCTGTGTGATATTTATTGTTGCTGAAGAATGGAAATTCTACTCCACTGAGAAGCAATTGTGCTCATTATTATGACACACAAATACATATGATATGAATTATATCGAGTAGCAGGCTGAGGTGAATCATTGCTCTTTCCTGCTGCCTCAGAGCTTTAGCTGGGGCTAAACTGCAGGTAATAGTTTGTGCTTCAGATGGAAACACCCTGCTGGAGCGAGAGCAAGCACCAGCACGGATTCAGAGACAGCCTAAATGCTCTGTGTAGTGTCAGAAGCTAATCCCACCTCTGCAGGGAAGGGCTAGGGGGAAAATAGCGTCAGCACCGGAGAGGGCACGCTCAAACTTTCTGGCTGATGAGATTCCCAGAGCTCCTCAACATGTGCTGGGCAGTTACATCATGCACATGGCTCTGGTTCCAGCAGCCTGCTTAATACATCAAGAGCTGCTGTGGAGAGGCAGAAGAGAGAGCAAACTCCTCATCAGAGTGACCTCAGTTAATGCTGCAGCCAAGTCTGTGAGGTTTGGATCCAGAACACCTCCCAGCATCCAGATCTAGAGCCCTAGGTGCTGCCATTACAGAATGAGGGGCCAACAGAGGCAATAAATATACTTTTAAAAAGTCAAACTTCAGCTCTGACCACGGCCCTCATGCACAAAACACAATATGCTTTGATCTGTGTCCATCTCTGCTCAGTACAAGAACAGTTCAGCCAGCAGCACAGGACTTGAGCAAGACTGGCAAAGATCTTCCCCTTCATGCCAAGGGAAACACTTCTTGCCTGTGGCATTTTCCACCCACACATTAATCCACCTCGCTTCATGTTTGAAAATAAAAAGAAGAGGAAAAAACCCCATCATCATTCAATAACAGCAACATCAATTCACCAGGGGAAACAACAAAGGCAGGGGAACACAGGGAGGAAATGTTTATACATGCATAGGAACGGCCAAGAAAACCAGCTAAAGAAAAGACAGAAAATAAGCAAATCCCGCCCTGCCCTGCTCACCCCGCACCTCCAGCTGCAAACCAGCCAGGACTTTGTGTCAACCTGGTGCAGGTGCCAAAACTTTGTCCTGGCAGCCATCCAGGGGTTTTTGCTGCTCAGGACGGAGGGACAGCAGGGATGGTTAAAGCTGCCACGCCCTGCTATTTGCTTTGCCAGCTCCCCAGGGTTTGCTGCTAATAGCCACAGTCCCAGTGCACCAGGCTGCTCTTCCTCTCAAGTAATTTTGTTTCTGTCACTGAGAACTTTCCATTTCTCACTGCTCCTCTCAAATGGCTATATCCTCCTCCACACAGAGCAAGCACCTTGGATTTGGAGCATCCCCCACCAGGCAACCACACCCTTGCTGACACCCATTCCAAGGTGGCAGGCAGTCCCGCTCCCCTGAATGCTTCCTCTGGGAAAGGATAATACACCTGAACAGGTCACAGGCAGCAGAGCTCATTGTCTGAGAACTGTACTTCTGCCTCGATGCAGAATTACAGACTCCAGGAACAAAATTGTGCTTCTGCGTTTGTGTTGTATTTTGGAAATACCAAAAGGGACAGAGAGGGAGGGGAAAAGGGTCACAGAGAGGTGGAACACCTTATGGAAACAGGAGTGATGAAGGAAACCCTTTTGCTCTGCCAGAGCCAGCTCCTACCCAAGTCCACAACAGAAGTGGCGGGGGGGGAAAAACAACCACAAAAAAACCCTATAGAACCCCAACACCCCCCCCCATTTGTCTGTGTTCCATTTTCACATGCAATATATTGCAAAAGACCAATCCCATTTTATCTAGCAGCTTGCAGCATTAGCATTAACAGCCAGCTCTTTCCTTCACACGTGCTGCTTCTGCACTCTGCACACAGCCTGAAGTCGTGTTCTCGGTGTTTCTACACCTGAAGGCACCTGGAGCAAAACCAGTTACTGATGGGTTTTGCCACAGAGGACGTGGAAGAGCAGAATGAAGGTGTCCTGTGTTCGCAAGAGCTGAACCAGTGACTTCCCAGGGCTGTTTATGGCGACAAGACAGCACCGAGGAGCAGTGAGACTCAGCTTGTACCCCCTGTCTGAAGGAAGACTCCAGTAGCCTTCTGTCGGTTTCTTTATTCTGTGCACTTTTGATATCCCCGTGTTCATGCAAGGTGTTAAACCCAGCAAATGCTGATCGTTGCCTTTGCTGCTCCCACTCAGATCATTAACTCAAAGTCAACGCTCCTGCTTTTGGCACCAGCACAGGTCCCGTGCCTCCGAGGGGAGGTTGGAGCCTTCTCACTCTGCATCAGCTCCTTTGCAATGTGCATTCAGAAACAGAATTCCTGTCTGCCCGCTACTAGAAAACAACAGGTTTCCTAATCAACGAGTTCGGCTCTCATCTCACCTTGCGCAATTTTAAGAGTTCTCAAACACACAACAAGCCACACACAAAAAAAACCCCAAAAAGCCCCTAAGCAGTTAGTGACATGACTCCTGCACTGCTCCCATAGAGAGTCTCCTAAAGTGAAGGGCTATAAAAATGAAAATAAATAAAAGAAAATAGTGCATAGGCTGTGCCAGAGTAAGCTTAAAAGGCAAATGAACTTACTTTAAAATGAAAAGCATTCCCTGACACAAGATGATCCTAAGAAATATTCACATTTTCTTCCCAGCAGCCTCTTGTCCATCTACACAAAGAACCAAAGTGACAACCATTACCAGAGCATTCAAATACCTTATTTTAGTTTGCAGCCATCCAAGCCAAGGAGTAGCTCACTTTTAGGCAGAAAACAGATATCCTAAATACAGAGCACAGGAATTCACGTTGTCCTCTGGCCAAGTCAGTCCCTGCCACACATCCAGGCACAAGGGGAAAGCAGAGCTATCATTGTTCCAAAGATGTCAATGGCATTTTAAAAACAGCTTACAAAACACTTGTGTGAGGACTTGGGTCAACACAGCTTTCCACGACCTTCATTTCTTGCAGAAGTCATCAATATTCACTTACTAATGAGAACTCGTGGCCTTACAATTGGCTTTTCCCTTCCCAGCTGTGCTCTACAGCTGTTCTTGCTTGCCCAGGGATAAAGAGATGGAGGGAAATACTCAGGTCTCTAGAGGGCAAAGTCAGAAACCTAAACATGGAACCACTCCTTCTCCTTTTGTTGGGCTTTCATTGTCAGTGTCAGGAGCATCTTATGGATCAGCAAGGTGACCACCAAAACACACACAGGGCTTTTTGTCTTGTGACTTTGACGCCATTCTCTCGAGTGTCTCTCTAATACAAATGCTAATTTATGCTTTGCTTGTTCTTTTTGAATTCATGCACAGGAAAGATTTCTCTTGCCAAATTGTTATTTTCGTGGTTTCATCAGAAAAACAAAAGCAGACTAAATGGAAAAGTTAACCCTGACGTTTCAGGAGGAAGGCTTGAAAACCTGAACCTGGCAATACTCATTCCAACCAAAATAGTTCCAAATACACAGTTTTTGTCACAATATTTGCAGCTTGACTTAGTGATATTCCAAGGACCTCTCTTTCATTTCCCCTTGACCTCAGGATTTCATTCTTATGTGTATTTTCTTAAAAAAAAACCAAAAAACAAACCAACCAAACAAAAACCAATACCACATTATCTCAACTCTCTTCATCCTCTCCCATTGTCCCTTCACCTTCAGCTCCTGTGCATCAACTGTAGTAAGTTAACTGGCTGCAACCAAAAATCTCAGCAGGGAAGAAGTTCTTCTCATTTACCAGACTGATAAAGGCATTTCCAGGACTAACAAGAGCTTAAACACTCCTCAGTCCTGCGGGGTGGGAAGTCGTCAGTCCAGGTGGAAGCATTCCCACCATGCTCACCAGGAACAAGAATTAATATTAAAACACTTTTCAGTAACATAAGTACTGACAGACCCTTTAAGGAAAAAGCTCTAGAACTCAGTTTAAACAGTAATCTAGCCCTGAAAGCTTGCAGCATAAGGCCATTAGCAAGATCTACAAATCTCAGGCAAAACTTCTTCGCAGAATTATAAACCACTTAGCAAACACTAATTAATTAAGCATCACATCACCTTCCAAACTAAACAACTGAATTCACCACGGTAATACATTGGATTTTCCTGCCTGCACTTCAGGTTGTTCAAACAATTTGCTTTCTCATTTTCCTCAGAGAGAACACCTGCTCTTCCCTTAGCAACCACTGCAGTGAAACCCACTGGAGATACAGGGGTCTGCAGACATTTTGAATCAGTGAGTGAAAAAGGGATTCTCACCTTTTACCAGCTCAAAATCCAGCATTATTTTACCCCCATCAGCAGGTGGGCTCCAGGGAAGTAATACTGCACGCTGGCCATAAAGGTCAATCTATAAAAGATGTGGCCGGAACAGAAGATACGCTCCCCAAAAAAGCAGGTTTCCCATTACCCCACTCACTGTGGCATTAGCTGATAACACAGAGAGGCTGAGAGCACACAGAGAAGATTCCTTCTCAGTGCAGCTGAACACAATGATCAGCTCCATTTACTGCCAATGATCAGTCATGGCTTGCTAATGGACATTCAGCCTGCTGGATGAGGCTAAGAGTAGCCCAAAATACATATACTGTGGATTTCAGGTCCTAAGCAACAGCTATTTAGTGCTGCAAGTCAGTTCCTATTGGGCCACTCGATTTATTAAAAGAAATAGAGCCACAAGCAACCCACTCCCGAGAAGAAGAAAGTGCCAAGGCTCTTTAAGTGCACATTTTAGCAGTGAAGGAACATCAAAGCATCAGAATGGAGGTGTCAGTTCCTTCCTTTCAGACAGCACTGCAGAGTGAAAGAGTTTAAGTTCACACAAAGGAAGAGCTGCATGCCTAGGGAAGCCACTGGAGCCATGGCTTCCTTAGCACCTCAAGAACTCCAGAAAAGCAGCTAGAGAAGTCTCCTTGGACAAAAGGGCCTGGACCTGGAGAGCAACGCTTCCCCCAGCCCTAACAATTTTCCTCCTTCCTGCAGTAAGAGCACATGCACCCCAAACAAGGCTGAATTCTACATAGAGTGTTAAGTCATCTTGAACTATGTCTATTCAAAAGATACTTAGTTAAAGCTTATTTACGCATTCTTCTTGCAAGGGACCTGTAACAAGTCACCCGTGAACAAAATCGAGAAGTGTCAGCACATGCCCTGTGACACAAGGCAGCAGCACCTACTCACTGCGCAGATACACCTCTGGAAGCAAGCACACAAAGCAAGAGTAACTTTACACTCAGGCAAAATCATCCCATATCTTATATCGCCAGTGTTATTAAGGTGTGACATACTCACAGAGAAAACATCCAAAAAAAAGCAGCTTCACATCACAACCAGACTCCAGGACCAGACAAAGGCCACTGACTCTCTCTACCTCAAAGGCAACACTACACAGCCCAGCACAAGGGAGGACAAATAAATCTCTACCAGGTGCCTCAACAGGTGTGGCTGATTAGCAGTTAGGCACAGCGGCTGAATTTGGGCCAGCCAGCACCAAAGATGGCTTAGTGAGACCCGGCAGTGCAGAGATGCAGCTGACAAAAGTGGTGAGAAAGCCTCGAGCAAAACTGTGCACTCTGGGGAGCGTCCTGTACCCTAGCATTTAAGAGTGTGGCCGTTTAAACACTCTCTAGCACCGCTGCAGCAGTTCAGTTCCATTAGTCTGTGCTCATCTGCTTTCGGAGGAAAGTCAGCTCTGTGGCAACAACAGCACGGTCAGGAGGCACTGAAGATGCCTGTTTTTAAGGGCAAGGTTACTTTTTGGACCTGTGAGCAATTACCTCTTTGAATTTCCACCTAGGTGCTAGAGTTGCAGTACTTGGTCCTGTATTTTCAGTCGCTGGAAAAACTCTTTCTTGTGCCTGATGTTTGGGGGGTGGAATTAGGAGAAATAAACTGATGTTGGTTTTGTTTGTGTGTGTGGTTTGGGGTTTGTGTTTGTTTTGGGGGTTTTTTTAAGGAATCAATTCCAGTGAATAATGTGAAAGCAGGAATCACTAGCATTGGGAAGTGGAGCAGGCATTGAAATTTTGGGTGACCAGTGTTGCTTTATCTCTCAGATACCCCAATTTGGGTCTGTCACGGTGGCAAGGGGCAGGATAAGCAGCTCTCTATCACCTTCCAGCATCCCGGCTTCTCCCAGTGCCTTTTGCATCCTGTGTCGGTGAAAGCAGGATGTCACTCAGCGAGGCTTTCCAGCCCTCGCCTCGGTGAGCCCTGTGCGGCTCTGTTAGCCCGCAGGTTAGTTTCGATGGCTGATAAAATAGACGTGCTGCAAAAGCAGCGGTCTTTGCCGTTCTTTGAGAACGCACCAATTTGACTGCGCAAGGAGACAAAGAGTAAAAGAAAACAAAGTGGGTGCAAAGAGATCCTCCCTTCTTTGTTTCTTAACAAATCTGCTGGAAGCACTCACTTGGCTGAGAGGAACATCGTTGTTTGCATTAGGACCCTCTTAAGTCACCGCTCCTTTGCTCTGAAAAGATGCCGAGCCATTGTTTTCCCCCTCTCTGAAACCGGTGCTGGGGGGCACTGTCCCTAAAGTGACTCTGGAGGAGCCTTTTGACTTCCTGGCTCAACTTCTGGCAAGCAAACGACTTGCTGCAGGGTGGCAGCCCCAGTCTAAACTTCTGAAGAAATGTAGTTACACCGAACCTCAATTCAGCGAGGACTGAGTCCTCTCTCACCAGACTCAAGCTCTTCTTTTGGGGAGCAGCAGAGAGACAGTCACAGTATAAACAAGTTATACATTGTCACTGAGGATTAAAAACTGCTGCTCGTTTGATTTTAATTTAAATGAACGGAAACTTTAGGAATTAAGAAAAAAAAAAGCCTGAGGATCACAGATTTTGGCCCAAGATCTTTCCCAATTTCAGTGGCTAAATGGTTGAATACACACTGCGAAAAGACGACTGTGTCAAGTAATGCAGCTCATTGCTATATAGAATATCTAAGCAAAGGAATGATTCAGATGTTGAAGGTGCTACAGAGGCAAGTTCACTAGGTAGGATTTGATTAAATCCCTATTTTGCTTCTTTTTCTGAAGGAGGGGGGGGAAGTGTTTTCAAATAAGGAGACATTTTTCTCAGAAGTCATCTGGTGTCTCCAAACACTTTTGGAAAAAAATCTCTGCTTTGTAATAGAAAATCATAATTTATCTTCCACTGAGCTCTGCTGTAGGAGAATTTGTTTCTAGCCTTGTTCTTGTACAGCAGAGAATTCATAATTCTTCATTTCTGTTATTCTTAACACTGTCTGTGTACCAAACTAAATTCTTCATTTTCCTGGTATCCCTACCCTTAAGTACTCTCGGTAGGAGCACAACTGCTTATCCAGCCAGTGCCTAGCCACAAAGCTTAAATATATTTGAAACTCTTTCAGGGTTTCTAGGTGAAATGAAACATTGCCATTGCAAAAACAATTCTTTCCAAATGCTGCAGAGTGCCATCACACAGTGAAATTGCTGTTATTGCACACAAGCACCAGGGAATATTCACACCTGATGCCTACAGAAAGCTCAGGATGTGTAGAAATGCCCGGGGTTATGCTGGTACTGGATACTTCAACACCCTGCTCGATGTTCTTGAAGTCCCAGGACATTCAGCAAACCTGGAGGAAACTCTAGATGACTTGTTGGCAAGCAAGAGGCTTACAAATTTCAAGAGGCTTTTGCTCTTCTATTTTTTTTTTTAAATAAGTATGCAAGGACCAAACAGCCAACATGCAAGAATTTCATATTTACCTAGAAAAGCACAGGAGGTACAAGGCAACTCCTAGACAAAACTGCTGGTGACCCAGCCCAGGTGACGGCTGGAGTCTCAAATGAGCGACGTTTTTGTACCACACCAGTGCTGTTGATTCTACAGGAGCTGAGCTGAATTCTTCCTGTGTCACCCAGAGCAAATGCCCCCTGACTCTGGAGCAAAACCTGCCTGATCAGTGTCTGAAGGATGCAGCCCTGGGGTACATGGTTCACTGCTACTGCCAATTAACTGAGAAAAACATCCCCATCACTGACTGGGTTCCCACCGCATCGTTATTAACCTTTCCAGGCTTTGCCTCTGCCCGGAAGGCTTAACTGAGCTGGAGAGGCTGTGTGCTAGGCAGGGTCTCAGCAAAGAGAGAGCATCTGTCTGCAGGAGGCAAAAGGCAATACCTGCAGGAGCAGGGCAAAACAACCCCACGCAAGCGTGTTATGTTCTGCCCTGGGCGCTATCCATCAGAACGCGCTATCTTCCCCCGGACTCAGAGAGTAGGTGGCCAGATTTACATCCCTCTCTTTCACATGGAAACTGCTCAGGTCATCAAAGGCCAGCTGGCTGCAATCACAGGAGATACTTTTTAGTCAAGCCTACAATGTATGCAAAAGGTAAAAATGCTTGTTGGCACCCCAGCCCAAAAAGAAATCACAAATAGAAAAGGAAATAGGGTGTAGAAAATTGCTACATTTCTAAACCCTAATTTTTAAGATTTTGCTTCCAGCCCTGGAGAACTGCCAGGTTACTTCACAATGCATTTTTTTCCTTGGTGTTTTGCTTTCCTATTATCAGGTGCTAAACTGGCTGGGGTTCCTGCTTGCCTTTCACACAACAATCTTGGGTCTTTGAAGTAATAATACTCATAAAAATGCTCTCAGATGTTGCACAAATAACCATGTCGTGTTTGCCAATTATACCCTACTTGTCTGTTGTTAACAAACCATGCAATTTCTAGTTTCCTGCAATAAATTCAAGTATAATTATCTTGTAATCTTGCAGGTATAAATGTAATTAAACCAGGGAATCATAGTAGTAATTACCAGGTAGATACCAAAGACACTGTGCTGATCCCAAATCCTTCTGTATGACGCTAATCATGTCACATGGTATTTGTATTTCTTTGATAATTTCCTTAATATCTCTGAGAACAGCCATGTGAAACTGATTATCTTGTACATTATTAACTGGGGCCTCCAGTTTAAATTGACTCTCCAGCTTGCAAGGCAATCACAAATCTTACATGAGACAGAGATGTGACAATTTCATTCCTAGATAACAATGCAAATGTGAGACCAAGCTATGAATAACAATTGGAGTCGATCACACCAAAGTAGTTTCATGTAAAATTGCATTGCTTGGTGATTTTTCTGAGATAACAGAGATTCCTATGCCCTGCATCAGCTTCCTGTCAGGAAACATCATCTGCCAAACTTCCTGCTTGCCACAGTGGGGAAGAAGAAGACAATATAACATTTTCTTTACCGGGATCATTGCATGGCAATGGACATCTGTGGGGAACTGCTTCCAGCTGGGCAGGAAAAACAGTGAACTAACAGCAAAAAGGGATGAGAAGAGACAAATACAATGAGGAGAACAAGTTCAAAACACGTGAGACCTCTGAAAACAATTCACCTGGACATCCCTCCATTTTCTAGCACAGTGTGAAACTGAGACCAGCATGACCTGGTGGATGCTCCTGTACTTTCTGAAGACAGAACTGTTCAACAAATAATTTGCTTTCTAAAGCCCACAGAAGGATTTGTGTTTCACAGGGAAAAATGAGGAGTTCTCAAACACACGCTAAGGTACAGCAGTGACATATTCCTAATAGGCAAAGCCAAAAGGTCAGAGTTGTTAGGGGATGTGCACCTCTCGTAGAGGAAGGACAGAAGGTGAAGGCCCAGTGCATCAAAAAGCTTTTGCTTGTGCAAATGCACACATGAAGGCAGCAGTTTTGCCTAATTGTTAACAGAAGTTCTGCTGGCTTTTCATCTCCCTGGAGCTCATTCCCACTTCATCTGCTAATATAGCGAGTTATATTGAATTGATTGTCATCAAAGTTTGCTGATCAGGAACCCAGTTTTTCAAGCTGGCAGCAAGCCTGGAGTATGGATTTGTCACAATAAGGAGCAAGGCTGGGATACTTTGAATAAACATGGGCTCCCCTGGTGCAGGGCCAATTTGTCAGCTGAATATGAGAAGTGTGGTTATGGGTATTAAATGCCAGAACACTAAAAGTTTGGAGACTCCTGAGAACCCTACCATGAGCCAGCTCCCCTCTCCTGTGTGCCTAAGCAAAGCAGGAGAGATAAAAACACTGGCTGGCATTTGTATTTCCAAAGCATTTCCGTGCAATTTAATAATATTTGTAATGCGTTCGGCGAATAAGCTGTGGCGAATTTCAACAAACTCTTTTGTACCTGAGCAAACCTGAGCTCCCAAAGGGACTGGAATTAAAGGCTGGAGCAAAGCAGGGGCAGCATTGCTGTGGGCAATGGCACAGCCCTGCTGCCCACTGCTTGTTTGCGCTGCCAGGCTGCTGCCTGCACTTCCCACTGGGAAAGAGGGCTCCCGGGACACAGGGCAGCTATTACTGCTCTCTGGGATGAGGCAGAGGAGGCAGATTCCTTTTTCAGGAGACCCAGATTGGCTGGCAACCGGACAACCAGCTGGATTTTAAGGGCAGCATGGCTGACTCAGGGTCAGGGCAAGGGTGGACACGGGGCTCTTCAGCTGGCCAGTGGTTCTTGTTCTGTTCCAGCACTGCCAAGTTTGGTTTCTTACCTTCATCATGATGTCCCTGTTTTGCTGCCTATGCTGTCTTCCTGGCAAAACCCAGCAGCATGGAAGCTCCCCTTCAATCCCTCAGCTTCCACAGGCTTCCTGCCACCGTCCCTGAGAGAGGCTGCGGTGCCTTCATTGTTCGACAGAGCTCCTCCACCCTGAGTATGCACAAAATCCAGCTTTATCCAGTGATGGGCTGGGATTTCTGTCATGTAGGGACTCGGGTTTATGCCCTACGAGAAGTCCCCCTCACTCCCTGAGAGCTGCTGCCCCAGGTGTGACTGCAGCCATGCTACAGCCACATTTATCACCTCAGGGTGTGCCCTCTCCTCTTGGTCCTGGCATGGTTTGGGGAGGACCTGCCCTCAACATTGCTCTGCTTAGCTGAAAGAAGACTTCTCTGTAGGGGGAAGAAAGGAATGACAGTCTGTAGGAAACTGTGGGTTGTGCTCTGTAAAAGGCAGCAGAGAACAAAGCTGGTTTGGAGTAGGTTTTCTCCGGGGCGTTGTAATGGCCGCTGATGGCTTCTCTCCACTGGCCACCAGTGACTGCTTTTTGTCAGGACCCGCAAACACCTCACTCTCTAAATGGTTTGAGTGCTGGATGAAGGACTCCTCTGCCTGGGGAAAGTGAGGATGTGTGGCCACTCATCAATCCCACAGGATAATGTAGCAAAGTTAAGCTAGCAGGACAACGCCTGCTGCCTTCATAGCGTCTCAGCCCCAGCCCCGCTGTGGCAAGTTGTGTGACTGATGGGGTGTAAGGTCCAGCTCCTCTTTCTCTCCTGACACCCAAACTATCCAAGCTGCGAAGTTTTATATTGCACTGCATCGCTTTGCTGCAGCCTTCCATGCTTGGCCCAAAAGAGCCCTATGCCCCCTAATCCAAAGCTGAAGATTGGGCTGTGACCCCAGCTAAGGATGAGACTGCTTAGCTCAGCACAGAGACTTCTGTCATGTCCCCAAAGCAACCCTCTCTTGTTCTTCCTTCCCATGTGGGGAAAAGCTAAGTCTCCCTTGTGCTTCAAAAGCACACTTATTAAGCTCTCTGAACAAGCACAGCACAAATCCTGCAACATGGACTTTCACTGGTGTCGTGCAATCATTGCTAGTAGTAACTAGCCAGGCCTAAAGCACATCATGTTCCCCACAATCATCAAGCAAGAACGGCTCTCTGCTGCAAGGTAGAGTCTTGTTTCACTTTGAACAAAATCCTTCCTCACTTCTAATATAAAACTCTCCAGAGGAGAGAAGGCAGAGCTTTCTCTGATGTAGAACAGCTGCTCCAGCTCATTGATTCATGTGGGACACCCAGAAACCTGCACAATGGTGCTTTGTTACAGATGCTGTAACACAGGCTGTTAAAAGCAGTCACAACACAACATTAGCACCTCAAAGCCTAGAGAACCAGGGCAGTGCAGAGAGCAGAGTGGTAAAACACAGATTGAGAGAGAAACCCTTCTCTGAACAAACGACAAACTAAACTTGCAAGGCAGAACACCACATGGAGTTATCTTGACGTTTAACTGGAGGCCAGCTGAGGTAGAGTGGAGAAAGATTTTCCCCAGGAACACATGAAATGAATTTTGTTGCACATACTGGGTCTTCAGCTAATGTTCAGTGATCTCTTGTGAATTAGATGCAAGATGCAAGCTTACTCTCGCCTGAAAAATAAGAATATAGAACAAAACCTATGTCTTCAAGCACTGCTAGCGAGTGCTGCCACCCTGACATCCGTGACTTCAGTGCTGCAGCAGAACTCACGAGGTACTGATGCCACTGCCTCAATGTATTTGCAGAGAAGGTGACATTCACCCTTAAGCAGAAGGGTCTGGGCACCACATCTTACTCAAGCCTTCAAAAGACACTCCAGCTGATACACAGAAGTTGAGAATGAATCGTACTCCAAGACAGCAGTGCATCAATACCAAAATCTTGATCTACCAGCTTTGTTCCTCCAAAGGAACCCCAAAACCCCATGAGGTCAAGAAGCAGATTTCACTCTTGGCTAGGTGTAGCTGTGAGGATTAGAACATGATGACAAATCTAAATCCTGATGAAAAACTGCCAGAGGCCCATAAGGCTGCCAAAGTACAGCAGGCAGGCTTTCACATAATTGCAAGTCTTCCTTTCTCAAATGCCCAACCTGATTGACCAATTAAAGTGTTTAATTCTCTGAGAAGGAGTCTATCATTAACTGTAATTTGTTCTAGTCTCACCAGTCCTTTCATGGCTGCCTCTGGTGAAAGAACCATTATGTATGATCTCAATCTCCATATTATAATGTGGAATTTTTGATAGTTTGCTATAAATAGGAATTGATTCATAAGGAGAATAATGAATTCATTGCTAGTCCTTTACCAACTACTTAATGACTGTCAAGATACATTAAACATCCTTAGCCCTACACTGGGGCCTGAGTTTATTCTTGGCTAACACATCTGACTGTATTATGCACTCAGTGAATTAATGCCAGGTGAAAAATAGTCTCAGTGAAAACACATTTTAGAGTGCTTTATTTCATCATAAATATTGACACTGATCATTATAAATGCCTTCCAGATGAGGCAATAAATAGAAAATCTATCGTCATTGAAAAGAAAGAGAAAAGAAAAACCCAGAACAAAATAAATAAACATAACCCACCCCCAAACCTAAAAAAAAACAAAAATGAAAACAAAACCAAACAAAAAACCCCCGAAACCAAAAACCAAACCAAAGCAACAACAACAAAACCAAAATGCCAAACAAACAAACAAAACCCCCAAAAATAAAACCAACCCAGTCCAGCATATCATGTTATCACCACGCTCTCCTGGGTATTCTTACCTGAAAGACCCCGACACCATGCTAGGCCCTGTGCAAGTTACAGGCACTTCTTAGGCTGTACTGCTTGCTAGGTGATTGACAACACAGTAAAAATCCACTGATATCTTTGATTTTCTCAATCCTCACTTCCATGCCATGCCCACGCACCAGTGTCATTCCCAAAGTGTACTGACAACTGCATTTAACTTCAAAATAACAGCAGGAGTTGCTCAAGGCTCACTAGCCCCTGCTCTTGCCCAGCCTCTCTTCACAGAAGCAGCTGCAAAGATTGAGCCCAGGCTCTGAGAGCACACACAAGCTCCTTATTTCTTCTGCTATTCAGGTGTTCCCAGGGCTCACAAGTCCTCAGGGAAAGGTGGTCAAAAAACCCTAAGATCTCGTCATTGCAATAGGGAGAGCCCAAATGCACAGGAACATTATTTTTGGAGGCTGTGTGTCTCTCACACCAGCGTTCCCTTCCAGCTCTTGCACTTCCAAGACCCAGGGAGGAGTGCCTGTTATGCTACAAAAACATGAATCCATGGTTTGTATTTTCAAAGGAAACTGAGTAGAGCCAGGCACCGTGGTCCTACAGGGAAGGTCTGTGATGTCCAATTACACCACAGAACATTCCCTGGCATGATGCATATTGGCACTGGGAACAACCTGGAGGCTTCTCTGCAATTGTTTGTGAATTCAGCGTGAGCTCTCATTACCTGTTACATGCACTGGGTGCATATAGTGAGTTAATTCAACAGCAAGGGAGGATGGATGACTGCAGTCCAGATTAGCCTCTCAATACACCTCCAGGATTACTAAAGTCTAAATTGTTACCTTCTCTTTTTCTTTTCTCCAGTCCCTTTAAATAGGCCAAGAATGCACAGAGGGATGATAAAGTTCGTGGATTACCTTCACAGACATTTCCTAAGAGAAAAGGGAACCTGCCCAAACTTTAGAGTCTGAAACAAATGGGAAGCTAGAATTAGCTGAAGAAGCCATTTTCTAAAGGAGTTAAGGGACTGAGGCACACTCTCCTGAAAGCAGCTTGGTGTTTTTTAGTGGAAGTGACTGCTGCAGCCAGAAAACTGCTCCAGGAAACTCTGCTTGGACCATTCCTGTCTTTTCTTGCAGGAGCAATGCCAGCCCTACCTGACCTGCCTCGTGTCTGCTCATGTTCAAGCAGGGCAGCTGAACCCACCTCTGGCCTGTGATTTCTCTTCTGGGATCCAAGCATTTTTCCAGTTCCTAACAACGCAGTGGAACCTGGTTCCTCACATTTCTTCTAAGGTCCCACTTCCTCAGGTAAAAACAGCATCAAATCTGGGCAAAGAACATGTTTTTGTGACTCCCATATACTCACACAAATCCCTGAAATACATTTTCTGCTGTGGCACCTGGTCTCCCACTGATCATATCAAATTAAACTTATCCTTGCAATTTTTAATGAAATTAATCCGTAACATGGCGCAGACACTTGAAGCTTTACATCGGTTCAATAAATTAGGAAGAGGCGGAATGACAAGCCTTGGAACCTGCAGAAAAATATATGTAGAGATTACCAGTCCAAGAGAAAGGGAAGTCTTTAGTCAATATTCCTGAGGCAAAAGTATTAAGGTATATATATTACCATGTATATATCATATTATGTACCATAATGAGCTGGCACAGCTTGCTGGCAAGTCACACTAAAAACACACACATTAAGAACAGCTGTCTCAGTTTTTTGGAGCACTCATCTTTCCCCAGATGCATTCACTAACCAGCAACAATCCAAAACCTGTAATCCTTGTAAATTAACACTATTTGCTAAATTAGAGATTATCATATTCAAAATAGGTTCTTTCCTAGCTATGACAGGCCCCATGTCCTACAAAAGCTGCTTGCATATAACAGCAGTGCAAATAGGAAGAAAAGACTGGAAATCCAATTATTTAAATCCTGATTCAAATGAGGCTGAGGAAGCCACAGCAATAAATCACCTCAAAGCACAAAATACACTTTTATGGAAAACCCAGGGTGGGTAAAGCAGCAGGAGGGAGTATGAAAATAGACCCTTCCTGGTGCCCCCCAAAGAGGAAATTTATACAATAGGCAGATAGGGTCTGATGTTTACACAGGTACTGGAGCATGATGTGTTCCAGTTAAGCCCAACTGCTATTTAAAATGCCCAGTGACTGTTTGTGTTAAAAGGACTCTGATTGCCAAGTGCCATTTCTCTGATGGAGGACAGGAAGGCTTCAGTAGCATCATTTACATTTCCCTCTCCTCTGCATCCCTTCTTAAAGGAACTGTTCAGTAGACAGCAGCAGAAGAGAGACATACAATTAATAATAAATGATATTCCTCACAGTCTCAACAGCTTGGTCTGCAGCAGAATCTTTCCAGAGGATGTTTAAAACCAAGGACCATCAACATTTTTCATCAGCTATACCATTATCAGGCTGGTTCTCTATTCCAAGGATAAAGACTATTCCCAATACCGGAGCTGTCTTGGGAGCACTGATGAATGTCATTCTTCCTGCAGAGGGATGGGAATGGACAACAGGCTCAGTCATGAGAGTGGATGTCAGGGAACAGGACACTTTGGGGCTCTGCCCCCAGACCTCATTTGTCTGAGCCCCAGATGTCCTATTGATATGACAGAAATAAGAACTAGAGCTGTGCTGAAAGCTTACGGAGCCTAAAAGAAACCTTGGATAGAACAGATGCTGTTTGCAAGAAAATTCCTATTTCTGTATCAATGTTTGGGCTGTTTGTAATAAAAAAATCACACAAGCCAGATTTTATTATTGTTATTATTATTTCTCATTTTTGGCAATGAAAATCCAAAGCTTTTCAATGAAGTTCAAGGGAAAAATAAAAACTATCTTCCTTCCCTAAAACCTTGTTTCAGTTTTGTGGAATAAAGAATCGACAACAATAGGAAAGTAAGACTTTGACTAAACCTAACGAATCCTACTGGTCACAGAGAAACACTTTGGGTGAAAGGCAGCATTTAAGAGCCAAATACTGTTACGGATCAGCTCTCTCTTGACAGCACAGCTATGCTGAAGTCGTGGTCCAGCTGACAGCATCCTGACTTTCACAGGTCACACAGGTGCAGACAAGGTCAAGCTGTGTTGAAAGCGCATAAAAGTCCCCCGTTGAAGCATTTTTCTCCCACTTACACAGGCAAGTTTAAAGTGAGCTGTGTCAAGGTTAAATGACTATTTAGCTAGAGCCAGTGACTCAGACATTAAATCAAATGGAGAGCCTCTGGTACCTAAAAACCTTTCTTCGTGATGGTCAAGGAAACCATGTCAGTCCCCTACTTATTAAATATTTGTTCAAACACAGTTCTCACTAGCTTCAGTTTCAGGCACCGTTTCAGGCACTCTGAAAGCAGTAAGGACCTGGGGTTATCTTAACAGACCACTAAAACCAGACCAACATCATGTTTTAAACCATTTTCCTATTCCAACACACCTGAGTAGCCTTACAGAATGAAACACCACAGCAGCAGCTACAACGACACAACACTAAGAACATGCAGCATTTGCATGTTTGGACACCCAGCAGCACTGAAAATACATCAGCAGTGTCGGGAAGGAGAGACAAAGGGATCTTCAGAACACGAACACATCTATTTCCTAGCACTTTCCCAAAATAGTTCTAATGGATGTGGTGGTTACATATTCTTCCCCCTCAGGGCTTCAATTTGGATTGCCCAGGGTAAGTGATTTTGATAATGTTGCCTTGGCTTTCTGTGGTTGGAAATAGAGCTATTATTTCCAAATGGACTTTCCAAATAGCAGTGGAGATGAGAGGCCATCAAACAAACATCTGCTGTGAGCCTTGGGAACGCTGACTGGAAACGGTGTCAGAGGTGTTGTTTGAATAGGCAGTCAAGAAAACACCCATTTTGATTAATGTGTAAAGGCCTTAGTATCAATCATCATTTCCTTCCCAGAGAAAGACCTTGGAAATGCAGCACTTGAACCCAGCCGTAGACACTGCTTTGGACATGTTCTTAATCTCTCTTTCAAAACAGAGCTTGCTGGGCTACTTTTCTTGACCTGTCAGGAGAATAGACAATAATCTGAAGTATCCTAAATGCAGCTATTTGCTCTAAACTGTGTCTACACACAGAACAGAAATAAAATATATTTCTCTTTCCCAGTAGAAATCAGCTACAGGAACTCTTTATACAGGGGAGAAAAGAGAGTTGGTCATTTGACATAAATCAGTTCCCTCCGGTGTTTGCAAAACAGAGCAAGATCACAACGTGCGAGCAGACTGAAATTGCAGCTGAATAAATTTATAGACTTGTTTTCATTCATTTTAAAAATAGATTGTAATGTCTAAAAGCAATCAACTGATGGTTTTGGTCCACTTCTGTCTAATCAGTGCTTCAATTGATGTGTCTCCTAAAAATACTTGAAATTGAAACTGTCAGATGTTAACAATATCTCTTCTTCTGCCATTAGATAATATGCAATCAGTGATTATGGGCAGCAATGAAGCTCCTTAATTCAATGACTACACGCCACCTACTTTCCCATTTTGCTGACAGAAGATCCAGCTGTTTCTGGTTCGTATCAATGCTCTTCAAAGATTGGCAAGTATAGCTACAAAGCTAAAAATAGGAGCATTCTGCATCCCACGTCAGTCACCCTTTTGCAGCAAAAGAATTTCAGAAAGTTCTCGACTAGACCGGAATGAATGGGATTTATTTTTAATAAGCACTAGACACTCACACTGCTAATCATTGGGATATATTTTCTCCTAGTAACAAAAAATGACAACATTACTGGTGGATGAGCTGGCTCTTGGGCTGCCTTGCTTCCAATAAAATTATCCTATACAGGGATACTTCCATTCTGCTGCATCAGTCTTCAAGCCAATACCTGCCTGCGAAATTTGGTCCCCGGAGACAAACAGTTCAGCTGTTTTCTCATCCATTGTGCCATGGCTTCTCCTGTGAGGTTATGGTCACAGTAAATGTTTAAAGTAATAAAGTAGATGGGAAACTCAAACCAGAGAGGGCAGATTCACCTTGAGTGATGTTGGGATCTGTGCCTTTCTTGATGTGAAAGGTGGTGACACGTACCTCATCAAACCCAGGCAATTATTTCTGTGACCAAAACTGATCCCACACCACGGATCTCACTGGTGGGACTGGCTAAAGATGAGTTAGTGCATGCAGGTGTCAAAATGATTGTACAGCAAAATCAAGTGCACCTGCTTTGAGGATAAAGAACATAATTAACTTTAAAATGCTGCAAAGAAGTGTTTGACCACTGAATCCCAAGAGCTGAGGATTCTTTTATCCATGGTGTGTGCATCACAATGTTGAACACTGTCTCAACTCAAGGCAGTTTGCTTTAATCACTATTATTTTTAGATGCCTGTAAATATGGGTGCCTTGAAGCAGTGACTGTGGTTATTTTATGCATTTATTCAGGGGTTGTGCAACATGCTGAGCTTCAATGTCACGTGTGCTCGTAAGTCCCCAAAGCTGTCAGCTTTCCTGGGGGGCAGGTTTACAGTCTATGGTGTGCCCAAGTGCTTCCCTCTCCTTCTCCCAGCCCTGCCATGCTGCCAAGGCAGTGAGGAAAGTGTGGAAAGCTGTGATGTGTTTTGGGGTGGGGAGATCTCCTCAGGCCCTCCCAGCCTCCTCACTGCCATGAACAGGGACCAAAAGGGCTGCAGTCTAGCCTGAGGCACTTTATCTGACTTGTCTCTAATAAATACCACAATCCCAACAGCAAATTCTTGCTGAGAACTATTTATGGTCAATTCACAGCCTGAAGAATAAATGCCATTATAGAATTAAAGTACTTCTGAATTACAAAGCTGAAGAAATTTTGTTCTGCTTTCAGGCAGATGGCACTAAAAAAAGATGTTGCCTTCATCACAAGGCCTTTACTTGCAAACTCTTTCAAGGGGGGGAAGCAAAAACAACACCAGCACTGTCCCCAGGGATCTGCTACAGGGTCTGCCAGGTCAGCAGGGTCCATAAGATCCCCAGAGTCTGCCCAGGAGCATTAAGCTTCCCAGAACTTGCTTCTCCCTAGAACTGGCCTCAGTCACTTGTGTGCTGTTGGTTGTCTCTTGTGGTTGGTTTTCTTTCCTTCATCCCTGTTGGGTGTGGATTTACTACAAGGAGCAAATAGTACTGAGCAAGGAATGCAGCGCAAAATAAAAAAGAATCAATGCAGAATACATTTAAATCTATCTGAGTGCAAGTCACAGGCATGGATTATACTTCCCTTTAAGTCTAGCATTTGTTTGTGCGTTGGGCGTTCATGTACCACACTGGCACTCAGAGGACTAACAGGAACTGCTTTCTAGGCTCTGTCCCAAGGACTGAGTGGCACAGAAATATGGGAGAAACCAGCAAAGAAACTGGGCTGTCCCAAACATGGCAGTGTCAACTCACAGAGATCGGTGCAGCTCAAAACTATGGTAAAAACAGAGCTGAAATGACTGAATTTGCCCATGGCATGGCAGGAGGGTTGTCCCCACTGATAGGTTCTATTTAAGGGACAAAGTCCCCCCACAGGAAGTAAAACAATGTTTACTTGTGCTGGAAACAGATGAATTCTCAGCACTCGGGCAACCAAATGGGAAACTGGTATTTTCTGAGTTGGATTGGAGGCTTAAAGCTGCTTTAGCTCTGCCTGCTTCTTTGTATACCTGTTAGAGCAAAGTCCCTCCATCCTAGGCCCCGGTTTTGCCTAGTCTAGTCTAGATGGATAATCTACATCTGACAGGCACAACTGTTTCCCTCCCTTCCACCCACATTTGGAGCTTTTGCATGGAACCAGATGAAGCTCCGTGTGCTCATGAATTAGCCTTTGCTCAAACGAGATTTTCCTCAATTATTAAACCTGTTTCCCTTTGCCCCTTCCCCATTTGATTCTTTTCTATCCCTATGCTCTAGGGAGATTTTCAGAGGTCTTGTTGTGAGGATTACAAAGGCAATAAGCAGATTATGGAAAAGCGGCTTTTTGGTGTACCCAGCATAATACAAATTAGGATTGTTTATAATTTCATTCCCTTATCAGTCATTGCTGTGTGTATGCTGAGGTACTTAGAGGTCTCTAAATAAACTGAGAGGGCCAGAGGTAACTGAATTATTTTAACTGGCACATTAAGGAACACGCTTGCCAAAGAAAAGATCATGTGTACAATGCTGCTAATTAGCAAAGTTTGTCTTATTTTTAAAAGAAACTATGGAAAAAGAAGTAATCTTGTGCAGAAGGACACAGGATTTCTGCAGGTCGAATTTATCTGTCTGTGAAAAGAGGACTGTGCCTGACTTTGAAGACTCTCTGGTTTCTTTAGGTTTTAAACTCTTCAGAGCAAGGAGTGCCTTCTCACCTAGCCCAGCAGAGTGGAAGTCTGGGCTTGATGAAGAAAATATTCATCTATTGCTAGTTAAGAAAAATATTATTTAATATTTCTCCCTATATCTGTTGGGAAATTTACTGCATGCATTCACTTCATAGTGAATCTAAATAAAAGTAAAAATTCACCACCCTATCACCAGGAAGTCCAAAGAATGCAAAACTGGGTATTTTATTTTAGTTTCTTCCACTTTTGCCTTTGTGGCTCCTGCTGTGTTCAGGGAGGATATCGGTGCCCAGACCTACTAAAGGATAGACCAGATACTCAGGGAGCAGAACCTGTTCTGGTAGGCAGCAGTTCCTCTGACTTCAGGCATTCCTGCAGCTTTTAGACAGCTGCAAAAAGAGAGGGGGGAAATTAAAAATTAATTGCTCTATCATTAAATAAATATATGCTCTGACATTTGATTGTCCAGCAGAAGTGGTCAGGCAGTTATTTATATCGCTAAGAACATCAATAACAAGGTGCAGTGCACTGCAGTGGGGGTTTGTTAATGAATTGATGAAAAGAGAGTTATTTTTAGATTGTGAAGAGGTCTGAGGGAGTGAGCTCTAAAACTCTCGAGGAGAAAACAAAATCCACTGCTTTCAGGTTTACCAGCATTGAAAGCCATTCCCGTCTTCTGATAAAAACATACAAGTGTAAATGTCAAGCCAAGCCAGTGACGACCTCTGACTTCTCTGAAAATGCCTCGATTCTTTCAAAGGAGCTCTGGGAGAACAGGCTGAATGACTAACTGGGAGACTGTGCTCTCTGGAAAATCCCAGAGATGGTGTTGAAATTACTGAACTTCCCGAAAGGCAGGACGAGCAGAGATGCTGGGATCTGAACAACAACAGTTCTGCCCCGCTCCAACAGGCTCCTTCCCCACATGTGGGGCTTAGGAGAGGAGAGGAATAAGGAAATCCTCCTCTTTGGCTTTTTCCCCCCTTGAAACCTGAGCTGATTTTTAAGTGGATGTTCATGTTTTCCCTCCTTTTCCTCTCCACCTCCTGTTCCCAAGGGCAGAGGTGTTAGCACAGGGGCAGCTGCTGAAACCCGCGCTGCCCTGGCCTAGGGAAACATTTTGGGTTGGGAGGGTCAGAATCCATAACCCCTGTGCTGACACCCACCCTCAGAGGCTGCTGCACTTTTTTTAGCCTCTCCCTGTGAAAGGCAGCACCTGGTCCGTGGATAAAGCTTACAAATCCCTGTAATTCTGTTTGTGCATCCCTGTGTTCCGTAACCTTGCAGCTCGTGCTGTCTCATTTCTCTGTGGCGGGAAGTGATGGGAGGTGTTCCTAGGTGAGCCTGGGGACAGTACTGCACACCTGTGGGGTACCTGGGTAACATATCCACAGCCAGATACGGTTTTTCAATACAAAAATATATATATAGCACACACACCTATGTCTTTTAATAAATACATACATCTTCCCCTGACAAGGTGTTTAAGGCTTTACATAACAAGTCAGCAATAAGAACATTAAAATATACTATAATTCAGGCTATTAGAAAGGCTGACTGGGACATTTCCACCCCTGCAGATTTTTCAAGCCTTGCTGAGGACTGCAAGGCTGCTTGATGGTGTTTTTAGCAACTGAGACAGGCACCTCATGGTCCTTATTTTCCAAACTGGCTCAGGATCTCTTCCTGCTCTCAGTGACAGTGACTGGGGTGCAGCCAGGCTGGAGGAGACCCCATCACACCCTGCAGGTTACTTAATACCTGTCCTCTGAAAGCTCCTACAGGTTAAGTCTTCCCAATGGCAGGAATTCTCAGCTGAACATCAACACAGTAATAACCACGTACTCTCCATCCCCGTGGTGAACTCGGGCAGATTTGTTGTTGGTTGCTAAAGGCAACTCCTTCTGATTGATGGTTTCCAGGATCCTTCCACCAGCAGGGTGGGGCCAGGGCTGTCGTCTTTCCAGGGCTCTGCAGACAGGCAGAGGCTATAGGAGAAAAAGAGGGAAACTGGAAGACCATAAAGGTACCAGGAATCGTTCAGACTTCTGCCTGTGAGTGGCTTGTAACCACAGCAGCAGCAGCAAAGACTCTCTGTGGGAGTTTGTGAGTGACACCAGTTGCCCGCTGTATAAAATAAAGCAAAACCAAACCAAAACAAAAAGTTCGTGAAACTCTTTCAGATCCATTAATATTAAACTCCCTGCTCTTTTCACTTTCTCATACTAAAGTCATCTCGGTGAGACAAATCTCTTTTTAAATATTTATCAGAAGAAAAGGGAAACGGCCTGAAAGAGATTTGCACAAAACCTGTTTATCAGTCCCGGGTGTGCGAGCCGATCTATCAGCCCTGCCGTGACTCTGGGAGCAGTTTCCTCTGCCTAGCTCATATACTCCAGAAGATATGGAAGCATTTCAGTGTGCACTTGAAACGTTGTTCTCCAGATTTATTCTTCCAGTATTTTCCTCTAACATGCTTATTTGTCTCTTTTAAGGCCTGCTTTACATTACGTAGTCTCTTTGTGCTCCCTGCAGATGAAAAGCACATGCATTTCCACTCCTCCCTCATCATAATGCTGCTTTCTGAAGAAAAGCATCTCGTGTTCTAAAAAACCGTTGTTATTATAAAGTTTTTAAAAACCTGTTGATGACTCATTGGGAAATAGTTAACAACATTATTTCCCCGGCTTTGCCTTATACCCATTCAATCCTGGATCTTTCTGCCAGAATGGTGGAAACCACTTCTTGCAGGTGGGGCTGACAGCTCTATTGTTAAGATTGTTCAAGTACGTTTACCAAACATTAGATATTTTAGCTAAAGTTTCCATGCTGAATGTTTACCTAAACCTGAACTACATGGGAAAATCTCAGCCAGAAGTTTCTCTTATCTCTAAGACCAGGGCTAGGTTGTATTTTGCCTTGTCAAAATACTCTGGTAATCTTTTTCAGAAAGGCTTTAATGCCCTCAGCCTTTGAAAAAGGAACATGAAATTTGCCTTTGTGAAAGCTTGCCCCAATTTAACGACATTAGGAGGCTTTGAAAAACTGCAGGCAGCATTTGACCAGATCCAGAGACCACATCCCTCTGACCAGCTGAGTTTGTCGAGGGGCTCTGGGATAAGAAAATGGGCCTGGCTCCTCCTCCTGCCCGGGTTGTCTCAGCCCCCTCAGTGTCACTTCTCTCTCCTATCAGGCCCCTTCACACACCTCACTAATCTCACAGAAAGGGACTGGATGAGCTCCGTGCCAGCAGTCAGAGGTAGGTCCAAGGGATAGAAGGCAGGGGGTTGGAATAAGATGATTTTTAAAGTCCCATCCAACCCAAACCATTCTAGGGGATTCTGTGATTCCTGCTAGCCCGTGGGGCACCAAAGCAAAGAGCAAGCACTCCTTCCCTCCTGCTTTCCCAGGATTTCTCTCCTCCTGAACCACAGGAAGAAGGAAGCTACCAGAACTGTACAGCAGCGTGAGGAGAGAGATAAGGAACAAGAAAAGGAGATTAGGTTGTGAGACAATACCTGAGGTAGAGAATGGAGGCTTGAGGTTTACAGAGGTTGCACTGTGTGCCTGGGGTGGGGAGAGGGAAGCTGGGCATGACATGGAGGTCAGGATATGGCCCCTGGGACCTCCCTGTGGTTTGCAAAACCCACCCAAAGTGATAGTGGAGCCCACAGACAACACTTGGCTGAGTAACATCCCAAGAGTGAGAAGGGGAAGCTGGAAAGACCGTGCTTCAAAAAGGCAGGCAGAAAACTGGTCACTAGAATACCGCCCTCTCTGGAGCCCAGAGAGGAAATCAGGAGTCCCTGCTTTCCTGCTGTCAGCAAACACCTGCTCCCAAATGCATCCTGCCTCGCCAGTGGCAAGTTCACAGTCATTATTGACATTCCATAGGCCCAAAGAGCAGAGGTGCTTCTGCAGGAGAGGGGGTCACTCTCTTGCAGTTGATGTTCTGTTAGCAAGGCTTGGAGGGGCAGAGGAGATGCTAATCCAGTGTAAAAACAGGTACTTGAAACTCAGAAAACTCTGGTTCTCAATACAGATAATCTTGCTTCATGTTCCTTATGCATATCACAAGGGTCACCAGAGTAATGGCTTTTTATTTCTGTCCTTGTGACCCTCAGCACACAGAGAACGGGTGTGCAGTAGGGACCTGTTTGGTCTGGTTTATTTAATGAGGCCATTGCTTTTCTACAGCAAAAAAAGTACAAGGTCATGGAAGTAAAGACATGTTCAGAGCGGCTCAGAGAACAGGGGACCAGATAAAGGTTTCAGTGACCATGTAGCTTTTCCTGGCACTTGAAAAATTTGTCTTTTCAGAGTAGAAATGATCTTTTAGTGGTTTGTCTAATGTTAATGCTCAGTCACACCGTTATCCCATACCACCCTATAACCAATTCCCAAAAGTTTAAAAGCAAATTGGACCCCAAATCTGCCATGTTGGCTGCATGTTCCCAAGATTTCCCTTCATTTAGCAGCCATGAAAGGCTGTTTGAACTAAGCCATGGGACCAGCCACTGAAACAAATGAACAGATGAAACAAGCGCTCAGGGTGCTGCAGTTCTGCTTACACTGCTACATTTCAGCTCAGAACGCCTCAGCGCGGCTCTGGACCACAACAATCCGATCACTTTCAAAACTGACCAAACTGGTGCAAATCAAAGGGCAGACCTTATCTAAGCAAGCCAAGCTAACTTCATACAGGCTACCAAGCATTTTCCAAGAAGGAGAAATGTTGGATCCTTCCTCATTTGGAGTTGATTTTAACCTGTGATTCGGAATTGAAAGCCTCTGTTTTGTATTATTAACATTGTCAGATATCTAATCTTGGAGAAATGTTTCCTCAAACTGTAACAATGAACAACTCCTTTCCAATGCCAAAATGTATCTGTAGGCTTGTCTTTTTGCCCACCAAACCAGACATCAAACCAAACAAAACATTCAGAACGATTCAAACCTTTAGAAAAACAGCCAGGTCAGGTTCTTCAGGTCAACCCTTGGTGACTTTGGGGCTGAGGGAGAAACCTGACCTGATACACAGAAGAACCTCGAGTTCTTTTGAGTCCTGCCTTCAGGCTGGATGTAGTTTAATTAACTCACTTGTTTCCCAACCCCCCACATGTCACTCTGTGTCAGAAAGGGCCTTGCTGCTTTCCAAGTCACTAAAATCCTGTAACTGCCCAGTGCTCAGGCATGACTGCAGTGTCATGCAGTGAGGATGGTGACAGTGCCCCAGCTGTGGTCAGACTGGCCGTGGTGCAGGGACAGCCCTCAGCCTGTGATTTTCAGTTCCCATTGTGTCCAGCTGGGATATCCCGAGACTTGGAAGGGCTTATTGTGGTGTTCTGTCTCTTTGCATCACACAGCTCATCATCACTTCCATCTGCTGCTCTTTACAGTGCTTGCAGTGATTATTTTTCTTATCACCACATCAAACACAGATCTTTCACCCCAAATCCCTTCCTCCATCATCTCCCATTACCTTCGAGGCCTCACCAAGGCTAACACCTTTTCCCTGCACTACCTCCCTTCCTCACACAGCTCACCAAGTCCCTCCTTCCCATTTTTCTCAGCAGCCCCTTGTCTGCCCAAAGCCTTTCCCGTGCTGTGTTTTATAGGCTAATATATCATGCTGCAGCTATAATATGCAGAGTAGCATTTCACTGCATAATTCCAGAACTGGACGCATTCATCTCTTCCGCAGTCACAGCTCAGAAAGCTCCTCTAAACAGATGATTAGTGAGTCAAGAAGTTTATTAGAAGACAAACAATGCACCAAGGTAAAAGCCATAAACACAAAGCAAATCGCTTATGGCCGTGGTTCCTCGTGGTGCCAAGAGGAACACGACCTTTAAAGCTGTGTTTGATGGCCTGGTCCCAGCTCTCCGTGCTCTCCTCAGGTCATCATTCTTGTAGGCTTCAGTACAGAGTGGAGTTCAGGTTTTCTGTAATGTCCCTGAAGACAGCGTGGATCCGCACCTCTGTTTGCACATCACCCTGTAATGTAAGAATGTCATGTTCTGATGGTCCTGGACAGATGGCTTCCCAATGTTCTCCCAGGTATTCAGCAGGAAAGAAGTGTGGAGAGTGTCTTCTCCCCCCCATATGTCAATATAAAATTTTGGTTTTAATACTGGGCTTATACAATGCATAGAGGACCAACACAAGGCGTGTAATATCAGGAATACATCCTTACCAACACCAAACATTCCAAAGTTGTAAGCTAGAGCTCAAAAAAATAATGCAGTTGGCACTCAAAAAAAAATTTAAATTCTAAACATTTAATGTTTATGCTTTTCAGTTTTATTTAACCACAAGAACTGGACACTGACTTTTGTATAATTGTTTGAATGATGCCAGGACAAAGGGCTCTAGAGAAAATAATAAATATTTTGACATATGTCAAAGTTACAGTTTTTAACCTGCATTCTGTGTGTTCATGGAGTGTTTTTAAGGGGTCTGCAGAGGGTAACTAAGAAAAGGAAACCTATTTTCTGCAGTATTAAATCACTATACAGGAACTGACACTTCCACTGGAAAAAGAAAGGTTTTAAGGTGCTGCAAATTGTAAAAGATTGAAAAACATGTTTCTGGTGATTCTGACTGGAGCTTTCAATTATTCAAGTGTGCGAGGGCCCCAGTTCTACAGAAGTTAACTGGGATTTGTTCTAAATCCCTTAGGTACTTCGGAAAGTTCAAATCAGAGTTTCTGGATGAATGGTTCCAACTGTGTACAATGTGCAGAGCTCTGATTTTTTTTTCCCTTTTTTCCTTTTTTTTTTTTTTTGGTCCAGTGGAGGTGTAAATCCCTGTGTATAGAAGTTAGGCCTCTGTATAGCAAGGCAGCATTTTTTGATTACGTTCTGCAGCCCCTTTCCTGACAGTCCCTGAGCCTTGGCATTTCCACACGGGCTGCCTGAGCTTTTACAGTGACTTGCTCCTGTCCTTCAGCTAATATTTCTGGGAGGGATTTCAGGGATCTTTTTTGGCTTGGGAGTAGTTAGTTAAACTGTCAGGGAAATGATGAATGGAATCTGCACCCATGTGTTACCACAAAGATGCCTTGCAGACATTTCCTCAGATCTCAAGGCATCTGGCTGGGGCTTTCTTACGTCACCAAATACAATAGAAGAATAGTAATGATTAGCAGTTGTATAACAGCACATTTCTCCAAGTTCTTTTTGCTTGGATGTTTATAAAGCTCTGCTGGAAGAAAAACAATAGTTCAAATAGGAAAACTAGGGAAGAGGTGAAGTTCCTTGCTTAAGCCACAAATCCATCTCAAGTCAGTGCCCAACACACAACTCAGATTCTGTGCTCAGATCAAAACTTCACAGTAAAGGCAGGTTTTTTTTAAAAATGAGGAAAGGAGATTTTCATTTCAAAACCCTGAAGATTTCTTGACAGTAACACTGAAAAAACACATTCAGTTCCTTTGAGAGTTGTCTTACAATTCAGAAATTATGTGTATTAACTTTTCTGTGTGTCTTTCTCACATTAAAAGTTGCTCAACACCAGAGAATGAGCATGAGGAGCAATAAGGCTCATCCTTAAAAAAGAAAAACCTGAAACTGTGCAAAAGGAAAACAAGTGATTCCTGAATTCCAACGATTTCTTGGTAGTCCAATTTTGCTTAAGGCTAAGTCACTCTTTTCAAGGAAACATCCACAGGAAGGGCAAGGTTGTTCATGCTCTGAGTCAGGGTCTGTCACTGAGTTCCTGGGCAAGCTGCCCAAATCCTGCCTCCCTGCTCCTGCTGCTCCTGGGCAGGGCAGGAGTAGGCTTTGTGTCCCTGTGGTATGGGATGATGGAGCCTCAAGTAGATCTTGCATGGAAATGCCTTTGCTCTGGCCTCTGGAACAAGCCTTTCCTGCCCCATGGCATTACCAGCCCTCAGTTCTCAGTGATGCCTCCTTGCGATTTAGGGGAGAGCAGATCACATTTGAGTTTCCCAGGCCCTCTCAGGGGTTAAAAACACAGAATGTTTGGGGAAAAGGTTTGTGCTGATGGTGCCTGTTAGGAGCCAAAGATCTGAAAATGATTTGTGGTCTCAAAACAGGAGACATCAGGTAGGGCACTTAATGCTGAACTTTGAGGGTGTTACTCTTAAATCCTGGGACTGGCTTAGAACTTCAATAATCAACAAACTAATTTCAGCAGAAAGCGTGGGGTTTTTATGCTCCTTCCCTCTGCCCTGTCCCTGTAGCCTAGTTTGGCATTCACAGGAGGGAAATCGTTGTACACATTTCCTGTCTGTGAGAGAAACTCGTCCCGCACTGCGATGCCGTCCCTGCATCCCTGCCAGCCTCCACTCCCAGCCCCAGCCCCGGAGCGAGGCGCTGGCAGGAGCTTCCCTGCTTACACAATCCTGCTGACACAGAGGCCAAGTCCAAGCCCAGACCAACTTCCAGGGCCTCTCACGCTGCCTTTGCTCTTTCCTCCCCGCTCTTAGCCATGGGTTTTCCATCCTGGTTTGCTGCAGCAACCTCTGCAATTCAGCTTTGATTCCCACTGAGATTTCTTTTTCCCCCTCCTCTTTCTAGCGAGCAGCTCTACTCTGAGTTTTTCAGTGACCTGCAGGGATAATCCCAGCGTGCTGAGTGAGGCTGAGGGATCAGACTTGCCCCAGTTCACATCTGTCACCTTGTCCCTTTGCTGATACCGGTGCTTCCTGGTGTGTTGTTCCTCCAGTGCTTGTTACACAGAAGCATCTCTCTCCCCAGCCAAGTTTTTAGCCTCAGTGGCTCATCCCCTCACTGATGGAGTTTGTGTAGCCTTCAGATTTGACTTCTCAAACTGCTGCTCATGCATTTTTCTTGCTGATACCACATGGGCTGGGAACATTGCCACGCTCCCTCCACCACGAGTGATGTGGGCACCTTTGTATCCCCACGGGGTCACTTTAGCTGCAAACTTCTACGGAGAGATAACTTAGGAAAGGGTTATTTACATCGCAAACCTTCTGCAGATCTCCTGGCAGGCCAGGTGCTTGCCGGGGCATCCACCCAGGCTTTTTGCACATTTTTGTGATTGTGAAAGCTCTTCCGCAGAGGAGCTTTTTATTTGCACGTGGCTGGACAGCACTTGGCACATGCTAAGCGGCGTTAGAGCCGCTCCTGTGATGTGTTGCAGAGTTACCAAACCCTGGTAAATAAGGTTTGATGTGTTTCATTTTTTTCCCTGATGTAGGCTCCACTGCTGCATCTCTCCACGCCACCTTCCCGAAGGATTATTGCTGCTGCACCGCACCCCGGTCCACGAGGAACAGGCAGCTCCATTAATGCAGCTGTCTCACCGCATGCTCTTATCAGCTTGGCTCATCACAGCAAGACCTCTACAGCCTCCCCGGAATTTCTGGCAGATACTATCACTTCCTAGGTATAATACATTACCCTTTAATAAATTAGTATGTGCCTAACTTTAATGACCCAGGGAAAAGCAATCTTTCAATTGATGGTATCCTTTTAAAAGAATTTAACCACAGATAAGTCTTATGTAAATTGCGCAGTGTATTAGTTATATCCACCTTGAAATGACTGAACAGGCGGCCTCCAGCTTGAGGGAGATTCACATTTTTTAAAGACACAGCACTGAGCACAGCAGTTCCAACCTTCCCCTTTCATTGCTCTGTACACCATCAGGGGTGTTTGGGTCCACCTCCCCTCTCTGGGCTACTTTGCTGCTGCGTAAGTAAAAAAATGTAATTTTGGAGTTACGTACTGTAAATACATTTACTGCTGCACTAACAGCACTGCCCATTCCAGGGCCATAAAACTGCCCACAGTCCCAGCATGGGACTCACATGAGTCCTGCTCCCGGCACAGTTTGGCCCTGACTGTGCAGGAAGCTCATTACAGATCCCATTCCATGTACCCACGTGAATTTGTCAACCAGTAACTGGCAGAAGGGTGCTTCAGGAACAGAGCATTCACTCACTACGTCTGTTTAGCTCCCTGGAGCCTATGAAGGAGTTTAATTTTTCATACCCTTCATTAAAAGAGACCACAGGGAGGACAAATGAGCAGGCAGAGCCATAAATACATTACAGATGTGCGGAGTTTTCTTCGGGGGCTCGAGTCAGAACCGATTTGGCTGGAGCTGTCTGACACTCGCGCTGTGGCGTGGCTGTTGCACAGAGGGATTTCTCCCGTGGCACAGAGGGAAGGGCACAGAGTGTGCAGGCCCAGGGCAGATACCAAGGGCACCTGATTGGTCCGGCAGACTTCCCCAGTGCCAGAGGAAAGCAGGGATTTTCTCTCAACAGCTTTGAAAACTGAGGCTGGTCTGGGGGATTTCTGTGTCTGCACAAATCAGGAAGATGGAAACACAAATTCACTTGGCAGGAAGCATGGGGTTTTGCTGATACTCCAGGAGTTTTCTCACATGATACTGAGTGAAAACCATTTCCATCACATTCCCAGGTGACGGCCTGCATTGGCCTGCCGTGTAACAAGGCAAATAACAGCATGCTTGGGCTCTGAAACCACTGCCAAGCCCTGAAGAAAGAGTAGAGAAGGTGAAATTGGCCCCTTCATTTCCTGAAGGCCAATGTGATAATCTCAGAAAACAAGACTTATCAGTGTCACACGTTGAACAAGGACTCTCAGTACAGGCCCCCCCTTCACATCCCTTATCCCCTTGGCTATTCTCTCACGTATTTACGCTGCAGGTCCCTGACATCTCTTCTTCTTTGGGCCCATGCCAAGCACAGCTGTTTGTCCTGATGTACAATCCCCCGTGGGCTGTACCTGCTCCAAGGGGCCATGGATCAGGGGAATGACCCACAGGACACCCACAGGGACGACAGCCCTGCCCCTGAACATCCCCTTTGGCTGCAGTCTATTCGGGCAGGCATCTCCCGTGGGATGATCAGCACCAGCACCCTTTCACCCACTTGGAAAGCTAATACTGACCATGGGAAAACAAATTAAAAAGGAATACTTGCTCAGATTTGAGACATGCCCTCCCTCAGTGGAAGTTCAAAGTAGCACACATTAAATGAGACTCTTTTGAGAACTCCATTCTTTTCCATGGAAGAGATGCCAGGCTAGTCCTGAGGGCACTGGGTCTTGTGGGTATCTACAAATTGCTTGCATACAATGGGGTGGCGATTTTTTTTAAAAAAAAATCAAAACCATCCCACAAGCTTCACAGTAGCACTTCTGAATTAAAGCATTGATTTTTCAAAGCAGTGTTCAGTTTTGTAATTTTTTTCGAGGTTATTATTACTTTGAAGTTTATAAACACTTAGTACTGGAAAAAACACCCCTCATTTATCCCAGAATTATTTAGATCCTTGTTTTCATGATGAGAGTCTTTGGCACAGCTTACGGAAGATGAAATATTCACAAAGTGCAAGGCATAAGGAGGTGCATGACTTTGGCAAACTTTCCCCAAAAGGGACGGAAACATTGTTTTAGGAAGGGTGCCTTTGGATGAAAGAAAAACAAAAAGAAATGATGATGAAGGAAAACAAAAGCAGCTTCACAGCAGGATTTAACTGGCAAAAACCAAACAGCATCATCTTCTTAACCCTCTCACTACTAAGAAACAAAATTTTGTCTAAACCAAATTTTCCTTATAGTCAGCCTGTCCCTCTCTATGTGTTCCAAGTAACAATGTCCTGTTATTACTCTCCTTCATTTCTCAGTCTACAGGAACTATTCTTGCTTGCCCCAAATGCCTCTGATTTCATTGCCAGCCTCTAAAATATGCACTGGACCATCTGGAACACCATTTCTCACCTGAATGTAGGCAAGAGCCTCTTCTGAATCGGGAGATCTGCACAGCTTCTCTGAGATATGCCTGGCTCAGCTTCGTTATCAGAGTGCAAAGGGCTTATCATTACTTTACAAGTGGTGTTTGTAGAGCACTGATAAACAGAACGATTATCTTAAAGCAGCTTGGCTCTTCCTTTGTTCCTGTCTTTGGCTGAAAGGCTGGGTAATTACCTGAGAAACCCTCTTCTGCTACAATACCTAAGAAGAGAGTCTTATTCAAGACCTTCCCTTAGCATTTCAAACCTCACACCTCTGCCGTTTGCACATACAGGTCGTAGAAAACAAATTAAAACTGACCAGGAACAAAAGATCAGTCCATCTCTTTATTTAGGCATGACACAAACCCAGTGACATGAAAAAGCAAACAAACAGCAGAAGTCAGGGACAGGGCAGAAAAACAAAGAGATTAGAGGTTACTTGCTATTGCTTGAAAGAATAAAAATTGGCCTAAATCAATTTACTGCGTGTTTTCAGCTTTCCTGCTTGCCTTGCCTTACCGAGCAGACCCTTGTTGAAAGCAGCTTGGAGCTGTGATTTTACAGCAGGGAAGAAAAATCCAGTCAGTGTCAGAGGGCTGTGCCTGAATCACTTACACCTCCCGTGCCCACATTTACACAGAAAGTTTTAGTGAACAAATTAAATTATGTTTATGTGTCAGAAATTTCTACCGTGTCATGTTAACAGATCCCTTTTACAGCTGAGTTCCTCAGAAAAACATCAATAATTTAATGATTTTGCTGGGTTTTGACCAACTATATTTGATACTAATATTTTTCCTGCCATTTAGCATTACAGCCCTTATTCTGTTTTTACACCACTTTCATTCTCTTTTGAGGAATTGTGCTGGTGGGCTGTCTGACATAAAAGATATAATAATAAAAAAATGGTACATCAATAATCAGATTTCAAGGAAATTCACTTACATAGCAGACTACCAGGCAAATGTAGGTACTTAAAAAAACAAACAGAGCCATTCTCTCTAAAGCTATTACTTTCTCTCTTCCTCTGCTTCCTCTAATAAGAAATTAAAATCCATCATGTTCAGGACATTGAAATATTCATCATTCTGTTCACTGGAGGATTGTGCTTCAGGAGCAGTGGGGGAAAAAGTGAAACCAGTGCTCATTTTCACTTGGTATACAAAATTAAAGGCCAGATCCTCATTGAGTACAAATCATTGTTTTTGAAGCAATGCTGAGAATGTGGCCCTGGACCCAAAACGAAAATTACCCTTCTCCAGGCATTATAGTTAAAGCATGGACATTTTCAGAGTTTTGCAGTTATATTTTCACACATGAGCATGATATTTTCTCTTGGGCAAAAGCAGATTATTGCAGATCAGAGCTCCTTTGCGGAGTTACAACCAGAAGAAGGTGCCCCTTGCCTTCAACCATCAGCAAACAGCCCCAGAAAGTTCCCTCCCAACAGGACTCTGCTCCTCCTTCTTGCAGGAGTGCCCTAGGGGATCTGTGTGCTCTGTAAGATGACTTTCCCCCTTTCCTTCCCACGAAGGGACCTTAGATAACCACTGCCACGATGGAATATGAATAGCAACAACCTCCCTTCTGACATCCTTCTGCAGCTCACCAGTCCTTCCCAGTTAGAAAAGATGTGGAGCCGCAAAAGGGAACTGGCTGGGCCAGACTGGGCTTGGTACTCAGCAAAAGAGCTGCTCTGAATAAATAACTGCCCTAAAATACTTCCCTAGTCTAGAAAAGAGTACATTGTGTTCGGATTATTTCCCAGAAAAGGAAATTAGCCTGCCCTGATCTCAGGGTGGGCCTGAGCTTACACCACCACCGTTCCAGCTATCCAGGGATTGGCTTGGGCATCCCTACACCACGCTCCAGCTGTTCCCGTGGGCATATCCACACCCAAGGCTGAGGGGGAGGCTTTCCCTTGTATCAGGATGCTGGGAAATGCACCTTCCTTATGCTCCCGGGAGCCTGAGTGTTGGCTGTGCAGAAAACAGCTGGTGGGAAGGGATGCCAGTCTCTGCCCTCTCCTGGGCCAGCAAGCATCAGCCCAGACGTGGGTTGTGTGAAGGTACAACCTGCTGGTGACCCCACTGCCATGACTGCTCAGACCCACCCGTGCTCCCAGAGCAGCGTGCCCCAAGGAGGACAAGGAATCAGGGTGGTGCACAACAAATTTGCAGGACTTGTGGCTGGGGGAAGAACACGAGGCACGAACCAATACTGAGAATCTCCCACCTTGATTCACCAGTGAACTCTCTGCTCCCAGCAGATATCAGAAGCCAAGACACACGACAGTAAAAGTTTAATACAGAAAACCCTAATCCAGCAAGGATGTGCACAGGTCTGTAAATAAATGGGTGGTTGTGGATGCAGCATCACAGAGGCTTACAAGACTTCGGAAGATTTTGGCCTTAAAAAAAAAGACACATTGTAAAAAGAAGAGAAGGGACGAGGAAAGCGGCAGGAAGAAAATTTTAATCCCGCTAACAACCAGCTGATAGTGTAAGTATCTGAAACTTATTCACAAACCTGTCTTTGCCAATTTCTTTGCTCTTTTTCAGTTTGAAGTAGACAATAAATGAAACCTCTCGAAAACAAAGGGCTGGATGAGGGACAACAACAGGTAAAGCCAGGAAAGAGCTTTTCACAGCTCTGATTTCCAATAACTTACTCGTAAGGCATAGAACTACCCAATTATCCTAAAACAGTCATCCAATTTGTTTCTCTGTGGGGAAGCTTGGCTCACTCGGGTCATAAGGATCAGGAAATTAGTTCTTTGTTGAAAGAGGGTATCTTGCCCTCTCATGTTTCCCAACCTACCACAAAAGCAAGGAGTGAGACTGAGAAAAAGACTTAGCAAAACAACAGGGAAACCGTTTTCAACAAAGAAATGAATCTGCTGAACTCACATTAAATACAGACCTTGTACAGCAAAGCACCAATTTTTGCTGCAACAGATTTTTCAGGACAGCCTAAAACTTCTATTACAAAGTTTCTGGAGGTGCAGTGAAGTGTTAGTGTTTATTCCCAAGCTTTTCCAAAAATCTCTGAGAAGTAAAAAAATTCTTCTTTTTTCCCCATGCAAACTTCTTAAGATGGAAACCACAGCAGCAATACTTTATTCTGTGGTGGGTTTTTTTCCTTCTCCATTTTAATGTGTGTTTTGAAAGCCCTCTAGGCATCTATTTGCATTTTCCAAAAGCATTGGAGATCTGGCCCTAACTTACTTATGAAAATGGGGCTTAAGCTCTGGAACTACTGAGGTGTTTTTGAAATTTTGCACTCTTTGTATTTTAAAGTATATTAGCCTTGATTTTGCTGCTTCAGGGGACAGGTAATTCCTATCATTTTCAATGGAGATGAAATATTGTGCAGCAGGAAAAAATAGAGGGTCTAGAATTTATTGACAAGGGCAAAATATGAAAGGGGTTTGGTGTTCCTTTTTACGTGCATGATAAAAATGTGTGCATCATAGAAAAGTAGGCATGTCTTTTGGCACACTTCTGCCAGCTTTACAGAAGAGTAACAACAAAACTGATTTATAAACTGAAAGTGAATATAGTTATAAATATATTTAAATATATTGCTGATGAACCGTATCTTACACTGGAAATGATAATTATCCTAAGTCAAAACCAACAGTACCATGCCAGGCCCTTTAAATAGTCCTGGTTTTTGAACTCCATGGAAGGATATCCTAGTATCCTAAAGTTTTGTATCACACCTGGAGAGAGAGAGAGGATTCTTCTATGTTTTACAGGGAAAAAAAACCCAAAACACCCAACCCAAAGAAACATGGGAATTACAAAGGTTTTACAACTTTTCTGTCTGTTATAAAAGGATATTCTTGTCTAAATGTCCTTGATCAAAGAAGGGCACAGATTTCCAGACACCCAGCAAATTAACTCCTGCATTAAATATTACACCCGTTTCAAGGGCACATTTCCAGGTTCCTAAATTAAAATCTTCTTGTCATTGCCTCCTAGTTAAGTCAACTATTTTTGTCCCCGTCATTGGATTTCTTTTAAGGTGTGAGCTTTTTTCTCTACTGAGCCAACTCTTCAACAGAAGACTCGTTTTAGATAGTTTGATCTTCAGATGGTTTCTCAGTCCTTGCTTGGTGCGATGGTTCTGTCACCATCTAGGTCCTCCAGGCAAGAGAGATGCAAGTCCCCACAGGGATATTAATTTGTTTCAGCTGGCATCTGTTCCCTTTCTCAGAGCCATAGTACATCATTTTCTCTCTTCTGAATTGCTTGAGATTTACACTGGTATTTCTTTCCAGGACTTGGCAAAAAGGTGATGCAAAGTACTTGCACAAAACTTAACAGGCAGAGCATTTTTGTTGTCATTATGTTCAAATTAAATGTCTGAGACTGATATTGGTAATTTCTCCTCCCTTCACATACAGCATTTAGATTTCCTCTTATCTGCATTTTGGTTTCAGAATTGTCAAGGTTCACATCTTTCTTGCGTTTCTTTGTAGCCATGGCAACTACAAACTTACTTTTTTTCCTCTAATGAAAGCCAAGACTCTTGTGCAGTGATCTACAGAAGACAGAACTTGAAGAAAAACACTTTAAAAATTACAGTTTGCAGTCAACCATGCCAGATAACTATTTAAACAGGCCTTTAAAACCTGGTTTAAAAGTGTTCATCCAAATCTTATGATCTTATGGCCAACGCACAAGGGTGAGGTCTGCTAGTAATGTTTCACTCCTCTGTAACCTTCCCCCACTCTAGACTTCAACATGTTCCTCTAACTTGAGTGAACTGTCTTTCTCTGAAGGAAGAAGATGACTTTCTCTTAATCAAGAAAAATCAGAGGAAAAAAGCCATTTGTTGATGAACAGACAGAACCAGGCTCACCTGATTCCCATTCCTGTGCAATAAACAGAAGAGCCACACTCATGAATATTGAGTATCTTGCCTGCCAGAACTGTAACTATCCCTAAATATATTCATACTGTGCTTAGGCTGGGCCCAGGAACAGGGAGAGTTACTGCTGGTACTGACAACAAAAATAAATTTGCTCTGGTTGCTTCTTCAAGGCTAATTCCCTGGTTAGTGTGAGTTAACATTCGTGGCCAGGTCAGAAAAAAGGGGAGGAATTTGGTTTGGGATTCTTTTTTGAGCTCATTTGGATCTCTTCCACAGAGCTGAGTCTTGAAATCTGCAGTCTCTGTGAGCATCCAGAATGTGCTGTGTGAAACAGAAATAGAACCTATTTCCCATTTCAGAATATCTGTCTTTTGAATTTCAACCATTTGAAGACAGAGATTGCATTTTTCTGTATATTGAACACAGCACATCACTCACACTCAATGCACAGCAAGGCAAGACCTAGAAAACACAGAGGAAAAACAACCAGGAATTATTGCTCCTCAGGCTCCAAGAAATAAATATTAACTGAAAAGAAAAACGAAACTAAGAAGAAAGAGTTTGAAGAATGCACTTAAATATTAATCTGATGTTTGTTTGCTTCCCCTGAATATCAGACAGCAGCTCTATTTTAAAAGAAACCAGCCTCTTGAAATGTTCATTTTTACAGTTAATCAAATACACCACTGGACATAAATTAACCCCACTCCAAATTAGCTTGTTTTTCTGCTTGTTGAGTATCAGTTCAGATTTATTTGCTGTGGACCAAATTCAGCAAAGTACTTAAGCACATGCCTAACTTTGATCATGCAAGCAGTCCCACTGAGACTGTTCACATGCTCAGATATATGTGCACAGTTAAATGACTTGCTGGATCCAGCCCTACTTTCCCTCAAGAAAGCGTTTGCAGAGACAGAGTTTGTTCTGTTCCGACCATGAAGAGCTTCCTGCAAACCCACGACAGTGAAAGCTGCGTTGATCACTCGTCACTGGTCGCACAGAGCTGTTTCTGTTCTCAATGAGCCGGCTTTCATAGTCTGGGTTAAATTTGAAGAGCCCACCGAGATACTGCATTTCTCAAGGTGAAATGGCAGTGGCAAGGGCAGCGGTAGCTGCTGATAGATCAAGGAGAGGAGGAAATTAAGGAACCTCAGAAACATTCTCTTCCTGGTTTTGGTCAAAAAGGCATCATTCCTGGAAAACTTACATAACCAAAAGGCATGTGGGCCTATTTTCTCCTTTCTGTGCTCATTAAGAACACATGTGTGAGACTCTGCATGTGTGAGGCTGTGTGGTGTAAGGAATTCCTGAGCAACTAGAATCCAAAGGGTGTCTTAGTCCCTTCCTGGGATACTTAAATTATCCCTTTGGCAAAACCAAAGCAGGATCTTTATGGGAAATCTGCTTTCCTACACACCTGAAAACTTCTCTGGCTAGATCCTCAAGATTTCCATGTAAATGTAAGGATGTACCTCACTGTTATACTCAATTAGTCCTTACCCTTTTCCAGCAAAGTGCAGAAGAAGGATTGAGTGATGGCGAATGTGCCACAAATTATTCGGGATTACAGTAAAAGTAACAAAGTTAAGAAGTGATTGGGGTGGGCAGCAGGAGTGAAGAACGGTCACAGCAGAGTCACCCTGCACCTGCACAAAGTCCTGTCCTCGGCTGGTACAATTTAGCATCACTCCATAACATCTTCCTAACCAATTTTCTGGGGAAACAAGGCATCTTGTTCTTTCACAAAAGAGCAGCTGGACTGCTATGTTACATGAGGGAGGTATTTGTACAATTTTAGCCCCACTTCATGGCTGGATTTGAGCCTCATTCCCTCTTTTTTGCTTCAATGACCACTGTCATCTTCCCTGTGCTAGCCTTGGTCAAATTCTTGGTCAAATTTATGCAATCCAAGCAACACAGAAATTCGATTTTCTCTTTTTGCCACCACCTCACCTTGCAAAAGAGTTACATTTTTGATGTACAAAATCACTCTTGAAAATGTACTTGATGCCCTCCCTGGATGTCCTGGCTTATCAAGCTGCGCAAAAATTGCTCTGAAAAATTCACAAACATTATTTTGAAGCAGCGGAAAGCGTGTTCCCTTCGGTGAATTCATAACTAAATTGCAGAAGGGAAATAGGGAGAAATAAGACATGAGAATATTAAAAATGCCAGTGTTTAGCCAGCAAGTCAAACACCACATCAACCCTGAGCATAAACATTTTATGCCTTGTTGTGCATGTGCTGAACCTTCGGAAATCTCTTAATTGTGGCCATTAATTTCTCCTCTATAAAAGGGTGTTTTTCATTCACTAAACTTTCTCACAGGAAATTACATAGAAAGTGTATAAAAATTATTTGTTGGGCTTGAGAAACTAATTGGTGAGTGAATTTTGAATAGAAAACACGATGTCTGATGTTGCGGCCCCCGGTTCTGCTGAACACCTGGATCGGGCAAACAATACAAACTCAATGACTTATCAAGTACTTGTTTTCAGTAAACCATTAACTCCTTCAAAAAGGCTTTTCTCCTCCTAACAATAATTTCCCAGGTCATATAGCTTCAATAGCTTCCCAGATCACTCACTCCACAAGAGTCCCTGCGAAGCCTGAATTTTGGGAAAAGATCTTCCATGAGTTTTATGGCTCCTGTTGTGTTTACAGGCTTCATGAAAAAAACAAAGGAAGCAGTGGTATATTCCGAGAACAGCAGCCCCCGGGATCTTGACAGGAATATTTGGTTAAATATTTTGCAACAAACAGTCTACCTAGAAAACGCATCAAGGTTTCAGGATGTTGTCCGACATTCTTGAGAGTCATAGTAAAAATTACCTGGTGCAAACAAATCTCATCCAGTAGAGTGCAGAACTGGTCATCAGCACCACTCTTTTTTTCCTTTTATCCCTCAAGTGCTGGTTTTTTTTAGTGTTTTAAGCTGAAGGTGAGCGCATGTGTGTAACTGACCACATAAAGCACATGGTCCCCAACAGAATAATCTCATTTTTACAACCACACCTTCACTTCATGTTGTGCTTAAGGCCTTTCTCACAGACTGCTTAGCACCTCTTCCTGTAAAAGAGGATAAAAAGGCCTGGACAAAGAAATAAAAGTGACAGCCTTCTGAAGACTTTTTCAGCAGGAACTTTGGGGGTGTGTTTACAAAAAATCTGCTTAGCAAAATGAAGCCATGAAGAAAGATGCAATCGTAACCCAAGATCATGACCTGCTAGGAATATTTGTACAAACATCCCCAAACCCAAATCTCACAAATATTCATTTGCTTGTATCTAAACTGAAGTTACGCGTGCAGCCTTGAAAATGTCCTCCACGTAGCACCAACACAGAGGCGTGTGGAAGCAAAATCTTGCTCTCCTCTAAAGGATCAGGAATTTAAAAAACCACCTCCATAAAACCACTTCAGGATGCTCAACATCCGCAAGAGGAATAGTGATAACACAAACAACAAAAGAAGTTCTTTTGATAAGACTCTTCTTTAAACGACCAGCGTGTCCTGGACACGGCGCAGGCAGCTCTGGGAAGGCCACAAGCCCAGGGAAGAGCTGGGACTGCCTGCTGCTGCTCTGCTGCTGCAGCTGCTGGGGACTGAGCGCAGACCCTGCGCCAGTGTTCGCAGACAGTGAAAAATGCCCGTGCACCACAGCGCTGAAGTTCGGTTCCAAATAGGTTTCAGAATTCTTTTTTTTTTTTAATTCTTTTTATTAACGGTCATTTTTCCAAAACTGATTAAAAGTTCATACTCAAAACTTTTTGCCCCAAACAGCCGCCTGCAGTCTTTGCTGCTCGGAGGTTTATGACTTTTTCTTTCTTTTTTTTTTTTTTTTTTTTTTTTGAGGGGAATTTTCCATTAACAAAATCCAAATCAGCAACAACACAGAACACTGCCTGCCGGCTTCCCGCATCCCGGTTCAAATAAGCACCAAAGGTGCTTACTTCTTCCAGAAATAATAGGGGGGAAAAAAAAATAAAATCATGGGAAAACAACAGAATAACCTGATGTCTCCGGCGCGGCCGGGGCTCGCACCGTGCTTTGGGAGCGGGGTGTGGAGGAGGGCGGGCGGGCGCGGGCGGCCCCGAGCTCCCACCGCCCCCGGTGCCGGGCACCGCTCCGGGGGGCTCCGTTCAGGCGAGGCTGCAGCGCCTGAGGCTGCCGAGGCGGCGGCTCCCGGTGCCGGGCACCGCTCC